>CALZFC010000043.1:3560000-3925000 GCA_945643635.1 Allodiplogaster sudhausi | reverse complement strand
GCCGACATTCTCATACACTCAGAATGCCCTTGCCTCCCCCTTCTCTTTCTCTCTCTCTCTCTCTCTCTCTCTCTCTCTCTCTCTCTCTATCTTCTGTATGTCTGCCTTATTTCTCGCTCTCTCTACTTTCTTTTCTTTCCCTATCTTCCGCTCCTCTCTTCTTTTCTAGCCCACACGAGGTGAAAACAAAAATTAAAATTGAAACGATTTCGTGAGAGATAAGCAGCCTGAGAGTTCGGCTGTTTTCTGTGCTCATTTGAGTGCGTCAAATGCCAATGAATCTCTCATTCCTGGATATGCAAAGAGCGGAGAGATAAAAGGGCGTTTGATGGGAAGGCAATGAAGCTCCCACGAGATAATGGGATCGGAGGAGATCATCTACCATCCAGGCTAATTGGATTGTCATGACGAGTCAATTGTATTCGGGGCTGTTCACCTGGAGAAGAGGTGAGGGATTAGAAAGAATTTCGTAGCGACATCCTTGAGTCCCGATCCCTCGTCGAATTTACATATTTGCTTATCAATAGAGATTAAGATGTGACAGTGTTGGTTGCGATATGACGCGAACGGAGAGTAAAAATAAATTAATAGGCCTGGTGTGGAATAAAGTATGACAAGAAATAGAAATATAATACGAATGCATGAAGCGCTTACCGAACTGTCAACTAAAGGAATAAGGTAGTGGCAGATTACATACATACACACATACATATAATGATATTATAGATAAGATAATTCTTAATGCCAACAGTGATTGATGTTTTGAGATTTTGATTCAACGAAGCCGCCTTTCGCTGGTGGCGCCCGAGGCGTTCGCCGGGATCAGCACCGTCGAGACGCTCGAGCTGTTCGACAATCGCATCGGGACACTCGCGCCGCACGCGTTTGCCGGTAGAGTCCTTTTGAATGGAATCGGCGTTTTATACTTTATTTTATATGAATATGTCTATTATTCAACTTAATTATATGTATATACTCGAGGAGCGGAGAACATTGGCCGCGTGCGAGTGGCACGAAACGCAATCGCGCACGTCGACTCGCCCGAGGCAGTTCTCTCGGCCGGAGCTGCGCAGCTTAGACTTGAGGACAACACCGTCGCATGCAGCTGTAGACTCAAGTGGATGGGGGCACATCCAGTCAGTACTTTCTCTCTCAATCTCTCTCTCTCTCTCTCTCCTTCTCTCTCTGTCTCTCTCTCTCGCTCTCTCTTTGAGTCTATCTACTTCTTCTTCTTTCCTCGCGATGATCTTTATAAGAGCATTAATAATTCTCCGTTCATCAGGACCCTTCGATCGTCGACTCTAACCACTGCGGCGAAGAGGGAGTCCACCGGTCGGTGCGCGCCTTCCTTCGCTTCTCTTGCTACCCGGCCGAAGCCTCTCTCTTAGCAGAGAATCTCTCTTCCGGGTCCCGCCGCGAAGACCCCGACCCGGACTGCAAGGCTACCGTATTCCCTCCCGCTTCTGCGCTTTGGCTCGCTCTCTTTCTTGTACTACGAGTAGTCTTTCTGTGCTAGGGGAATTAACACTGTTTATATCTCTGTTTCTCTATCTTCATCTTTTATCTCTCCCTCTCTCTTCATATCTTCATCTCTCGCTCTCTCCCTCTCTCCCTCTCTTCATCTCTCTCTCCCTCTCCCTCTCTTTCTCTCATCATATACTCTGTTGCCTAC
Source organism: Allodiplogaster sudhausi (assembly GCA_945643635.1). Taxonomy (NCBI): domain Eukaryota; kingdom Metazoa; phylum Nematoda; class Chromadorea; order Rhabditida; family Diplogasteridae; genus Allodiplogaster; species Allodiplogaster sudhausi. The sequence continues at coordinate 3,923,328 of CALZFC010000043.1, read as the reverse complement.
TGGTGCATATCTCAATCACCTCTCATCGTCAGCCTCGCGATTTAAACATTCGGATTTATCTTTTTTTTACATCTCAAAGCGATCTTATTTCGTCTCTCGCTATTTTATTTAGATGTTTTCTCTTGATTCTCCTTCTAACTCATCTGCTCTATCATTGAGACGGGTATGTAGTTTCGAGTGCTAGGGAAATTCTATCTGGAAATACTCCGAGATGTCTTTCAAAAGGATTTAGCATTCACGGTTTAATGTATATTTACATATGTATGCAAATACTTTCTCAAAGTTTTTGCTTATTATGATAAATTTTTTTAACACGTTCCTTTTAGTTACTTAAAAACAAGCGAGCGTGATAAAAATCATAACCGTTTCGAGCAAATATTGCCATTCTTTTTTAACTTCTTGCTCAATGCCACATTCTTCATGCAAGTACAAACAAACTGATCTTGGACTCTCAGTCAGAAGGAGCCGAACACCTGTTGGAAGTTGAGCTGAAACTCAGTGGAGGAGCATGTCATTCAACAATTCGCTTCTAGCCGTAGTCGGTCGGCTCTTCCCTTCTTTCTCTCCCTCTCGCTTTTTCTCGATGGCCGGCCTCTCACCTCTCGAATTCGAGCAGGCTGCGGGGTGCTCGCCGTGGTCGACACATTCTTCTATGTCCTGGAGATAGTTCTCGTGTGTCTCGCGTTTCCCGTCTGGCAGATTGCCTGGGCATCGCTCCATGGCGAGTTTGAATTAACGTTTCTATTGCTTGGGTAGAAGAAATAAATGAATAAACCGAATGGTGATACGATTTTTAATCACAATTTTTTAAAACCTTTTTTACTCTAAAATCTTTTTCAGCTATCTTCTTCATTGGAATCCACGTCATCGCGCTTCTCTGGCTCTTCAGACGGGAACACCTCCGCGGTTGCTGCATAAACGTGCCCCTCTCCCTTGTGCTCATATACGGAATCAACGCTCTCTTCGAAGTCAGTCAATGGGAGGGCGTGGCTTATACGAGTTGGGCGTGGCTTATGCGAGATGGGCATGGCTTATGCGAGATGGGCGTGGCTTATGCGAGATGATCGTAGCTTATGCGAGATGGGCGTAGCTTATGCGAGTTGGGCGTGGCATACTAAAGTCGTAACAACTGCTTATCATCAGAAAATAAGTTTTACAATATCTTCTCGCACGAGTCGTCTTTGTGGGCCTATCTACCACAAAAAGTTGCAAAAAATAACAATAAAAATTAATTGCCAATTTATAAGGTCAAATTGTTTTTGAGTTTTGCTGGTTCATCCAACTCACGGCGAACAAGGCGTACGACATCTCGCCGGGCAGCTACATCGTGTCCATCTTTCACTTCATCGTGCTGCCTGCGATGGCCTTTCTCATCTACAGGTTCATTTCGAGCAAACCCTTTTGAAGCGCCCTCTGGGATCGGCTGAATTCTGTGCTACTGGACAGTCCAAATTTGACTTCTTACTTCACTTGCAGTTTGATGACGAATGACGACGGCTTCTTCCCTCCCGAGGGCCACGTCGTGCCTGTTCTCATCTACACACAAGTCAGCATCAATTTGTCTGCCTCTCTGACTTGCCCTTTCTTCTTATTTCTCTCTCTCTCTCTCCTCTCTCTCATTCTCTCTCTCTCTCTCTCTCTCTCTCTCTCTTTCATTATCATCTAACCAATTTAGTCGGCTTCGGCGTCGGCGTCGGCATCGAATCACGTCTGATCCCATGAGCAAGTCCCTATAATTAGGATCTTGACCCGACTCGGCCTGAGACCCGCCTTGACCCCACCATGTATAAAATGACACCAGACACCTGTATATTGTTGGTATGCAGTGAAAAAGTGTTTGCTCAAGAAAATAGTTTTTTTATTGTTTTGCGCGAAGATACAGGGGAAATGACCGAAGGGAAGGCTCAAAGCATATTTCGAGAATTGGTTGTCCCTTCACTCGGAAGGCCATCACACGAATTCTGCCTCATCCAACGTTCGCCATGGCTCCCACGAACGTTGTCGTGGGAGCCATGGTGAACAAGAAGACTTTCTAGCCTTTCTTTTGTCCTTGCAGTCAACTACAAAGTCCAAGTGTCCGCTTACTTATTTGTGACATTAAAGTTGCATAATTCTCCTTAATTGATCGCGTGGTAAATTTAAAATTCCTTGGCCAGAAGATCATGCGACCTTTGATGCACTTGAAATGAACGTAAGGTCGTAGGTAGTCATCTCGCTAAACAATTATTAGTTCTGTTGATTGTTGTTCATTTAACATCGAATCCTCTACGCCAATCAGTCGCTCTCTTCCCTACAATGTCGACAAATGGTTTGTCCCCATTCCAACGCTTTAATTTTCGTCCTTCTTATTTGTTTAAATATAAATAGTGAGAGAATGGTAATTACCCAAAAATGAAATAAAATAGTAAGCCGTTGCAGCAGACAATTGCTACTGGCTTTAGTTCTCAGTCCATCACTTCTTGCTCCCTCACTCTCTCACCCACTCTCTCCCTCTCTCTCTCTCCCTCTCTCCCTCTCTCCCTCTCTCTCTCTCTCTCTCAGATTCGTGTGTGTCTACAGTGAATGATTTCTTCTCGCACTCCCTGGCTCCCCCTTTCCACCTGGCCTCCGCTCTCCTCCTCCACCCCTTCTCGGGTATTCTGCTGCTGGTCATTGGCCTCGCTGTCCGTCTTCTCATTCGGCTGCAGGTAGTATCATTCTGTATAAACAAAGCCATTTCTTACCACTTCAAGGATCTTCTTTTCAATGAGACCAATTATTTTATAATATCTATACTATAGATTTCACATGCGATAATTGTCTATTGAAATAGTTTGAGCATTTCGACTAGTGGTAGGAGGCTAGTCCTATCCCCCATCTCTGCACCCTCTCTCTCTCTCTCCTTTCTCTCTCTCTTTCTCTCTCTCTCCTTCTCCCTCTCTCCTTCTCCCTCCTCTTCACCCTCCAGCTTCTCCACCCGGTCGCGGGCATGACCAACCGAGCCGTCTCCATCGTGGACGGGACGTTGTTGAATCTTCTTCCGGACAAGCTGCAGAAGAAGCTGGAACTAACGATCGGTGGCAAGCATAGCAAGGACTAGTGAGATTCCCTCCCTCTTCCTCTCTCCATTCATCCCTTACCATCTTCCGCTTTGGCTCCCCAGTTAACTTCATCATATAAACCATCTCCATCTCTTTTGTGTTACCTACTGAATATTCATTCTATCGCATCTGTTCTTCTGTGTTGTTCTCATTTGCGGTGTCATTCTACGGGAATGTTAACAATGTAGACAAAGTATATTGCTTTCTTTACACGTCCTCAGCAAAGGAAAACAAAACCGCGTCAGTCACAAATTGCTAGGGTGGACAGATGGGCAAAAGGGCCTGTAACGAACAAGCAATGCACAGAGGAGGAGAGAGTGGGAAGGAAAGGAGAGGGGAAGAGAAAGAAAGCGATTCATAGAAAAGGCACTTCATTCATGGGTACAAGGGAGAACGACGAGATTGGTGAGCATCTGGAGAAACGCACGTTGCCGCATAGAATCTGAGGGAGTGGGGGTGGAGTAAACCGTGCGGTAGCTGTGCTGAATAAAACGAATTAGACATGCCTATATCCTACATAATAAGTCTCGTTGCGAAGCATTTACAATCTGCGTAGGAGAGGCGCTTTAAAACCAGTTTGGAAAGCATTCAAACTAATGAATGGCACAATTTTGTCTTGTAAAACAAAGGGAAACATCTCCCGCTGGGCTCTGCTATTATGCTTACTAAATAGGTGCTTAGAAAGGACAGAAAGCAACACAACTTCAATGTCATGTGAGCAAAAGAGATGCCTAGCTATCTACACTTCGATTCCGAGGGCCACGATAGAAGCCAATTAAAACACGAGTGATATTCCGAGGACCACGATAGAAGCCAATTAAAACACGAGTGATATTCTAGCAATAAAACTGGAATAAATGATGAATATAACGAGAAGAGGCTATTCTCAGGATAATAAATATTGAGCAACATCTTCGGATGATTTAGAGAAAGGGGAAGAAGGTCGGGACGAGCAGTGGAAAACAAGAGATGGAGGCGCACAACAATGAGATGCGGGGCTGAGAGACACTTTGGAGAGCGTAAGTATGAGAAGAGGAGTGCGGAGCGAGATAGAAGACGAGATTAAGAGGGGAGACGAGAAAGAAAGAGCGAGAGAGAGAGAGGGGGAGAAAGAGGCAGAGAAAGGGGGAACCGTCCTTAGTCGCCGGCGGGCACCTTGTGCTTCCCCCAGGCATGGAAGCACTTCCTGAAGTTCTTCGTCTCTTTTCCTTTGAAGGTCGCCACGAGGCGGCGTGGGAGCTCGGGCTGCTTCATTCGTAGGTGAGCCATGTAGACCTAGAGAGAGAGAGAGAGAGAGAGAGAGAGAGAGAGAGAGATAGAAAGAGAGAGAGAGAAAGAGAGAGAGAGAGAGAAAGAGAGAGAGAGAGAAAGAGAGAGAAAGAGAGAGAGAGAAAGAGAGAGAGAGAGAGAGAGACAGACACAGAGAAATGATAGAAAAAGAATAGATATAAGCCATGAAATGAAGCAGATAATATACACGCCATCCCAGATAGCTAGATTACCTGCACTGCCTTATATGCGAGTTTCAGCTCGACTTCCGAAGAGCGTGGCCCGATCCAGAGAGTGACCAGCTCTCCGTTGTCCACTATCATGATGTCATCGTCGTCCAGGTCGTCCTGCAATTTATTACTTTTCAAATCTATTTGGTCAACTTTTGTAGTAATCAATGGGATGAAGCCAAATTTAAGAAAATTATAGATTTCTTACCCGTGCATTTACAATTACACATCGACAACACAGTATATCTGCTACTCCCACTCCCCCTCTCTATTCTAACCTGGCAGAAATCCGTCGTCTTCTCTGAGACTGAGAAAAAGCCCTTATCGTTCGTGCAGCGGAAGAGGCGAGTGTATCTGCGGAAAGAACATTGCTATTCTGCTTCTTAATAAAATATGAAATCAAGAGAAAATCGTTATAAGAGAATGAGAGTAAATTAGTAGAAATAAGATACTTGACAAATGTTCCGTTCGTCTCGTATTTCTTTTTGCCCCCGAGATGCTCCCAGAAGTTATCGGGCTCTTGTCCCTCGTGAACGACTTCCACGGGGAAGGCTTCATCGTCTCGGTTGATCAGCACTTCCGCCACCTGAATATATGTGACTGTCTACCTTACCATTTCCCTCTGATAAAAATTTGCTTTCCTTTTATATTATGAATGAAGTGAACAAAAGGAAACAAGCGTGAAAATGGTTCTAGAACAGCAGGTATGGGCTTGTCATTAGCAAATGTTCTGTAAAACTGATAAATGCGATTCTCTAGGAACCAGCAACATAGCCGTTGCTTGAAGGGGAAGACATGTAAAGCAGGGGAAAGGGAACGTATCTCGAGGAACTCATCCAAACTGGCCTTCCTGGCCAAACTAGTTCACAGTCTTTGATGGCCAGGACGCACATATCCAACAAGAAATGCAATATCTTATGACTGCGTCTGAGATTGGCAAGCAGAAAAGCAGAGGAGAATAAAGCGACGAGAACAGGGGAACTCAGCCAAGATGGGAAGACCTTCTTTCATACTGTATCACATACCGTAGCCGGCACCAGGCCATCTTTTGCATCTTCCAACGCTGCATTTACCTTATCCAGGCGCAACTGAGCGCACGCTATCTGTAACGCAGCTTGCAAAGGGAGTTAGGAGGACGGGAGATCAGATGGGGTTAGAAGACAGAGAGACTGCGACTGAGAGAACGAGAGAGAGAGAGAGAGAATGAGAAAGAAAGATAGAGCAAGAGAAGAGGAATCCGCGACATGAAGAAATGTAGTCGAGAAGAATCAGAAAGAAAAGAAGCAAGCTAGACTGACCTCCTTGCAGAGGTCATGCTCATTCGGATCACTCTGATTTCCAAGCCAAACGTAGACCTGAAGCAATCCGAATATTCATTGAATACGGATTTCTACTTGGCTTTTAATATGATAGTATAAATGAATAAAAGAATCAAGAAGAACTGGCCACTCCAGTCCGCTCGTCTTCCAGTTGTACTTTCGAAGGAGCTCGCAGAATGAAGCAGAACGCCGAACAGAGATGGTCTGATCTAAAAGGAAACAAGCATACAATAAAAAGAACCTAAGACTGATAATAATAGAATAACTCTTAAAACTTGAGAAAAAAATCTTTGCGCTACACCTGATTCCATGCTTAAAGTATCTATTTATTACTCTCTAAAAAGGACCGAAATATTTGTTTCGTGCTTTAAAAAGGAGGAAAGATGATGCCAAGGCGTGAACCGTACCTGCAGTCGATCTGGATGGTTCTGGTGCAGACCGAGCTCCCGTTTGCTCTCATTTGGAATAGCTCCGCCCATCGACCGCCCATGTTCTTCGTTAGGCCACGGCGGCCACGTCTCAAAGTAAAGTTGATAGGATTAATTAGTTTTTCATCGAATCCGGAAAGATAGTGTAAATTCACTTTTAAAAGTTAGTTACTCGTTTATAAAACTAAATGATAAAAATTAATAAGCAAACCAGATAATAATGAAGCGAGGAAAACGAAGTCACACTGACCTTATAACAAACTTCTTCTTGAAGTGGGAGAGGAACTTGTGATTTTCCTGTTGCTGGTGCATGCGAACCACCTTTAAGAGGCATTTACTTTTTCATGATGCAAGATGTAAACTTAATATTCATGTTGAATTAGCTACACTTCAAGTGAAGTATCGTCGACGCATTAACCTCAAGTTTGTCCTTGAAGAGCCTCTCAAACTGTGGCTGGAGTGAGAAAGTGAAGTGCAGCCAGCCCATGTTGGTAGCATCTCGGCCTTGCCAGAAATACACGACACATTTGAAGTCGTCCGCCTTCTCGTCATCGCCATCCTTAATGATGCAGACGCATTCACTTGTTCGTTCCCTACTTTTCCTCTATACTTCACTTTTAATTATCTGTTTCTCTCTCGTCTTCGTTTGTTTCACAATCAGTCCTCTCTCCTCCCATGCTCTCTTGTATTAGTTGTATCAGTTCCCCTGCTTTTTCTCCTATCTTCGTTGTCTCTGTTAATTCAAATCACTTTTCCTCTCTCTGTTCCTGACCCTGCTCCTTCCGTCCTCGCTGTTCCAGTCCTCGTCTTCATCCTCTGGCAGGACTTCGTATCGACAGAGGAAGACGTAGCAGTCCATTGTGTAGAAGGTGCCGAACTCGTGAGGAGGCAGTTTCGAGAATTTCTTTCCTTCCTAAACAAACACACATCACGTTTTCTTAACAAACGTGGGGGAAAAATAGAACCATTAGATTCTGCTTATTTCTTAACTAATCTACCCCTCTGCACACATGTGTGAGAATACGAGCGTGCACTACTCTACATGCAAACGCGCCAAGCGTGCTCTCGTGCCCAGCCATAGCTCAGTTGGTAGAGCGGAGGACTGTAGAGTCGCAGCTATCCTTAGGTCACTGGTTCGAATCCGGTTGGCTGGAGCTTTTTGCCATATTTTATCTAATCAAACGCATGAATAACACTTCATGATTTTTACCCAATATGCATAAAGATAGGATTTTTCACTCTCCGATTGGGTAAAAACCAAAAGGGTAGGTGTTAAACAAACTTTGTCCCTGGTGAAATCAACGGCACCATGGACAAGCATAACGAAAACTGACCAGAACGAAGCATTCTATTAGTTCGAGATCTTCGTTGCACTCCTGCAGCAATTGCTCGCTGTCCTCGAATGGCATGGGGGGTGCCCGTTCCAGGAAGAGAGCGGCCAGGTCTGTCTTCATCTTGTCACGCTCGATTATCACCTTCAAGCAGGTCACAGAGTAAAAACAGGTTTTGTACATCAAAATCAGGATAGGGAATGGCTCCGGGAGGGCCAAAATCAGGAGGGGTACGTATAATTGACGGTACCTTTTCAAGCTGCCTTAAAGGATGCAGGTTTTTAAGAGATTAGTCAAGAACAGCCATACAAGTTATGAGCATAAAACTCAGCACTATAATTCTCGACTTATACTACTTTAGAGATGCCCACTCCTCTCCCTCTTGCAACCTTGAGATCCGCACCGCGCCGTTGGACAGAGTCTGCGGTCCGCGTAAAATCACATGGAACAATATCGTCCCAGCCTTGGAACTTCGACTTGAACATTGTGGTCTCCTCTCCCTGCAATCGCGGAATGCTTACAAATCATCAAGAAACGGCTTACACAAGCCAATTTGGTATTTGCTTATTTATTTATTTTAATAGAAATTCGATGCAGCTGAATAGATGTGCATCGCTTCAAAAGGTGCAAGTGAAATAAACACGAACAAAATGATTTCGGGGTGCGATAAAAAATAAAGGGTTTAAATGAAAGTAGAGAAATAGAAGAAACCTCGGTCTCCTTGGACACCTGCGTGTACTCTGGTCGCTCGATCATGTTGTGTAGTTCCATCACCATTTTCTGCAGTTGGATAGATTAGTAGTTATCATTTTTTCGGCCTTTTCATCCCCTATAATTGTAAGACAAACAGCAATTTGTATGCGATCTACAAGTCTTCAAATAACAAGTCCGCAACTGAAAGCCACGTCTACAGAGTAAAAAAAAAAGAATATTGCTATTTTTCTTTAAAAAGTTACTCCTTTGCCAGCAAAATGAAATGGAAAAGAGTATAAAAAGGTGGCATACCTGGCCAGCCATCTTGAGAAGTCTGTTGGCCTTCTTCCCCGTCCACAGGAAAATGTCTGATGTCGAATCCAGGATGTATACATTCTTCGTGTCCAGCATCTCCTGAACAAACAAATTCGCCACACTTAAACCTCTCAAAGACATCAAGTAATAATGTATTTCCAGAAAAATCCTTGAGCAAATCAGCTTCCTCCTACTTTCTTTCTAAGTCTCATTACATGATGCAAGTCCACCACACCTGCTTGGGAACGCCGTTCTTTAGTTCAACTTGAGGAAGTTCAATGAAGCCCATTCCGATTTGAACCTGAACACGGGTGTATATATGATTAAATGGCGAGAAAAGAATAGCGGCCGAAATAGATAGCAATATTAGCAGGATAAAGAGAGCTAGAAGGAGAGAGAGAGAGAGAGAGAGAGAGAGAGAGAGAGAGAAAGAGAGAGAGAGAAAATGAGAGAGAGAGAAAATGCAAACCTGGTAGAGTCGCTTCCGTTCAGGCAAAAATGATTCCGGCACGTGTTCGACGATAGGGTCATCGGGCTTTTTGGTTGAGCCTGGAATAAACTCAATAAATAAATGCATTTACGTATGGCATAAATAGGTCAATATTTTTGTTTTAAACAATAATGTCCAGGATATGTAGGATGATTTCAGGAACAGAGAACAGAAAAGAGCAGACATTTCCTAGTCTGACCTGTGAGCGCGAGCCAGAATTCCTCAGGAGTCTTGAGCTCATTGCAAGTCTCGATCTCCGATTTGCCCTTCCGATCGTTCTTGTTCATTCGGACAGCGAAGAGGCGCGCTTTGTTGGATACAGTAATCTGCAATAACAGTAATTTCATGGACAACATAAACCTTTAACAACACAAGAAATTTAAAAACTAAGTCATGTGAAAAGAAACTATTTCGAACCCTAGCTTTACGGCCGGTCCAAATCCACATGACGGGGCCAGTGTCGAGAAGGAAGACAAAGTTGGGGTCGAGCGAGTCGGCCGACACCGGCACCGGCTCCATCTCCACGGCGCTCCCGTTCACGGAGGCGCGATACAACCTAGACTATTATTTATTTTTGTTGTTAATTCAAATAATTTCCAGAGTGCGCATTACTTTCAGCCTGAGAAGAGTTCATTGCCAGTTAGCATTTGATCGTCTGGGAAGATTAGTTCATCTTTAGCTTCTCAAACTTTTACTCAGTGCTTGTCCTGGCAGTGCGCAATACCATCTCTATCTCTCTCTCTCTCTATCCCTCTCTCTCTCTCTCTATCCCTCTCTCTCTCTCTCTATCCCTCTCTCTCTCTATCCCTCTCTCTCTCTATCCCTCTCTCTCTCTCTCTCTATCCCTCTCTCTCTCTCTCTATCCCTCTCTCTCTCTCTCTCTCTATCCCTCTCTCTCTCTCTCTCTATCCCTCTCTCTCTCTCTCTATCCCTCTCTCTCTCTCTATCCCTCTCTCTCTCTCTCTCTATCCCTCTCTCTCTATCCCTCTCTCTCTCTCTCTCTCTATCCCTCTCTCTCTCTCTATCCCTCTCTCTCTCTCTCTATCCCTCTCTCTCTATCCCTCTCTCTCTCTCTCTCTATCCCTCTCTCTCTCTCTCTCTATCCCTCTCTCTCTCTCTATCCCTCTCTCTCTCTCTCTCTATCCCCCTCTCTCTCTCTCTCTATCCCTCTCTCTCTCTCTCTATCCCTCTCTCTCTCTCTCTATCCCTCTCTCTCTCTCTATCCCTCTCTCTCTCTCTCTATCCCTCTCTCTCTCTCTCTATCCCTCTCTCTCTCTCTATCCCTCTCTCTCTCTCTATCCCTCTCTCTCTCTCTCTCTATCCCTCTCTCTCTCTCTCTCTCTCTATCCCTCTCTCTCTCTATCCCTCTCTCTCTCTCTATCCCTCTCTCTCTCTCTATCCCTCTCTCTCTCTCTATCCCTCTCTCTCTCTCTCTATCCCTCTCTCTCTCTCTCTATCCCTCTCTCTCTCTCTATCCCTCTCTCTCTCTCTATCCCTCTCTCTCTCTCTATCCCTCTCTCTCTCTCTCTATCCCTCTCTCTCTCTCTATCCCTCTCTCTCTCTCTATCCCTCTCTCTCTCTCCAGTCCCTCCGTCTTTCCACTGACCTAGTGACTGGCGGAGGCTTCTCCGTGGTGTAGAAACCAGTGGCTGTCCTGGCTCCTTCGATGTACACGACTTGCTCTCCAAACAACTCGAGGAACTCGTCCGACTCGTCGTTCATCTCTTCTCGTTGGGTCCTGAGACGAATGGTATAAGTTACCCTTGGCAATGAAATTCCAACTGAAATCTTTCGAACCAACATAAATAAGGAATCTGGAAATATTTTATGACACAATGATGGAAATGATATGAAATGTTAAATGAAAGCACTTTTAAAAGGTTGGAAATATTTTATGATAATTAGGATGGAGTGGATATGTGAAGACTCATCAAACCTGCAAGCCGCGTTGAGGTGGTTGCGAAGGCCAACAGCGTGGACAGCGGCACACATACCCTGCAATTATTAAAACAAAATGTAAACATTATTTAGAAACGAAATACATACTTTTCAGAAAAAACTTTTCCAAATCAATTCCACGACCTAGTATGAATTACTTTATTTATGTAATACTTTTTCTAACACAAAAAAAAAATTAGACCTTATCAAGCGTCGCTTTGTCACCTAGCCAGAAGAAGATTTCATGGTTCAATGAACCGGAAGGTTCCTAAAAGGGATCAATTAATTAGGGAAAAAATGGACGAGACAAAAGGGAATGCCTTTTTGACAGTTAAATTGCAATTATGCTTGCCTGGCGAGTTCTCAACACGAGATACGCGTCTCCTTCGTAGAAGTGGCCATGATACTCCGGCTCAAGAACATTCGGAACGAAATTCTCGATCTCCCACACCCAGAGGCCATCCTCGTGACCGACCTTGAATAATAATTATGCGTTCAACAATGGATTTGATGAACAAATGATGAACAACAATAGGAAAGTAGTCAAATTGTCAAAAAAAGTAAACGAAATTTAAATTCAAAACGATAAGAAACATCTTCGTCGAAGAAGTCACGATAGTCGACTTGCTTGCGCTGCTTGTCAATGTGCGCCTGGAATACAAATAAACTCTTTGAAGCAAGGCATCTTTCCTATTACTTAATAGTGAAAATAGAGGGAAGTTGGCAAATCAAATGAAAGAACAACCTTCCAATTGGTGGCAGTCTTGAGAGCAGGAATGGCGTTTTCCTGTTCTTCTGAAAGTTGCGCTCCAGCGCCGGCAATCTTCGTCATTCCCTGATGAGGGAAAAAAATGCTTATTATATTAATTAATATCATATTACCGTAGCTTATTAATTTTACGTTCTAGCACGTTTTAAATAAGAAAAAAACAAATGTTACTTATAATTTAGAACCTTCTCTCACGTTTTCACATAAACACCCCTCCTTCCATATTATGATAAAGTTTCTCGGCGAAGTTTCTCAAGATAAATGGTTCTATTAAGAAGTCTCCAAGAGAAGCTGGAACTTCATTCACTTTCATAACTTTCAACCTTCTTATAGGCTAAAAAAAACACCCGATCTCTCACCGTTTGGCAGGTCATTTTAGTTGAAAAAATTGCTCGCTAATTAGGCTAAGCCTAAACCTAATTAGCCAGCACGAAAATATGCATTCAGATCGCATGGGTATAAAACAGCACACAAATTGAATGCCATATAACAAAAAAAAAATTGATGCTGTAAAAATCCGCTTAAGCTCTCCACTCCGCGGCTCTCTTTTTGTTGATGAGATCACCGCTAAAGGAGCAGGTGTCACCAACCTGAACAGAACTTTCTTACTAGTAAGTGATATAGCGCGAGAGATGAGAAAGGAATGAGAGAGACAGAGAAAGAGCGAAAAATGGAGAGGTGAAAGATCAAGAGAGAAAGAGAGAGACATAGAAGCGAATGAGAGACAGAGGGATAGCGATTGAAAGAGAGAGAGAGAGAGAGAGAGAGAGAGAGAGAGAGAAAGAGAGAGAGAGAGAGAACAAGTAAAACATAGCCATGTCCACTATACCGAAAAGACAATAAATCTCGAGCAATCCTCTCCTGAGTCGGATCTCCTTGATGTTCCTCTCTTCATCTGCTCTCGCCCCCTTTTCCAAGCCCGTTCATGTTCTCGCCCACTTCACACGGCCCATACCGGGGAGTTCGCAGGGGAAAAAAAAGAACTGGCAAAAACACAAGAGGCGGCTGCTTGTCAAAAGACATTTCATTCACGCGGAGGAAGTTCTCTTCTAAATGTAGTTGAAAAAAGCTGAATTGCAGAAATGACGCAAGGGTGGAAATCGCAACTTGCAGCAAACGAGACGCAAATTAAAGTATTGGTTCGACAGTACAAATTCGCATGAAATCATACAAATGAAGCATATTCAATAAATCCTAACACTTACCGCATTTTATCGGAAGTTTCACTATTGCAAACCAAATAATAAGTTTAGATATAAGTTTTTGAAACAAGATTTACAATGGCTAGAATTTACCAATAAGCGCTCTGAGAGATGGAAGATTTTGTAACGAAATGACAGCCTGCGTTGTAATCATATAACGAGAAAAGGTGCAAATATGTTTGTTTAATTCTTATTCTCCGCTTATTCCCGCTAAATTTTTGTTTAATTTGAAATTGAGACCCTGAAACTTCCGCTTACCTCCTTCATATCTCATTTCCGTTCCATGATACTGTCTCACTCACGTGCTCTTTCTCTATAGCACTCTCTATCGCGTCCAATCGCTCTCTCATTTCTCTCTCAATCACTCACTCTCGCTCTCTCTCTCTCTTCACTCTCCAATTACCTGGATGACTTTGGATGCTCCATGTTCGTCAGCCTGTGTTCTCCTCCGTCGAATGAAGTCTTTCCTCCTCGCCACTGGATCCTTCGTCGTGGTTCCAGATTGGAGTGAAGAGACGGAAGAACACGGCGACTGGCCAGCCAGGCGCATCTGTAAAGAATTTGTGGTTTTATCTTGTGGATATCTTCAATGAAGGCACAATAGTGACAAAGCATATTGAAATTACTGCTGAAAATAAAAAGGATAATGCAAAAAGGGACGTAGCAAACTCCTTTCACCAAATAGATTAAAACTACACTTCAGATTTAACCGATCTAACCTGGTTCGCCAGTGAGAAGTCAATGTTGTAGAAGGCAAGCGCTTTTCTCTTCTCATTTGGTTTTGGTGGCATCACCAGGTCTTCGTTACTGAAATTTCAACGAATGAAATGCAATCGATCAATGAATTGCTTTGCTGATATAAGAAAATTTAAACCTATCCGATAGAGATGAAGGGTGCTGCGATTGCGCGTAATTGTCTAGCCATTTGGAACATTCTCGGGGATGCCATACAAATACCTGAGGAAGTCGGCAGCGCCGCTTTCGCATGGCTTTTCTCTAGTCAAGAACAGGGCCAGAAGTGAGCCAGGACTGCCAAATTTTCAGAACAGCCTCTCTGTCTCTCGCTCTTTTTCTCTCCGTCCTTTCCCTCTTCCCAAACCTTCCCTTCTACAAAGCGCGCTGACTAATCGAAAGCAAGAACAACAGTGCCACAACCTTCATTCCACAATTCTCGATGGCCCCCTCCTCTCTTCTCGTTGTAGTCCTTATTTCAAGTACACTTCCTTCACAGCATAAGTGCATCACGCCAACTCAGAACAAAAGCAGCGAACAGAACAAAGTTTATGCGAATAAGCAAAAAGAAGCATGACAAAAGGAAATAAATTAGCAGAGCGCAAGTTCAAGCAAAAAAATCTTGTGCAGAAATAATTCGTAATCTCACGTCTGCATTAAACTCTTTCTTCGCTTGAACCCATCAATATACAGTAGAGATTAGACTCAAACGATTATTGCTCCTCTTACTTGTCCCTCCAAATGGGGCTTATCCGATCTTTGTTCACATTCCACCTGCCTTGGTTTTTCTTCTTTCTTCTCCGCGTCTTCCTTGGCCGTCAGCTCGAAGTATTCAGCTCTCTTAGACAGACTTCCAGCAATCGTTGAAGATATCGTAGTGCATTTGTCCTCCGATGCCTTGTCCTGCTCCTGAATTTCTATGCTCGTTGTTGCTCTCCGTTCTTCCTCATCAGCTGTCGGTGCCTGTACCGTAATCAGGACGCTGCTCCTCCGTCGTTGGATTCCTTTCAGTGCTTCGCTCATGAAGAGAGTCGGGAACATCAAATTGGTTGAATTGTACGAGACTGTTGCTCCTTTCTGAGTCTTGCAACTATTCGCTCCCTTATCTGACACGAGTGTAACTGAGCTGCCCGTTCTGCTCAGGCAGACCTCCTCGAGGCTGTCGCGTACAACTGCCGCTGTCATGCTTTCCACCATGGCTTCAAGTGACTTTGGCGTTGACACTACAATTGGTCAAGCGTCATTCAACCAACCCTCATTAAATGATTGGTCAGCTTACCTGATTTCTTAACAGATGCTCGCCTTTCCCAAGGAACCGCAGCTGATATCTCAGAGATGGAAATGGTGTCCGATTGGCTGATGCCAGAGAATGAGTGTCGTCTTTGTTGTGGCGTGGAGAGGGTAAGGATGTCATGTCCGTCGAGGAAGATTGGCCAGTTCTGTGGTGGTGGAGCAGCAGGCGCTGGCGCGGCCTCTGGCTGATCTCGTCGTTCTGCATCAGCACTCGGGAAGGTGAGGACGGGAATGATGGGGAATGCCATGTTGTCGAAGCCATTCTGTCGTCGGATGCTGAGTCTCTTCCTGGTCGAAGATGTTACTCGGCAGGGGGTGCCTCGTTCCGTAGTCGCACAGGACACTCTTTGGTCTTCGGCGGTCGTGCATCCGAGGGCGTCCAGTGGTCTGCGGAGGATGTCGCCGATGCGGCGAGACCAGAAAAGGTACGCGATTACGGCACAAATGGCACCGCTCAACACGATCAGGGCCAATAGGCCGGGGTCAACCATGGCTGGGCTGCTCTAGCAAGACCTCTCGTGGCAGAGGAAAATGAATTTGAGTAAGTCTCTGTCGATCACTTGGTCTGCGCCACAAAGAGTAGCGACTAACCAAATATGTGGCAGCAGCAGAAGAAATAAAGTCCTCCCCTTCACTCGCGCCCCGTTCTCCTTTTTCCTTCTCTCTCACTCCGTTTTTCCATCTCTTTCACTCCTCGTTCTCTCTCACCCCTTTGCTCCTTCTTTGCCCCAGCTAGTGATTAATCACTTGCCATTAGCAAGCTGATTGTTGATAGAAGGCACGAATGATTGATCGAAGCAGCCATTTCTTACTGAAGTAAAACATCTTGCCGTCTCATTCAACTCTTTCTATCTGTCTGTATCACTCGGTGACCCTCTCTCCCTCTATCTCACTCGGTGACCCTCTCTCCCTCTATCTCTTTCACTCTCCAACTTTTCTTTCATCCTCTCTCTCTCTATTTTTTTTCTGTCACCGTTGCCTTCCCTACGACTGCCCCATTCATAGATGAGAAGCTGGTTCAAGAAAAAAAACGAAGAATAAGAAACATCAAGGCCAAGTCTTCACGGCTCGCTAATGTCTTTGCATTCAAAACACTCCTTGAAAGGTACTGGTTGTTTGTAAGAAAAGTCTTGTTTGGGTCAGAGTGGCCACTGGACAAGACGACAGCAGTCACGTATGAGAAGAGAGGAAGACAGATCTGCTCTAAACCATTTATTGCAAGGAAAAGAAAAGAAACATGCAGTAGTTACAAATAGTAAATTAAAAAGGAAGAGGATGTTTACCCCAGGGTGGATAGAATTACAACCAAATAACTCTTTTCACATTTGTAAAAAAAATTTGCTAATTTATACTAGTGTACTGTCACGGCCGGGGATAGAGAAGAACGTCAAACCGGCTGGCGTGGGCGGACCCGCCCCCTCGGGGCGGTGCCGCCACCGCCAGCAAGACGTTCAGTGTTGGCTTGGCCGACCATGGCGGCTGCCTCGGCCCTGTCCTTCCCCTTTCCATATTTATGTGTATTGTAAATGTATGCCTTATATTAGGATAAGATAAACTATAAACCCAAGTCCCAATTCTCCCGCATGCTAACCGCTCCTCCGCGACATGGAGGTCCCGGGGAGATGTCTCAACTTTTCAACCTCACGAGAGTCCCCAGAAGAGATGAGAGCAGGTCGGCGACACCATCGACGTCAGGTGTCAGTCGTCCCAAATGCATAGCTGTTCGTAGGTCCGTTAAAAAGTAGTTTTATTTTAATCCGCATAGATTTGTTAGATGTCACGCCAAATAAGCGGCAAATTTATCTTTGGTTGCGAGGAACCGGTGCGCCACCCCCCAGATAGAAGGAATCGAAAAGTACTTTTGTAATCGCGGCATAGGAAGGCGCGCACGGGCAACCGAAGTAAGGGGGAAAATAAGAATGAATAAGAAGGGGGCAGCGATCACTAGGATCGGCATGCTCAGCGAGCTCGCATAAGGCTAACCTCTCCACCTAATCTAGAGCGACGCGAGGCGTAATGTAAAGCAAAAAATAATTCCCCGGCCGGAATTTTTTCTCTAGTTATACTCTGTTTGCCAAAGCGAAGGCTGGAGAGGCTAGGACGCCGCATATATAATAGATAAGAGTTCCTCGCTTAGGCTCAGCACGCATTAGTTATCACTCTCTCCTCGGATTCTCTGTGCTAATAGTTTATCTGCCAATTATTCTTGAATAGGATGAAATCGTAACATATACGTATAGAAGATTATATGCCCTCCCAAATACAATCTACCCACCGTCCCCCCTCCCCAACCACTCCCTCCGGGGCAGCCAGCCGCCGCCAACACTCCCGGAGCACACAGGATTTCCAATCCCAAACAATCTACTCTTTATCATTATAATCTTTCCTCCTCATTTTAGTATATTATTGCTACTCCTATAGCTTTGAAATTAGCCAAATTTTATAATTCTATTCCCAGAGACATGGTTTTCTTTTATTCCTTAATATTCATATGGACATACATATCTAGGCCGGCTCGCATAGTTTCATTACAACCTCGATAGTAGCTCCTCGTCATACTCTCTCTCTCCTCTTTCTCTCACTTGCAATAGCCTGAACAGCGGTGCCGTCGCTTTGTTTAAAAACTTGATAGTGCGCCCTCAGTGTTCCCCTTTCTGTGATGATAGACAACGATAGCGCAGCCGCTTACCGAACGAGTTCCGCTGCCAGCGCGCAAAAGGGCATGGCCCGGATCACTCACTCTCTCATCTCTCCCTCTAAGCATACGTTGCACACGGCGCGAATGGATAGCCGGTTTTCAAGGGAGAAAGAATATCAGGCGTGAACGCGAACGCACTGAAGAAAAAAGAGAAGTGAAAGTGAAAGCGCTGCGGAAAGAAAGCGCGAAATAGAGAGGAATGTACTTCCAGTGACAGACTGATAGATAGAGAGATAGATAGATAGATGATCACACTAGTATTCATACATACATATTTGTACACATAGACTTGTGAGCTGCTCCTGATACATTGTTCTCGGTAGATACAATTGTCTTAGACTGACATAATTATATAGCGTCATCATTTCTTTCATATAGGTATGTATACTCGATAGGAGACCCCATCCCCATAGATAACCATGTGCTCCGGGGAGTAACGCTCTCACAGCGTTCACTCACAAATAGCGTCCTACAAACGCTCATGCTTCGCAAGTGGCCATCAAAGACCTACTATTTATCCGCCTCAAGAATAGGCTCAAGAGACACGATCGTCAGCAACGAAGACCACAGCAACGACAACTCCGAGCCTGATGTGACATGTCCGCTAACTAAAGCAACGACAGACGATCACATAAAAGAAGACTTTCGTCACGTCAAGAATCCAACAAGACCTGCGCCGCCGAAGCTGCAGATAAACCTCGTCGAACACCTGTCGCTGAAGGCACTGAAGACGTGAATCTACTGAATCATAGGAGATCACTGCACCTATCTCCTCCACCGTCAAGCCGTACTCACTACCAAAGAAACACCAGACGATCTGTCCCATCTGCAGAAGAAACTGTTTTCATTTCCTACAAGTCAAATGTGTGAATGCACTCTCAGTCACGATCTCCATCAGACACACTGCCGCAAATCTATCTTGCGTCAAGAAATTGTTCAACAGGAAGGCTGGATTGAATCTGCGACAGACTGGAACGTTCCCTTCAAATGGGACGGCGAACAATAAGCTGCATTCGACGAGATAAAGACACAGCAACAGTGAAGCAGAAGATCGACGACGTCCACTGTACTGGCTGACTATTACAACCGCCGCCATCGTTGCAGCAATCGAGATGTCCAATTCGGAAACGAGGTCATACCAGCCATTTTGCGTCATCAATGCTGGAAGAAGCGAAGTGACCGCGCCCACCATCGGCCGGAAACCAGTCGCCATCACCGGCCGTACGACAACGACAGACGACTAGGAAGACGATAACGCAGAGCGCGAGCGAGCAGAGAGACGCCGCGCTACTCACAATCAGCAACATCGAATCGCGAAGTGAAGAAGAAGAGAGACTCCGACTTTTATTATTATTAAATGTATGTTTGTAGAATATATTTTAAAATGTACGATGTATGTAGTATATGCACTTTTCTCTCTATAAAGCCCCATAACAACTATAAAATGAAAAGTTTCTAACAATCTAACTCTTTAGCTAAATATATTTTAAACCTTCATTTTCAATGTGCACTATGCACATATTGCACAATAGTTCTCGTTCTACTTTCTATCTGCTTCTCCGTCACCACGTCACCTAGCCATAAAAAAAAATTGGTAATAAGAACAACCGATAGATATCCACAGACAAGATGATTTTTTTCTCTATTTTTCGTATAATTATTGTTCCATGTAAATGAACATATATTTTCTTTGTTTTGTTTTTTTCATTTATCTATGTGCTCAGTACAACTAACAAAAGGTTTTGTCTTTATTTGTTTATCAAGAGCGAGGGACCGCTCATGTGTAAAAGGGGGGATGTCACGGCCGGGGATAGAGAAGAACATCAAACCGGCTGGCGTGGGCGGACCCGCCCCCTCGGGGCGGTGCCGCCACCGCCAGCAAGACGTTCAGTGTTGGCTTGGCCGACCATGGCGGCTGCCTCGGCCCTGTCCTTCCCCTTTCCATATTTATGTGTATTGTAAATGTATGCCTTATATTAGGATAAGATAAACTATAAACCCAAGTCCCAATTCTCCCGCATGCTAACCGCTCCTCCGCGACAGTACAATAAAGAATACAAAATTTAGATTAATAATGAATAAATAACAAAGGAAGCTCTAACTCTTTCCCTCTTTTCTCTTTCTTCGGCTACTGGCTATGCGCTTGTCGTTATCGCAAATAGCTTCCTAATCAGGGCATCTTCTTCCCCTTTCTCGCTGGCGAGCTTCAAATCCCTGAGGGAAGAAGAGCTGTTGGGAGTCATTTTCCTCCAGTAAGGAATGGGTGATCTAAAATGGCGAGGGCAGAACTTCAGAATGTTCTTGATCATTTTCCTGGTCGGAAAGCCAGTAGACAGGGATAGATAGGACTGCGAAGAATGAGTTATGGCGAAACACTAAAGCGTGCGTTCAATCTTGAGATCTCCCTCTATCCGATATATACAAAGGCTTTCTATATAGATTAGTTTGATAGCTTATCTTTTTCCTCTCCCGGTTTATAAAAAAATTAGATTACAACAAATGAATATATCGCAAAAGCAAGATAACATATGCTCTCACCTATGCTTGAAAAATTTCGAGTGAAAAAATGGCAGACAATAAGTTGTCACCTATTCGACTTTTGCCCTCTGGGAAAGGACATGCGGCAAACTTGGAGGACCTTCCAAATCGATGTGAGGATAAGAAAGATGTGGAGGAAATGGAAGAGGAAAGGGAACAGCTCGGGAAGCAACACGGGAAACCCCACGAGGGCCGTCAAGAAGAGCTGTAGCCAGCAAAGGCACCAAATGTCTGCGAAGAATACCAGGGGACTTGACACCGGAATTTTTCATCTCTCTCTTTTTCTCTCTCTATCCCTCACTCTCAATCTCGTTTACTGACCCCCTCTAACTCTCTCAAGACCTCTCAATCCACCTGCATTTCCGTTCTGAGCATTTCTTTCCCACTAGCTCAAGAACATCTAAAGCAGCTTTGCCACACCAACCAATATCCGAAATGTGCTTGCCTCAAAACATATAAACCTCTCTGAATATCCCGAAGGATAAACTGCTCATGCGTGCGTGGTCCATTTTCTAAAGTGGTTCAAGTGTGAAAAGAGCAGAGGTTAGGGGAGGCGAGGTCGAGGCAGGAAAGCGAAACAGAAAAGGAAACAGCCGCAGCTTCCGCGGAACTTTTGAGCCTTTTGCTTACTTTCAGCTCCACTTCAACATTAAAGCAGGCTCTTCTATCAGAAAAAAGAATTGAAAAAGAACCGGAAAGAAAGAAATACGTCCATGCTACAGAGAGAGGCCGCATACAAATGACCAGAGATGATCCCTAGCACAGATCCAGAAAATGCATTCAAGACAAATGGTCGCCCGATGATTGATGACGAATCTCTTTTCTTTTCTGTGCTTCTTTTGCTAAATTGGCTTATACAAACCTCCGGTAGTAAAAAAAAAACAAAGATAACGTCTGAACGAGCTGACAATGCAACGTACATTTATTAACTAGAGTATCAGCAGACTCGGAATAAAGAATATATATAGCAAGAACACGCATCTGGTCTTCCAATGCTCGAAGCTTGCCACTTGCACTCCAGCAAGGATGAGGGAAGGAGAATGCACGCCGTTCCCCTTTTAGGATCCATGTTTTCTCCCCTCGCTACATTCCATCTCTCTCTCTCTCTCTCTCTCTCTCTTTCTCTCTCTCTCTCTTTCCCTCTCTCTCTCTCTCTCTTTCCCTCTCTCTCTCTCTCTCTTTCTCTCTCTTTTTCGCCCACCTCTTTCTCTCCCTCTCGTATGCCATTTCCTTCCGCCTTCACGCTTCTCAGAATGGCCTCGAGAATGGTCCTCAAGAAGCTTTCTCTCGCAACCCCCTCTATTCTTTCTGCCATTCTTGGTATGTCTCTCTCTCTCTCTCTCTCTTACCCTCCCGCTCTGCGTTTCACTCATATACATACATTCTCTCTCTCTCTCTCTCTCTCTCTCACCTCTTCTCCACGTTTCTCTTTTTCACGAGTCCTTTGCATGCATACACGTCACATTAAATAAGCGTTCGCAGCCGTGTCCAATGCGCTTTCTTCAACAGTAGCATCTATTTTCAGTGATACGAGATAGGAATGTGCACGGTCGAGAGGAGATGAAGAACAAGACACAATTGCTATCTGTGGTAAGACCAAAAATTTCAGAAATTACTTTCGCTGATTCTCAACAGTCTAAGCGCATTGGTCTGAAAACCAATGTAAAGCAAACGAAAATAACTAACTCATGTAAATCCAGCTCGGCGAGATCGGGGAGAAGATGAATCCCGTCTGGCAGGGTGATCAGCTTGTTGTGGTCAAGACGAAGGCGTTGCAGCTTGACGCATCTGGAAGAAGAAATGGAAAGTTACATTTTGTAATTATCACCAAAGTACATGTTTTTGTTTCCAGATTGCTTACAAATGATGATAAAGCCATCTTGACATTGCCACTACCACAAAAAGTACTATAACAAGAAATGCACCTGGATAATCCTTCAGGCACCAATTCGAGTTGATTGGACGAGAGATGCAGAACAACAAGCTGCACCAGCTTTCCGATTCCGGATGGGATACCTTCAAAAGATCAACATTTTATTGACATTGACTCTCGAATAGAAATGCAGCTTTCAGACAGCCGAAGAATGGTATGGTGTGTTGTGCATTTTCAAATGGTGTGTTGTGCATTTTCAAACGAGCTCTAGACTGCCACTTCAACTTCCAACACACTCAATCTGCCTTTCCTCATCCCATCACACGGACCTTCAAAGGTTAGCTGGTTGTTGCTGGCGTAGAGTCGTTGCAGCTTTGTCATGCGGACGATTCCATCGGGGAGCGCCTTCAGGTTATTTCCGCTGACATTCAGCGTCTCCAGACTTTCCCATGTCGTCTCGGACGGCAGGCTCATTGACGATATCTGAAATCACTTTTTATAACTGTAAAGACATACTCTTCGTGCACTTTGTCCTCTTTCTCTCTCTTTCCAAAACGCGTAGATAGATAGCGATTGCCATACCTTATTGCCTGAAATGTCTAGCTTCCGGAGTTGCTTCAACTTATAGAGTGCATCCGGCACCGATGGGAGGTTGTTCTCGGAGAAGTCCAAATCCTCCAAATAGTATCCGTTTCATAGAGAAGAATTCGTAAAACACACATATAAGAATTCGTAAACCATTTAATTGACTTAGGGCCATCATTCGTGGAAAAAAAAACTAAATGGTAGTTCTCATACAAACTGTATTTTAACAAGAAAAAAAATGAATACCCTCAAATTTTCGAGGTCATCAAGCGTGGGCGGAATGCTGTCCAGTGTTCGATTTGTGTTCCGCATGTGCAACACGCGGAGAGCTGTCATACTGTAGAGAGGAAGGAACATGCATCCAGTGGATACGGTTTATTAGCTCTTATCATTCGAAGAGTGAACTTCAATCAATTATACACTATAAATCCAATGAACATTAAGATTTTTTTTAAAGAAATAGTGAGCATTCAAAACATTATATCAACGTTATTTTTTTTTGTTTAACAACAAAATGTCTTATTTTACAATTGCACTTTTGATATATTCCTGGAATACTTCTAGGCCGTTGCTCTACATATCCAATATCCAGCTATAATATGCAAAGGAATAAAATAAGAACCTTGGAAGCTGCTTGAGCTGAAAGTGATGTAGTGGATTGTTGGAGAGTCGAAGCACTTGGACCAGAGTAAGACGACGGATCTGAGGAGGCAGCATCTCCAGCTTGTTGTTCGACAAGTCGACGAACAGCAAGTCGATCAGGTTCGAGAAGACCTTCATAAAGAATGTTTGGATGCGATTTTATAAGAAAGGAAAGGTTAAGAGCTGCTGAAAATATTTGTTAATAACCATATGACGTTATCGGTTAGAATTAATTCTAAGAAGAAGTAATAGATGTGTGCCGAAGCAATGAAGTTCTTTATAAAGAAAGAAGATAACCTGATTAGGAATGTTCTCTATGTTGTTGTGGGACAAGTTGAGAACTATCGCAGACTTGGCATACTCGAGATTGTTCGGGAC
Organism: Allodiplogaster sudhausi; assembly: GCA_945643635.1. Classification (NCBI taxonomy): domain Eukaryota; kingdom Metazoa; phylum Nematoda; class Chromadorea; order Rhabditida; family Diplogasteridae; genus Allodiplogaster; species Allodiplogaster sudhausi. Next base: position 3,899,525 of record CALZFC010000043.1, on the reverse strand, counting down.
CTGGAAGAAATATTTAATGTAAAAAAACTGTTAATTCAAAAATAAGTTTTTTTTTAACGCTTAAGAAGAGGAATGGGAAAGCCATCAACAAGGGAACCCTCAACCCATAGCGCAGCCAATCTGTGCTGAAAAGGTGCGTGCCGCAAGATTTGGGCCGGGGGGGGGGGGTTACATTGTGAAAAACTGCCAACTCGGGGGCTTATAAAGTGAAAAACTGCGATCCCAGGGGGTTACAAAGTGCTCCGGGCCTACCGCCCGGGGGTTACAACCCTGTCATGGGTCAGACCTATTTCAGCTCTGCAGCCAATTGGAATTTCCCTTATTGTAGTAACAATAAAGAAATGTTTTTAATACATTTTAAAACCGTACCGTAATCTTGGTTATAAAAATATTTGCTTCAACAGAACAGACCTCTCTCAACTGGTTATTGCTGAAGTCGATAATCGTGAGATCCTTCATCCGGAAGATGTCCGTAGGAATACCCGACGTTTTGATCTTAAAATGGACCGATTATTTTATGTAAATAAGAGAGGATAAACAAGTAAAAATCATATCAACAGAGTACTAGCAAGACATGGTCAACAATGGGAGATTTCGGAAAGGAAGACGCATGGCAGAGGATGGCCTTCTTTTTCACAGAAGTTGCAAGTCGTTGAAAGAGGTACTGTAGAATTTACTGAACCTGATTGTGACGAACGATAACAGAGCGAAGGCGAGGGAGGTCGGAGAGCTCGCCATGCACAGATTGAAGAGTGTTCCGTGACATCTGGAGATGCTCCAGATTGGCACAGCGAGACAACTCATCGGGAACCTGGAAGTGACTCACTCAATCCTTTAAGAGAAGTCTAAAGTTAAGACTGCTGATGAATTTTCTTTCGAATATAGGACTCTTTAAAGATTAGAAAGAAAGAATAAAGATAATGGCCAGAAAGTAATGACAAACCCGATCGAGACTGGCTCTATTCAGCTTCAGCCAAGCCATCTGCGTCATCTGCTCCACTTCGTGCGGGAAACGATCGCTCTGAATTGCTCATGTTTTATTTCATTTAGTTAAATAATGGAATATGAAATGGTTATATAAGTAGAGTAAGCATCAGATTTAAATAGATTATCGATATCCAAAATGTAGAGACCCAAAATAATCTCGTTGGTTGGGGTCTCGCTTCAAAAGCGTTCGGTTAAATACCGGCTTGTTACTATAAAAAAAATAATGTCTAATAAATAAAATTGCTAAAGAATAGATTCTGTTTTAATTACGAAATTAATCAGTTGACACTAATTGTAAGACAAGGTAATGGTAAGTTATTTTTACTGGTGTCCCACCGAAAAGTCATTGCGCGAAAAGTCGACGCCTCTGACAAAGGATAGCACTCCGGTCGACATGACTGCGACTTTCTTCCAGTTGTCTCCTGATTAGGCAGCTCCCCCTTGTAACCTCATCCGCGAGAATCTTAAAATTTAGCATCATAACAGGATCACATCACAACTCGAATCGCACGGGTGCAGGGAAGCATCGCGATTTGCTGGCCGAAATATATCGATGCTTTTTGGCAAAGTCTTTCTTTCTTCGTGTCTTGGTTAAAAGAGAGAGAGAGAGAGAGAGAGAGAGTTGAAAGGAACAGATGAACAGATGACAAGGCAAGGCGGGCGGCGTGGGCTGAGGATGCCAGGCCAGGGCTGTCTCCTGAGCGAGTTTGCAACCAGCAGACTCGCTTATCATGCGTCAGAAAGAGAACAGTGTGGATAAATGATTCAAGAACCGAACTCAAGCGCGTAGTGGAGCATGAATTATTGTAGACCGGGGAGCAATTTATGTCAGCGCGTGACAAGAATATTAAGAACACCTTAGCACGAAAATAAGGCGCATGACAATAACAAGGTTTTCCCTAATAACAAGACTGAAATCCATCAAAATGAATACGCAGGAAAACACTGTTTCTAACTTTAAAAGAGCTCGACAAAATAATGCATCACGCTTGAGCCTCACCAATTCGCAGAAAGAAACATAATCCGACAAAAAATAGCAAATTAAATTGTAATGGGACAACACCAACAACGAAAAAAGCCAGAATAAATGAGCTGACAACAGAAAAGAACATACGCAACGAATTTTAGTGCGCTTAGTGTATTTTTATAAAATGTAGCCCTGCACTTACTCAGCAGTTGTCACTCAAATACGACCCGCCCCAGTTTTTTTTAACACAAATGCAACATCTCAGTTAAAAAGCGAATGGCAAATAAATGGTTCCGTAATGGCCAGTAACTACCGTGCAAACATGGTAGTTTACTGATACGCGTTTCACCAATAATGCACCCATAGTTGAACCATTCGGTCAATTTTTCCGTCTTAACCTTTCAATACCGTGTCTTTAACTGGCATATACTGCACACTTAACTGGGCATTTCTTAACCATTAAATGGAGTACTGTAGGGCAGTGTGCACCACACTAAAATTATTTTTTTCTGCGATTTCATTGAGACATTCCATTTACCTGCCATTAAATACTGTAGTTTGGCGTGAGCCACACCAAAAATGTTCCCTCTGGGAACTTTGTTTGTTCTTCCCACTACAACTGCTTTTTCTTGCCGTTTTCGGCCATCGTTGGGTTTTATTCACTTCCACGGCTGTGGCGAAAAATAAAGCCATTTACAAAGGAAAAAGAACACACCAGAAGGAAAGATAACATGAAACAGAACGGCAACGAGCGCTAGGTGACATGGTTAACAGCCTAAAACGTGTTACACAAACATTGAACAAATACTGGTATGGAAGCATTAACAACATCAAGGACATTCTAAATAATGGGAAATATAAGGGGATTCCAGTCTCAGTATGAATTTAAAAGACAGGGTAATTACTCGTAGGTAAACTCGAACATTAATTCGGTGGTTGTCCGTTTTTAATAAGACAACGTGATCTCCGAGCTCCGAGATGGCCATCATCATCGAGCTCCAGCCCGTCTTCTACTTCCTCATCATCGACATCAATGTCAGCAATAGACGACACTGGAATTACAACAAATAAAACACGAAAACCCTCACTCTTACAAGTAATGGCAAAACATAATAAGAACCTGATCGTTGCTCTTCCGCGATGGCAGTCAAACTATCGCTCGATTGCCTCCTGATCGACAAAAGTGGCCAGACATAGGAGCGTGGCCGAAATTGAGACCTAAAAGGACCACATCATCATACTCTGCAGCAAAGCCAGCTAGAACTTACATTTTGTTGCAATCGACGATATCGCTTCATAAAATGTAGAAAAAGATGACCACTCAGAAGCTCCTGAAAGACAACAACTAATATAAACCAATTCGGCTAAAATAATTATCCTTTAAAATCATACCATGACCAAACCTTTCAGACGGCATAACTAGACGTCTCGGTAAAAAAAAATTCGTTCAAACTCTTCAATAACGAACCTGAAATCAACAACCGACATTAAACAACAGCAGTAACCATTCAACCAAGGTTGTTCAACTTTCAAGTCTTCAGCTCAAGGTAAGATAGCAGTGCATTTAAAAACACATTAAAATCTCCCGCCAATGAATATGATTACAGAATGCTGATATTCCAGCCAAGACTATTCAAATTTATAATGGCCAATAAATTTGCAATTAATGGCCAGCTAATGGCGCAAGTCAACTAGTTTACTGATACTCGTCCTACCATTAACGAACCATTTCCGCGAAATATTAGCAATTTTGCACCAGTTCACCATTACCGCGAGGGGAATTGGCCATTCGCTTTTTACCTGAGATATTCATCATGTTTAAATAGCCATTTAGTTTATAGCGTAGTATCCCAAGTATCCCAGTCTCCATTAAAACCTATTGAGTGGCCGAATGAATGAGTCAAATAGAGCATAGGAGGGATGGAGATTGTAAGAGAAGCAGAGACGTCGGTCAGATGAGTGGAGAGGGGACAAGAAGAATGGCTCATAGACGTCATCACTTGCCTCCGGCCCGAGAGAGTGGAAATGAATGGTGAGGGAAAGAGAAAGAGGCGAAAGACGTAGAGAGAAGTGGAGATGAAGGAGAAAGAAAGAGACAGAGAGAACAGAGAAAAGAAAGAGAGAGAAAGAAGAGAAGGAGATGTGAGAGAACAAGAAAATGAACGAGAGTTGCAAGGAATCTTCTTTACAACGTGCACGTTGGGGATAGGTAACTCAACGAAAAGAGAATCCAACACGGGTTGGGAGCTAGAGAATCTAAGGAATCAGAGAGAGAGAGAGAGAGAGAGAGAGAGAGAGAGAGAGAGAGAAAGAGAAAAGAGAGAGAGAGAGAGAGAGAGAGAGAGAGAGAACGCACCCAGGACGATAAAGAGAAAGAAGGTGGGATATAGCGTTGGATTCATTTTGGGGATTGAGAGATTGCTAGAGTATTTGAGACTCATCGCTTAAGTGAGACAGATAGAGAATGAGAGATTGAGAAAAAGAACACTAACAGAATGCGAATGCACGAATTGAAAGAAATAAAGAGAGCAAAATATAGAAGGTTTTGGTGAGAGATAACGAAAGGCAATGAGGAAGAGTGTTAGAAATAGAGGGGAGAGAGTGATCGAAATAAGGAGAGAGAAAGAGAGAGGAGTGAGAGAGAGAGAAAGAGAGAGAGGCTGTAGAAAAAGGTGGCTGTGATCAATGGACAACAGAAGAAGAGGCGACAACCACTAGATATCCTATAGGGGCATGGAGATACCAGAGGGGCATGGAGATATCTAAGGCAAAAAATTATCTCAACCATTTTCCCCCGTTTATAACTAATCGGCTCATTGTAAACGAGAGAGAGAGAGAGAGAGAGAGAGAAAGAGAGAGAGAGCAGGAATAGAAAGGGATATTTGTGGATCGAAATGTCACCCTGCTCATGATTGCCTGACCCCACTGAGTGTCTCATATCTGACTCGGAGAGAAGAGTGGACAAGTGCATGACTAGTCTGCAACAGGGAAACTAGGTGGGAGATTATGAATCCATCGAAGCATAACAAAATTAATTTAGTAAAGAAAAAATCACTCGGACAGGGAAGAAAAGGGTCCATGCATGGCTCGGAAAAGTAGGGTGGGGTAAACCCAAAATGGGCTCGAAAATCAGGGTGAGGTAGTAAAAAAAAATTTTTTCCTAAAAAATTTTTCTATCGTCATATTCGAATGCCACATCGTACTGTGGCTAAATTTGACTTCCATTTAACTCAACAAGTAATTCCTTTCGCCGTGTGAAATATACACTCTCCAAATGAATTCAAAAAAGGTCGACAGTATTTAATATGATGAGAATTACATTAGCAACAATTGTACAGTTAATTCACAGATAAGTCCAGAAATCAATAGGAACATTTACAAAAAATCAGCTTAAAATTAACATGTTATACTTTTCTATACCAACTTCTATCAATAAACAAAGTTTCATGCTTCGTAATAATAAAAAATTACCAGGCAGAGACATTTTTCTTCTTCAGAGTTCATAGGTTAAACCTAATTGACATCATTTATGGAAGTGGGGAGAGGGTGAGGAGAGAGTTGCAAGGCTGGTGAGACAAGAGATTTCTTCTGGTGTTCATGACAGGAGTTCTCTGTTTCCGTCGCAGATCTCTCAGATGTTGAGAGCAGCGAGACGGCCAGGTGGTGGATGTCTTCCCTTGGCACACGACAAATGCGCTCCAGCACGCCAGCAATCTCAAATCAACCTATCAAGTAAGAATCCCAGATATCAGCCACATTTCAGTTGAACAAACAAACTACACCACGTTTAATCTTTTGGAAATATGAGAGAGCTGCGTGTTTTAAAAAAGGACCGTTACAAAGTTATTTCTTTGATATTTTCACACATGGCTGTCTAAATTAATTTTCAATTAAATAGAGAAATTAATAAGGATAAAATATCCATAGTTCTGCCAAATGACAAATTTATCCTACGTCGGCTAAAATTCACAAATTGCATGTTTTCTTGGAAAAGAAGAATAGCAGACATGAGATACAAAGGGACCTGTTCACTGGTGGCATTTCCAAGAGAGCAAGACACTGCAGCAGAGATGAGACCGCAGCCGAGAAGAATCCAATCAGCACGAAGTCGCGCCCTCTCTTCTCTTCAGTTTTTTTCTTGTTAAATTTTTTCCAAAGAAAGTTTTATGATGAAACAACCCCCCCCCCAATGCGGGTGGCAACATCCCCGCATGGTATTTCAGCGAGAAACGGGCATACCACATATGCCCAGAAATATGTGCAGAGAGATAGATAAAGCTAACCGCGGAGGTTTTGGGGTTGAGGAGGCGCTAGGCTAAGGAGACGAAGTGGCTATTAACTAGGTAAGCGGTCGAAGAAGCTTACGGCTCTTGTGCCCAGTTTGAAGAGAAGCTCGTCAAGCATATCTCAATGACTCAGTTATCTCAATGTCTTGTTATTCTATATGATCAAACCTCTGCGATAAACACATACATACATATATTAAGCATCCTTACAAAAAAATTTTATTCTAAAATATATTTTAGTATAGTCAAGACAAAACGAAGAAGTGACAACTAGAGTTCGACCAACCCAGTCGTGGATGCCCATTCAGACAGTTAGACGAAATGGTCGTAGACTCGCTCGCCGTCGATAAAGAAGACGTCTAGGAGGGCCAGCACGAAATGCCAGATGCTGTTCGAATTAGTCCCCTCCTTCCAGCCTCTCCAACTCTGCACCAACACCTTCAATTCACAGACGCACAAATGTGAATACTGCCAAATCTCAAATAATCTCTCGGGCCGGGACAAGCTCGCAAAAACAGCAGGCCCGGCTGTGCCGATATGATTTGATATTAATGTTTCTATCGCACTACTGAATGCTATCTTCTGTTTCAACAAATCTTTTATTTCAGGTTATATCATTTTTACATCCAAAATGATGTGCAGCTAACCTTAAGAAGTGATTCGGCATAAACAAGAGGAGTTTGTGGAAGAACGTATCCAATGGTCTTGAAGACGCGAAGCTCGGACTTGAAAACAGCCTGAGACGTGTAAGGGCAGCCAAGGTGCCGGAGGCATCTTTCCATTTGACGGGTCGACAACGACTGGATATAATACGCAAAAATGACAGATCACCGGAACAGAATTCGCTCAATGTCACTATGAAATCAATTTTAATAAAATAAGACCATCAGGCGCGAACTAGAATGTAAGAATGGAAACGAACAGTATGGTAATTGTGTTCCTTCGAGGCGATTTGAATTGCCGCGCACATCCGCAACGAAAGTTGCCTGAAGTGGATGAACGCGGAATGAAATGACAAAAGATGGAAAACCTCGATATATTGGTCTCAACTTTCGCCCACTCTTCTCGGCGTACGGAAGACTTAATCTTCAGCTTGGCCAGAAATGCGTTCATTTGCTTCGTGTGATTCCGCATAAATCTAAAAACCAACACTGGACTAATTAGTGGTTTTTGGAATAATGTCTATTAGCTAAGAGATGGAAAAGACTATACTAATCCACAACTAACACGTCAAAGATCATGGCAGCAGAGTAGCGAACTTCGTGAGGAAGACGGAGTCGCACGCAGAGAGTGAAGATGAACTGAACGCTCCTCGAGTCGAGGTAGCACAGGTGATCAGCTTCGACATTTTCACGACGCTCTGAACAACAAATCCGCCTAACTTATTCCAACAAAATGTGTAGAGAAAATTTGCAAGAACCGTCGTTTTCCTTCCTAAGTTCAGTTATCCAATCGCCGACGTATTCTGCGGGCACGGCGCCAGTCGTTTCCAAAAAGAACACGTCCAGCAGATTCGGTTGATGCTTCAGCTTCAAAATCACAAGCTCAGCTGCACATGAATTGAAGCAGGGAAGTGAAAGCACAAAAGTTGACGCTGACCATGACGGTAGGGGCGAGTTCGTCCTGTTGTTCACATCCGCTTTTCGGCATAACTAAATGACGACCATTCAAAAGAGACCAGAGAACAATTGCAATTGTACAGAGTCTCGAACGCTGGAAAACATCTGAAGAGGCTTGTAAGTTCTCTCGATCCCTATCGATTACCTTAATGACAAACTAAACATTTCACTACACAACTTGGAAAACCCCGTAATATATCTAAACCGAAAACCGAACCACATAGATTACAGTTGTTGTTACGACGCAAATACAACTTAAGTAGTTACACAGTTTTAAAAGATATGGACAAAAGCGCTGATATCGATAGCTACTAACATCCTGAAACTATACGTTCAAATATATTGTGTGCTCGATTGTTATGCGATTGGTGCAATTCATGTATTGTGTTATGCAGCGCGAATTCGAACGTTTGCTTCGTGATGACAAAGTTGTTCGTAAAATGAATGCTGATCCCATTGTTTATTTTTTGAAAGTTTCCGTTGTCATAATAAGATGAAGCCCTCTAGCTTATCCGTTAAATATTACGACTGCGCACCATTTGAGGCGAAGCAGAGCTGCCATGAAGGAAGAATCATCTGAGGAGTACCGCTTTCATGTCGAGGAATTCGTCTCGATGCAAAAAGAAGTACTAGCGGATTGGTCCGGTTCATCCCTTTTTCTCCTCTGCTTTCAGATCACGAACGGCGATGCTTCAACCGCCCTCGACGTTCTCCGCCGTATCGTTGCTATTGAAGAAAGTTCCATTGAACCAAGCACGTCAGTTTCTCCTAAGAGCTCCTTTCTACTTTAACCTTTTTTCCAGTTGTTTTCTCACAAGCAAGCCCTCATTTCCTCGATTCTTTCTGCTTCCAGGGCGACAATTGATGCAGTCTCGGATGCTATCCAGCGCTCGCTCGCGAAGATTGAAATCACCGAGTTACTCGGCCGGCACCAGGTTGTTTCATCATTCACGGAATTGAGAAGGGATATTCACTTCTGTGACTGTAGCAATATCCTCTTGCTTGGCAGGACGTTGTTCTCCTTCTTCTCTCCTCTCGTGCTCCCGAATTCGTCATCCGCCGTGTTGTTCTGCGCCTCCACGAAAATGCCGCTCTGGTATGCTATATTTTGCTGAAATATCATGTTATTATCAATTCGAAGTTCTGGATTTTTCAAGGACTTTTGTATGGTAACTGGGAATTATCTGTTGACTATTTAGCGTTATTTAGACTCGTCCTCTTCTCGCTGGACCAGCTTATGCAACCGCCGTTGCACTGGCACGGAATATTGCAGTGGAGGATGTCACCGAAGAGGCAAGGGTTTCCATAATCCGGTGGAATATTCGAGTTTTCTCAAGATAAAAATAATGTCAAGGTGAACTGACATAGAGTGCGAGTGGTTATGTATGCCTTAGCTATAACGTTGCACTGTTATGTCGATCATTCAATGATAATTTTTCTAATTATGCTAATATTGAAGATAAGGAAAAGCATTTTTAGAAAGCGCCCTTAACCGTTAATCTTTAAGATTGCTCAACTTATTGGTCCCCTCTTCGCACATCAGGAAGTACTCAATGAGATTGTCCGACAGTGTGAGATGTGTAAGATATCCTTAATTCTTGTTGTTCTTTGAAAAGAAACACTTCATTTTGTACGAACGGTTTGTTCTCTATGGTTTAGGCAAATGTAAGGGTCTATCGAGGTTGTTTCAGCCAGGAACGATCGAGATCCTCCAGCTTCCGCAGACGCAACTCGTTTCGCTCTTTATGTCATGCTTAAGGCCCGCTTGAACCGTTCTCCCTGTTACTTTAAAAGTATGCTTATGGCGGGTTTGCGAGGCCAAAATTCCTGATACTGTTCACTTATTTCCTTGATCATTCCACTGTTGATGAAGGAGGCAATCGCAGCGGGAGTGTGGGTGGTCGAGATGGAGCCAGTTTTCGCGAAACTCCGTGCAGACCTGACCAGCGGCGACTACCTTCTCCAGATGGCTACCTTTGACATGGTCTCCGACATTGCAATCAAGGCGCCGGCCGACTCTGCCGCGGTTAGCGGAAGGGGGTTGTGTTTTATTATTATCTTAGTTTTCCACTGTTTTACTATTGTCCAAAATAAGACATTTACCGTCTGCAGAAGCTCATCGACAGCTTTGGCCCTACACTCTATGGCCTGCTCAAGCATTCCCAAGAAGGACCAGACGGAGGATTTCTTTACTCAGGTCGGTTTCTTTATTCCACAAAGAAGAACAGTAGATAGCGTCTTCTTCGATCATTAAATCTACAGTATCTTTTGGTGTCTTTCGAAAAATAAACTGTAAAAATAAATTGTGCTGATAATCTGTTTTATAGGCGCTCTGAAGTGTATTGCCGAGCTGTGCAGCCTCCATCCGAGTTCATTCGATACCTTCCCTGATGTCAGTCGACGAAAGAAGTCCTTTTCTGTTCTAAGCCTAGAATTCCGTATTCGTATCCACCGTTCCCTTTGACAGGTCCTGCCTTCTCTTGCTGCCCACGTGGAAATGTTCGCGAGTCTCGACGCTACCAACCGGGCCCGTGCCTTTGAGCTCTTTTCCCTTGTCGCCCGCACCACCGAGGGAAAGAAGCAGGTTGTTATGAGCCTCGAATCGGTATTATATACCGTTCATCAGAAAATGGGTGACAAAATATAGCTTACTTTTCATGCACACTTATAAGCTGTCAAATTTTTATTACTTTAAAAGTTTTTAGTGTAGTTCGTTAAGGTAATCAATCGCCTTGGACGCGATCGGGTGGCCTCTTGCATGGCGAAGTATGCGCTGGCCATTGCATCCTCTCCAGCAGAACTGAGGAATCGCCATCTCGATGCTGTTGCTTTTCTACTCAAACAAGGTCGTTGAAACACGAGACTACTACTTTTTAATGTCACAAAATCCCTTTACAAAGCATTGTGGAAGAAGTTGTATTAGAAAGTGCAGCAGTTGGAGAAATCAGCTTGATATCAGGAGACGAAGCCGACATCCAGTTCCTCTTCTCCTCAATTGGCGCAGACTTTCCTACTCAACTGGCTGTCTTGGTGGAGCGGCCGTTTCCGGAGGTGGACATTTGTGAAACAGCGATTACCGTGTTGATTGCACGACAAAGCAAATATTAAGAATGTTTTCCCTGCCTTAACTCTTAAGTAGTTTCCTGTCATTTAAAGAGACTGTCCGGGGACCTTAAAAGCTAAAGTATTCCTCAAGAAAAGAATTTGCAGGACGGTAAGCGCAGGTAGTAAAGTACAGTAGAATTGAAGCTATACAGACAGCCCCTTTAAACGTACTAGTGGGGATCTTTACCGTATGCCGAACTAAACAAAATAACAACCGTGAAGAGTCGACTGTTCTTTCCCAGACCCGCGCGGCGGTGTACGAGGTGTGGATGGCGCTGCTGGCTCACAAGTCTGGTGCTCATCTCCTGATTGCCACTCCCAAGTCAGTGGAGATACTTCCTGCACCAGGGGCAGTTCGATGTCTATGGGAGGAGGGGGCACTATAAGGGCCATCTATTAACTTGTTTTCTTCCTATCGGAGCATTTTCAAGCTATAATGGTCTCGACGTGTTGGCGTAGCTATCTGAATATTGAGCTTATAGTTAGACCAGAAGAGAAGTTTGTCGTGGTTCCAGATTCGTGGAATGGCTCCTCCCCTACAAGGGCACTTCGTGGGCAGATGCCCAGGCCTGGCGTGACGTCACCAAGGCACTTCTTGCTTCTGGTATCATTTAAGTTATCATTTTATACTTGAAAGTTAATTGTCGAGATCGAAAGCTTGCTGGCCTTTTTGTTGGAAATGGTGGGTAAAAAAAAAGAAATGTGTTCAAAGTGGAACATGATAGCGAGTATGACAGATCTCTGATGATTGCAGGAGAAATGGATGTTGTGATGGAGCAGCGAATCAGGGATGCCGTCACTGAGCAGTCCAATCCCAAGCCTCCCGCGCCACAAGTCGCCACCGAAGAGGCCTAGAATGCTTCCCCCTCCTCCTCCTCATGCTACCTGCTGTCCACTTCGGTCTCTCCTCCCTTCGTTATTCCCCTGTCTCCTTACCCGTACTAGAGATTACTGTTAGATCATCCCTGTTTTTAGAGGGACTGGCTATGAATGCACCCGATATCTCCAGTTTGCGAGATTCTCGAGTTGTATGGCCTCATTCTTAATGCCTCTAGCTCTGCACTTTTGTTCTGATTTCTTATATAGATTCCAAAGATCCCATGAGAGGCTATATCCGAGTTATCTGGAGTATGGGTTTGTTTTAAACGGAGACTTAAGTTATTTGCCCTGTCTGAATGTTGTAGTGATTTCCATGAAGGACTAAGATGGTATGGCGGATCTCTTCTTCATTTTGTTCTCTGTTATTTCGAGTTGCATGCATAAAGCACTATTGTGTTCTGCGAACAATGAAAGGATTTCATCTTTTCCGTCGGTTGCTTTCCGCGCAAGAAATATCGAGTTAGTGTCTTTTGGATTTTTGTCGTTGTTGTTTGCCTCCGAGCAATTTGTGGCTTCTATGCATGAGGAGAAGAAGTGTCAGCGGAATATGCACGTAGCAGAAAGGGATGGGAAGAAGCGGGAAATTTGAAGAATGGAGTGGTAAGATCAAACAAAGGGGGCTGCCGTGCCAATAGTTGGCTGCACTTGCATCCAGTCTCTGCCGGTTCTATGTGCCTCACCTTTTCCGCTGTCGCACTCGTTCTCTCATTAGCTTGTTCCCTGTGGCCCTCTCTTCTTGTTTACCCTAATTAGCTTAGCCGTTAGAGCATTTATTATATCATGTGTCATCGTAATGTAGTCGGTGTCAGGAAATATTAGCACCACCCATTTGTGTCCTCTCCCACAAATTCCGAAAGCAAGAATATAACTGACATTGTTCTTCTGAGTGCCAGGATTCTTTATCTTACCTTTCTCCACCTGAAAGAGGCTTGGAGTGCATTCTTCAATTCTTATTGTCCTTTTATAACCAAAATAACTATTTAACGGATTATAGAACAGTATGATCCCTGCATCTTTTATAATGGCGGCTTTTTTTTAGAATGATCTACTGTATAAGCAGTCTGCATGGTTTGGCTCGACTTTGAAATTTACCACTGCTGCAATATCTTTCGTTTCCTCTGTTTAGTGTGGAATATAACGACTCCTATATTTACCACTATTTTGCGTTTATTTTTCATCCGAAAGTGCCTCTCTCTTTCTCTTCTTCCCGAACACAGCTTTGCTCCATCTCGCGTCCTCCCTCGCCCTTTCTCACCCCTCTCCCCTCCCCTCTCTTCAAGGCCTTTCCCTAAAAATGCTCTTTCTGGTTCTGCGCTCGCCATAGCAAGTGGCCTTGCCTGTCTGGTGAGATTGCTTATGTCTTTATCGGTCTACTTTGCTTTTCGTGAACCTCGTTAGTTTAATATCTCCTTGTATTTTCTCCTTTCTCTATGCTCTCAATCTTTTAATGTTCATCTGTCTCTCTGTCACTGTATGCAAATTTCCTACTCTCTCTTTCTCTCTCTTTGTGTCTTACCCTATTCTCCTCTGTCCCTCTTTCTCTCTCGCTCTCCACATCCGTTGTCTCATTTGTAGTTCAGTGTTCGTTTAGTTCTCCGCGTCTCGGTTGATATCTCGACGTCTCGCACCACACTTGTCACTCAATTTTTTTTTCCTTATTTAACGTGTCACTGTCATATCCTTAGCCGTTGAATGAATTAGCACCCACTTCATGCAGCCTTCTTCTTTCTCACTGTCAAGCTGTCAAGTTGTGATAGAGGCGAAGGCTTCTCCTTCTAATCGATTCTCTCCCTTCGTCTTCGTCAGCCGCGTCAAGATGTCACCATTGCCTTATTCAGGGAATCAGAAGGAAATCAAGGGCTCATCGGCATTGTCTCCAGAATACATGGATACGCAGCTTAATCGTGTAAGCCTTCATTTCATATAACTAATATATATGTCATTATTTTCATTCTCTAAAGGACTGTAGCAGAAGAACCAGTGTTTATCTCATTGTTCTTCTTTTCATTTACCTCTTTTGCGAAAGTTGTTTATTGCGTCTGCTAGCTGGCTTTATACAAGAATATTTTGTTCTTTCGCCACTTGATTCTCATTAGACCCATCATTTCCTTGTTCGCAGTCTCTGCTGTTTCCTCCCCAGTGCACCTCCTTTCCTTTTTTGCCTTGAGCTTTGTCACAGTTTCTTTTTCTGTACAATTCTACTGGTTTTATATGATTTCCTTCAACATTGTTGGCATGCATTTATTTCGCTTTGGCATCGCTGCCTGGAAGGGCATTTTTCCCTTGTGGTATGAGTGGCTTGAAGAGCAACATCTCCCTTCTCCCCCCCCCCCCCCCATTGTGTCCATCTAAATTTGGACGTTAACGGGGCATGCGCTATAGAAAGGCGGTAGAAAAAGAAACAATAGAAAAAAGCGACAGAAGAGGGAGCTAAGTATTTTGGCTCTTGGTGGCAGTGGCTACCCTTGGCCCTTTTTCTGATCGTCTTTCTCAATCCCCAAATCATATTTCGTTCGAGTTGCCTAGTGTGATAAGCATTTTTTTTTTAGAAGTTAGTGAGAAAGGAATCGTAAAGGAGCTCCTGGGATGCAAGCAAAAATGTTTCTTTCATGAGTGGCACATTGTTTATGAAGTGATGGCGATGAGTGATTCTCTTTTTTACTAACACAACGCACTTCATATTCTCTCAATCTCTCTCTCTCTCTCTCTCTCACTCTCTCTCTCACTCTCTCTCTCTCTCTCTATCTCTACCCTTTACATTTTTCACTTGTAGTGTATTTATCTGTTCTCTCTCTCCATCTCTGACTCTCTGACTTTCACCCTCTTCAGATGTCCGATGCGGGCAGCCGAGTGTTGTCTGACTTCTTCCTTAATGAAGCTGCTCGGGCTGTCTCCGGCCATCAGCCGGGCATGGAGTTGCACGAGTTCCAAAGACTTTTCTTCGATCTCTACAATATTGCCCTGAGGGTAAGCAACTCGTATGCCTTTACTATTAAATTTAATTTGTGATATATCAACACATTGGTACAATTTCGTTTTAAAACAAAACATCGAATGTTCATTATGATTTTTATTTAGTTTCTGAATGTGCGTACCTGTTTCTTTATTTTCTTCATGCTTTCGAGATAAATGACTTCTTCGATTGTGAGAATAGAGTTGAGTTTGGCAAGTGTTCAGATTGAACTGAGTGCGCTGGGTCTGACTCCATGCGAGTTCGTGTCTCGCCACTGCCATCCAAGCCCCGATCTCGGACAGAATCTCGAATTCTTCCTCGATCACAACGTCAGTCTGAATATTGCTTATTACTTCCCTGAAAAAAAAACTTTTGTACTAGAGCTTTTTTGTCTATACAAACAGCACCTTCATTTTACTCTTTTTTACATTCGGTTCTAGCTCATTTCACTAGGTGATGACCTTTTCTCTGGTTGCTTTTACTTAAAGCTGAAGGTTTTTTCTCCTTTCGTGAGGTTTTCTTTTTCAGAGGATTATCCTTCGCTCGAAGACAATTCCGCCGCGGCCCCTCATGGAGAGCCGAACGCCTCCGCCACTGCTACCCCAATTCAGGCCTCCTCCATACGGCTGCCCGCCGGGTGCATTCGTTTCTCACCATTCCCAGCCTCCTCCATTTCACGGCCCCGTTCACCACCTTCCTGGACCCCCTAACGGACCACGTGGAGCCGACGTTCACATGCAGCCGCCTCCGCCTCCTCTCTTTATCCATGGTGGTCCACCAATGATGCCCATCCAGCCGCACCCGCCATTTGGCATGCAGCCAATGCAGAACATGGTCCGTCTCTCTTTTATCATGCCATCATGAGATATGGACACTTTATTTATCACTGTATTTAATGGAATGCATGTGAAAATCTACGGTTGCTATCGAATTATATATCATAGAGAGTAAAGGGAGGCCTTTCTATGTTCAGGTGATGCAAGGCTATTTGTTGCAGCCGCCAGGGCCATCTACGGAGCGACACGCGAACATTAACAGAATGGTCTCGAATGGAAGCGAGAGCAACCAGCAGGGGACCCGCCAGCCCTCACCGGAACTCCATCGGCCGACGGATCCGAAGCCGCGCCAGGACACTTCTGGGAATCCGCCACCTTATCAGAAGATCGCGTCGGTCAAGGAGATCTGCCAACTCATCAACAGCATAGTCGCGAAGTCTCCGAGGGTACGAGTAGAGTTTACAGAGATCTAGACAATATAATTCGTTAGTGGTTTTTTTTTTAAAATCATTGTATCAGCTCTATTCTGTCTCCTGGTGAGATATACATATCCTTCAGGATGTAAAACAAAGTCTGGTGCTCTCGTACAGATTGGCTATATTCCAGGGCGCAATTTCGAAGGATGCACTTTTGGAAGAAGTGACGGCCGAGGTCTCCATTGGTCCGGAGCGAACCAAGAACTGGGCATTGTTTCTGTCAACCGAGTGCGCAACGGAATACATTGCGGGCAAGTTTGAGGTCAGAACTGCTTTTGAAGCTACTTTATTCCATTCTCTTTTGCTTAAGACCTCTTACTCTTCTTTCGCTACTTTCCTTCTTTTATTCTTATTCTGCTTTGCAGTAACCTTTTTAGCACTGCAGCAAAAAGACTTGATTGCAGAACGGAATCCTCTTCTCTTCGCAACGGATCCCGGAACAGAAAGCTCAGCCAGCGATTGAAACAATCGCCCTACGCGCCCCAGAGGAATTCGGCCATGTCCCTCAGGAGGTGAGATGGGGTGCGAGGAGGGAGGAAAGGGAGAAATATATTCAGATGGTGATAAATATGGAAGGTTGATATTATGATGTGTTACACAAGAAAAGAGATAACTGTGAGGTTGACTCGTCTGCTATTTCAGAAAGGGAAGACGCACTCGCGCACTTCTTGTCACGAGGACAATGATCGTGAACGGTTATTCGGTTTATTTTTAGTTTTCGTGTTTGTGATTTAACAAAACATGCATTCTTGACACTTGAGCAAGATTGGGCGAATTTAAAAATAGTTTTTTTTTTTTGAAAATGTGAAGAAAGAAAGTTTTCTTATATGATTCAGTAAAAAATATGTTCTTTGCAGGCACCGGAATGGAAACAAATCTAGAATTGGATCGCCGGAGCAGGGTCAGTTCATTTAGTATCTTTAAAACATTTCTTCTCACAATTTTTCCGACTTTGCTGAGTTAAGTACATCTCAATTCCATCCCTGCTTTTAGATGCTGCTTCTGAGAAAGAATACGCAAGGGCCAAGTAAGTTCTTCTGGTATCATTTAAAAAAAGTTTTCTTGAATACAATGAAAATAAAGAATTGGTGGTTGTTGGGCGATTTGAAAAAAGGAGACTCGATTATTTTGAGGAATGCAAAGCTGGAGTGCGAGAAGCGGTGGAGCAAGAGCATCGTGAAGTTGCCTGGCCTTCTCACTCTTCTCAAAGAAGCGCGAACCATGGTCAGTGCAATCCCACTGCCTAATTGTTAAAAATATATAGAATTTCCTACTTAAAGAAGAATTCTTACACATAATAATTGCAATGTATTCATGAATCGTGGTGTTTACAGATGCCTCTGGGATGCCCGTTCGATTTCGAGGACTTCCTGGATGCACTTGATGTTAGTAAATCCTATTGAAAGACATTCTTTTTCTAAGAAACATTCAGTGCTGAACAGGGTCCGGTGCGCGACTCCAGACCGTAGGAGTACAACGATTAAAAGATTTATTTTACGGAATTGCCAATTGCCATACTCGGGTATTTGGGCCAATTCTTAGAAAATGAAGGATAAGAGCGAACAACCGGGGAATGAGTCCTTTATTTGGGGGGGGGGATTACATTGGTATCCCGAGCTCTCCCAGGAGGTCCCCGGCCTGCCGAGACCGGAGTCAGGCACTGTTTCAGAACTGCTGTTTATTGAAGGCTCGGGTTGGCGGCGCGGCGGATGTGACCAACTTCAATCTTTTCTCCGTCACTGAGCTGATCTCTCTCGGCCTCGTCGAATCTCGTTTCGATGATGGAGCTGGCATGGTTGGCTTACATACACATTATGTATTATATATGTAACAATGAAAAGATGTAATTTTGTGTGAGTCTCTGCTATTCTAGGCTGAATTGGCGCAGTGCATCCGCGATGCAAAAGTGTACAAGCTGCCTGCCGGAGTGCCCACTGCCCTCTACGAGATTCTCTTGTCCAGAGCTGAGCTCCCAATCAGAGAAGCAGTTCGACTTCTGGTCAGCATTATTCTCTATTCCCCTAAGATGCATTTTTTTCATTTCTTGAACTGTCTGTATTTGAAATTTTTGTGTTGAAGAAGAAGACCATAAAGGAGGACGCTTCTTCCCCATTCGCGGACTTTTTCTACGACTTCAAGAAACTGCCGGACGATGAGACGCGGGCCGACTTCCTCTTCGATACGGTAGCTATTTCATCTTTTCAATAATTTATGCCATATTTAATATTTGATAATGTTTTCCACTTTGTTTCTCTCTCTTCTTTTTTCTTTCTGTCATTACGCTACTCATTATTTGATTGCATCTCTTGCCAAGAGCTAGGAATTTTTTTATTATTTTCATTTCCACGATAAGAAATTGCGTAATCCTTTAGCTGCAGATGGAGGGAGGACCCATCTTCTCCTTCTACAAAGATGGCCGCAGCGGAGAGCTCTGCGTCTGCCTCCAGGATATCAGCTACATCATGGTCTGCCCGAATATGTGTTGACGACCGAGATCTCGAGAATCCGGCAATGTGGCTCGCTCCAATGCTCATCTTTGTTATATACCGATGACTTTGTTTTTTTCCTCCCTCCTTTAATCTAGATGCCGCGTTAGTCGCTCATTCTCTCGCTTTAAGAAAAAAGCCGGTAATTAGCGTTTCTGCCAATTGAATAATCTGAATTCCTCATTTATTCCAAGTGATCATCTATTAATTCCCTTATAACTATGCGGGTTTGCATATGCTTTCGAGATTTGCGGGATAGAACAAAAACTATTTACACTTTTCTTTTATGAAGATCTTATCTAGATCAGACGTTTAAAAGCACCATAATATGTCGGCAATGTAATTTTTTATCGATCCCGCCACACCCCTTCCTCTATTCCCGAAAGATATCGAATTTTCCTGTTTTATCAGTGTGCAGTACTAGGGATGACTTTCCTATTCCATATGGGTTATTGATTTTATCTCAAGAATGTCGCAGTTCGAATTTCACTGTTTTAACGAGTGCTGTGTTTCATCGTCCAGAAGAATCGTGTGAGCATAGCCGATTAGTATTCGCCTTCAATTATATATCTTAGTAAAATGTCCATTCGATCATATTTGTCTGTAGGTTGGCTTCTGAGAATACTCGTTGCTAGCATCTACTTTGTTGTGAATGCCGCAATGATTTGCAATAAAGTTGGCGAAATGGTTTAGTTATCACGGCGGATTGACTGCAGACAACAAAACTACCGTTGACAAGAACAACTAAACTACAAATGCATCGAAGAAAAGCACCGGGGAACTTGAGCAGCAACCAGTCAAATGATTCAAGCGTTTTGCCTAATTACTACATCAACTTTGATTTCATCCTTTACCGTGAATGTTCTGTCAATCTCATTCTGTCTCTCATGCTAATTTATTCTCTGCCTTCAGTTGTCGTAATCACTCTTCTGATATTCTCTGAGATACAAATTAGTTGCATAGTTTTTATTCTTGAAAGCGATAAGTAGCAAGTGGGCACGACCTTTTCCTCGCGCTCACTCCGTTGAGGGACAACAAAATGAGTACGATTCCCGTGTTTTCGTCCTCGCCCACTCTCTTCGTCACTCCCGACAGGGCGCATTCATACAAATATTTAAAGAGACTCGACGAAAGAGCAACCAGTGGCCAATCTTCACTTTCTTCATTTTTGCAGTTGAAGTTAAAATTCTAATAATATGTCGCTATTTAATTGGACTTCTACATGTGGTTCACAACTCGCCTATTTGTAGGGTGTCTAACATGGATCCTTAATTGCATTCAAGTTGTCAGGGAATTTTTTTCCCACTAATTATGCTGTTCTGTTTCCACGGGATTCTCCGTAGTCAGAGCCATAATCATCTTGCATACCTTCGTAGATTATAAATGCACCTGGCTTGAGTGGAAACGCATATTCAGAGAGAAATAGAGGCAAGTGAGAGAGAGAGAGAGAGAGAGAGAGAGAGAGAGTAGAGAGAGATTTGTGTTCGGTTCGTCCGGAACTACTAGAAATGGTCTCTGAAACCTATATTGGAATATATACATATTTATTGTAATTTGCTCTGAAATGATTTTAATAGTATTTTAGCGTAATATAACTGGAAAATTTTTTCCGAATTCATATTCTTGCGCAGCTCTTTAAAATAAGAAACATATGTGCATAGGTCAAGTAATACAACGGTAGCAATTCATATCTTTGTACGCGCTGTCGTCAGAGGAAATCGCGTTTTTTGGTGCTCCAACTCGAATGGCAAAGCACAGCTTCAAATGGCACTTGTGCTTGCGGACTTTTGACACCGCCTTCTGCTAATAGTCTTACATCTTTTCTTGCCTTGCGTTCCACTTCTAGACAGTAGTCGCTATCTTTGCCATAATATGTTTACAGTATGATGCTTGAGTTATATCCCCTTTCCTCTAAGAGATTGGTTTCATCGTTAGTTGATGAGAGAGAGAGAGAGAGAGAGAGAGAGAGAGAATGGATGATTTCTCAGCGCGACTTTTGAGTTAGAGAAGGCAAAGGAAATAAAAAAAATTAGTTAGCGAAGATGATAAATGTGAAAATACATAGAAAGGATGCGCCTGCCGCCGTTCTCGGAGCGAGTGACAGATCTCTTCATCGCGAACGATCACTTCTGGGCAGCCGTCTCTCTCTTCGCTGACTCGCTCACTCTCTTTCTCATTCTTTTCGTCGTCGATCCACCTATGAGAGAATACAGAAAGTGCCTGCTGCTGCTGCAGGTTTTGACTCGATCATTCAAGTTCTTACTCGTTGAATCTCTCTCTCACTCTCTCTTTATCTCTCTCTCTCTCTCTCTCTCTATCTCTCGATGTCTTATCCCACATTTTACGCCAAATTTACTACTATATATATATGTGTGTACATAGCAACTGTTGTACATATGTTCATGCATAATTTGTACATATAATCCCAGAAACCTTGATGAACCCCAGATGGTGTGCACATGCTGGAGTGTCTGGTACGGTTTCCTGGTCTGTCCCATCCTCGACTTCAGCCGCTACGTCGTGTACTGCGCCGGTTGGCTCTGCTCGCCGACCGTGTCGCCCAGATATCACATTGTAATCATATTCTTGTGCAAGTTCTAGAGTAGAAAAGAAGAATAATGAGCTAACAATAAGCGGAGAGAATCATGGACATCTTCCAGACGGTTACCTTCGCCATCCTGGTCATGATGTCGCTGACTTATTTTGTGTGCATCTTCTACCGCCACCAGTCAGCAATGCTGCCGAGTATGCATCCTTTTCTTCTCATCTTTCTTTATTCTTATCATCTTTCTTTGGGCAAAATGCTTTTCGACAGGTACGGCAGCTTCAAATTGTGTAATTTGCTTACTAGTAATAACAAAAATTGAGCCGGAATGTGGAAGCTGTCCTCGGCTGGCTTCGTGATCGCGTGTCTTGTGTACTGCGTCGCTCTCCTTCCGCTCATCTTCATCATCTATCGATGTTTCGAAATCGCTGACTACACTTCGCCAGTGCGTCAAAAAATTTTTATTTAAAAATATATATTATTATTTATCTCCACTTTACTTTTGATCAAAGTATGGCTATTCTGAGATTGAGATATAATTCAGGAGCTGCAAAATTCGATTCCGCCGGAGGCAGCATGGCTAGCGCTGCACTGGGACGACCGTCTGAGGCCTTATCTGGCGGCGGGCTTCGTCATCTGGGCACTCTTTGCTTCCTCCACCATCTTTCTCCTCGTTCACGTCCACTTCGAGCTGAAGAAGTACCTCCATCCGGGCATGGCGGCTTTTCATCGAAAGGCCATCGTTGCCTTGCTTCTGCAGGTATGCATATATTTACATATGTAAGTATGATGTTGTCGAAGAACAAAGAAGATTCTCTGATAGAGTCCACTAATTTGTGATTGGATGATCTTTCCTTGCTTAGATTGGCATTCCATTCTTGATAATCGTGCTGCCCGCTTTCGCACTCCTCATCGAACTTCTCGTGTCACCAGACTTCTTACCACCAGGTTTAATAAACAAGACTGTTTCGTCTTGGTTTGATATCAACATGTGTATTTGTTGGTACCAATAATTAATTGAATATGACGAAAATTTGCACAGTCAGCAATCTGTGTTTCGTATTAAATTCTTGGAAAATTGCTCATGAATGATCTAGTGGAAAATGTTCCCTATTGCAAATTTCTTTGACCTCCTCTGGACTTTTGCTGGTTACGTAGCAAAAAAAAGAGGACTGAAACACGTTGCTTTGAAACATCTGCCACGGTCTTTTCTTCTTCTTCCTGCTTCCTCGCCCTTTGGTGTTCGACTTCTTGTGTCCACTTGCATAATTTATGTTTCCACTTGTCCCAGCATGCAGATGCATAGTTATCAATACTTTCATCCGCAGATTTTACCTAATAAGCAGATATTTCAGAGCATATCCATTCATTTTTACAGACTTACCTTAGATCACTAATGTGTATGTAGTATGTACATACATACTTATGCATACATATTTGATTTTTATATGTACATACATATTAGGCGAATAAAATGTTGACCAAAAGACCAACTACTGAGCAAGAGAAAAAAATAACTCAAATCACCCGGTTGCACATTTTTATTTCAATTTTATTTTAGTTGCATAGTGGTACATCCCAAAGATTCCAATTTAACCACTTGCTTTAACATACTGCTTGCACGAGTAATGCACTCGGCCTGATATCCAGAAGGTTCAGGAGGGTAAAATCGATGATTTACTTCAATGCCAACAGTAATAATGATGTCCACCTATTATCAAAGAAACAAATTATTTTGTCCAGCACACCTAAATGTTGATTTTATCGCTCAGCTGTATCTGCTATTGGAAGGCTGCTAGTAAAAAGGAGCAACCTTGGAAATTTCATAGGCGTCCTTGCACTTTGAATAAAATATGCATGAAAAACCAAAAGGTGTTCAAAAGTTGATAATCTTTTGGTAAATACTGTACATTCGAAATGTTCTCGCAAGTGTTTATTTGTAATGAAATAATACTATTTAAAAAAAATGAAATAATATTTGAAGAGATGGTAGTGCTGCACGGCACGACGGTGAGCTTGCACTCGCTGGCCAACGACGTCTCGCTCGTGCTCGTCACTCCGATCTACCGCCGCTTCTTCGTCCGTCTCTACGAGATGGCGCGGGCAGCCGGCCGCACCGCCACGGGCACCTCCACGACCACCGTCTCCATCATCGACCGCCACCGGGCAGCGCACTCTCCCAGGCCGTCGAGGTCGTTCTAGGCAGGCCGTGAACACTTCTTTTTTACCCATCCCTTTCTGCTTTACTTCACTCATGTCCATAAATACCGCGCCTAAGCTGAATCTGTACGTTTTTCAGCACGAACAATGAGTCGGAAGTTCGAGAGGGCGCAGGAAATCCGAATGCGCGATGAGGGCAATTATCTGCCGAATCGTAGCCATGGAATCTCAAACCGTGGGATGGCAGTGTCACATTACATAAATATACGGGTCATTGAAGCGTGCCCATTCATGATTATGATAAATTCAATTTATAAGAAATTCAATTTAAATATTCACTACAATTTAATTCTATTACACATATCAACGGATAACATATGTACATATATCGCGTTTATTCTGTACGATTTTATGCTTCCTGTGGTGGGCTGACGCTCGTCTATGGATTGTGCGACGGACTCGCTTGTCTTAGGTCTGTCTTTCAAGCACATTTTCCTGCGAAGTGGACTCTGCCCTGGGAACAAAGGGGCCCATTCTTAGAACAGCGCTTTCTACTTTTACAACTTGTTTCGTTTCATTCATGTCAGTTCGTTCATAGATTTCGAACATCACACATTTCTTTACAAATTTTTTTCCTTGTTTGGTAGAGTGATTAAATTAACGGCAATACAGTTATTATTTTGTCTTTCTATCATTTTGTAATTGTTTTCGATGCTAATTTAAGCTTACACGTATGGAATAAATAAGCTGAGCATGTTAAGAAGGATATATTGACTTATTGACAATAAGATCCTAACGAAACATAAATATGTCTGTACATACATATGAATAAAAATGTGACGTACAATGTATGCTAGAACGCATATGAGTCGTGACCAAAATGCTCCCTTCTAAACTTTTGGTGTTCCCTTTACTGCTGCTCAAATGTCTGATTAAAATTGTGGATAAAATGAAATGTCATTTAGTTCTGTTTTTGAACAACTCCTTTATCTTTTCTGCAATTATGTTCACTAAGTATCATTATGTTCTTCTTTTTTCTTGCACAACTCCTTTAACATTTCCAACAATTATCCCTCCCCTCCTAATTTTGCGTGAGCTCTTACACATCCGTTTATTACGACAACTCTTTTTGAATGCATGAACAAATATAATTATTTCAGCAATCCAAACATCCCGGAAGACATAACTCTAATCTGCTTTCCGTCCGTCTTCGGGTGCTGATAAAAACAATTGAATTCCTTTGGAAAGTCAAGAATAATACAATGCGTCTACCGCCGTTCTTGGAGCGAGTGACCTTCCTGTTCATCTGGAACGACCACTTCTGGGCCGCCGTCTCCCTCTTCGCCGACTTCTTCACTCTGTTGCTCATTCTCTTCGTCTCCGATCCCCACATGCGCCAGTACAGAAAGTGTCTGCTTCTGCAGCAAGTAATACATGAATGACATCTTCATCTAACAAGAGAGAATCTTCAGCTGGTGTGCACTTGCTGGAGTGTCTGGTACGGCTTCCTCGTCTGCCCGATCATCGATTTCAGCCACTACATCGTTTACTGTGCCGGATGGCTGTGCAGTCCAGGCGAATCCCCAAGATATCTTATGGTCCCTGGCCTTTGCCGAAATATTGAGAGTACTCTATTCTGTCTATGTCTCTCTCTCTCTCTCTTTCTGTCTCTCTCTCTCTCTTTCTCTCTCTCTCTCTCTTTCTGTCTCTCTCTCTCTCTCTCTCTCTCTCTCTCTTCCTGTCTCTTTGCAGATTCTAACAGTCGCGCTGGTCATCCAAATGATGTGGGCGTACTTTGTGTGCATTCTCTTTCGTCATCAGTCTGCAATGCTCCCCAGTTCGTTCCCTTTTCTGTCTCTTATCCACAGTGGGAACTTATCTATCTTTCTACATGCGGCTGCTGGAAGTTGTCACGGGCCGGCTTCGTTGCCGCGTGTGCTGCCAGCAACGGCGTCTTTCTTTCCATGGACTTCTTGGCATTCAGATGTCTTGAGATCGCAGAGCAGAACTCATTGGTACAATTATTTGCTTACTCTTAGGATATAAAATGACTAATCGGATATTTGGTTTGCATTTTGTGCAATTCCATAGTACCTCCTATGCATTCTCCACATTTATGTACATACATATGTGTGCAGGAGATACGAAGTTCGATGCCAATGGAAGCTTCGTGGCTCGCTCTGCAGTGGGACGATCGACTGCTTCCTCTAATAGCTGGGATCATCTTCCTCGGCCTCTCCCAGATAATCTTCTCCATTCTTCTGCTGGTTCACGTGCACTGCCTACTCAAGAAGTATCTCCTCCCTGTGATGGCTGCCCTACAGCGAAGGGCTATGTTCGCACTTGTTCTTCAGGTTTTTTTTTTACATAGTCTTGCTTATCAATTTAAATATTTTGTTAATATTTTACTGATTCTGGGACGGGAATCCCGCTTTCTATTCCAGATTTGTATCCCAATGATCATCATAGTTCTGCCTACCCTAGGCATATTCCTTGGACTTATCATACTACCGGGATGTTTCCCGCCTGGTTTCTACTTTTAAATTGAATCTTCTCTTGACTATCGTGCAAATCTATGGGTGAGATGCAAGAATGTCTGTTGCTGCCTTGCAGAAATGGTCGTGGTGTTCGGAACAACAGTGAGTCTTCACTCACTCGCGAACCACCTCTCCCTCGTGCTCGTGACTCCCGTCTACCGCCGTTATCTCTCTCGACTGTTTAAAGTAGCACTTAAAGGAGGTATCCGAGGAATAATTAACCTAGGGTTTTCTCTATGTGGATAACTTCATCTTGGCGTAAAACATACATCCTGAAAGTTTGAGTGATTTTCTTCCATTACACTCTGAGCAATAGTAACGTGAAAAATCGCGCGTAGAGAATTAGCTACGGTAGGTAATAGCCGCCCTCCTATTTCACATGCTCTCTCGACCGAGCGACAGGCAACTTTCTGAGCGCGCTCATTCAAACTGCTCCTCTAGCGCTACTGTATACTCATTCGCCGGATACTTCCTTTAACTCTACCGTAATCTATTTGTATTTTCCTGACCATCGTATTCACATCTCTCTAAATCACAAAAAAAGCGCGAATTCAAGATTGAATTTTGGCTCCTTTAAGATGGCTGCACCGGCAGTTCCCTCTTCAGTCGTCTACTCCTTGGCTGTTGCCACCATTCCACCCAGGCCCCGTTCATCTTAAGGTCAATATTTTAAGTTTACTAGTTTATATAGAGATATCTATGTATGTACATATATGTATGTATAAATGAAAGTGATACCCAAACAATTAGAAGGCACACTTTCGCAAATTGTATAGCTGTAAACTTTTGTACCTGCTCTTAATCCTCTATTCGTAGTGCGCTGTACATCATGGGATGCGTGTATTCGACTTCTTAACAAATGAACGCACAAAAGGATTCACTACTTGCACTGCATCCGCATACATATCTATCTTTTTTTTTGCTTAAATTAGCATCTAAATCTCGTTATTAACTTGCCTTGTTTTGTTCACACAATCAGCTGTCAAGTGAAAGCAGTTGTTATTATGAAAACATTACAAACAAATAAGAGCAGAAAGACAGAGTTATAGATAGCAAAGAATATTCCTGGGCAGAAGCAGGAGATGATTACATGGCAGTTGCCTTGATGTTACAGCGGAGAGGGGGAGAGGGGCATTGTGGGGGAGGTGGAGAGAGAGTGGAGAGGGAAGAGAGGGCTCGAAATAAGAGAGAGTGGAGAGAGTATGAAAGACGAGGAGAATGGGATGGCGCGAGAGGGATTGCCGAGTCTTCAAGAAGACTCGCTCTCCGTGCTTCCCAGCCATTCCGTCTTTCCGCTCTCATGCCGGGCCCGCGGGTGTAACCGAAGCATCTTCTTTCCTGATTACTTTCATGCTGCCGTAAAATATCACAACTTACCAGCCTGTTTAATGTTCTTTCAAGTTAAAATCATTCTAGCAATCATATACATTTATTGGATTTAGGGAAGATTTGTTGTTTGCAATCGCTAAGAAGATGTGCAAATGATGCTTGTCGTGGTCGCTGATCAAGATTACTATTATCTGTTACTCTCTGCTTCATTTTGCAGGTAAAGAGCGAAGCCGTCTCCTAGCCGCCATGTCTGACGAAGAGGAACAGTAGTAAGTTTTTTTTTTAAATTTAGTTATTAGTTAGTAATCTTTTCGCCAAAATTGAATTGTTCAAGTGAAAATTATTTTTAAAAAATGAGTTGAATTCAAATAATGGCCTTGTACTCTACAGCTCGGGAGAAGAAGAGGAGGAGGAAGAGGAGGAGGTCTCCGTGGCCGCAGAGGAAGAGTCCAAGTTGGTTCTCAATCATTACTCGTCTACTTCTACAGTATCAGGGATTTATCCGATTCCTTGATTCAACAATTTGACTTTTCAAGATGGAAAGGCATACATCTTTATTCTGCAACAATGTTTCATTCTCGACTTCATGTTTTGTTACTTCTCCATGGCTGCGCATCTATTCTGCATGAGATATACTGACTGTCCAACTTCTCTCTATCTCTGCTTTTCCGTATTTCTTCTATCTCTTTTCTCCTTCTCCCTTCTCTCTCTTTCTCTCTTACTTCTCTCTATCCTATCCGTCTTCAAACAGGGCCGAAGAGGCCGAGGCCGAGCCAGCTGCGGAAGAAGCTGAAGAGGCGCCCGTTGATGAGCCCGCCCAGGAGAGGTAAAGAGACAAGGCAAAAACAGCATTTCACACCCTCTTTTCAACTTTCCCAGGAGTAACTTTTCCACATTCACAACAGTTTGTATCCTATCAAATCTTCCCAATATGTACCTGTCTACTTCTACAGCACTCTACTTTCTACCGTATCCACTTTCCTTCCATAACTTTCCGCTTGATCTAACCTGGCCTCCCCGATGCAGCTAGAACAGTCAGATTGCGTCGCTTGAAAGGCGCTCCTTTTCCAGGCACCGCCCTCCCCCTCCGGTTCAGAAGGAGCCCGAACCGGCCGAGCTCACTGAAGCCGAGGCTGCCATGCTGGTCAGGCAATTATGCTCCTTTCACTCGTTTTACGTGGCATTATTTAATCTTCAACCTATATTTTGGATCTAGGCATCACGGAAGTCTAACACTTAATTTTTGGATGCCTGCGGATTCTTGCAAAATTTTGCCCGCCCGTACTTTGGGTGCATACGAAACAGTCGCAGATGCCAGCTTCCTACGCTTTCTTCGGGGAAACCATGAAGAAAGAGAACGGGGTGATGAGAAGAGGAGGTGGAAAAGAAAGAGTGAGAGAGAATGGGAGAGTTGGCGGAGTGAGAAAAGGATATAGGGAGAAATAGGAGTAATGGGGAGTCAAAGATAGAGAGATGGGAAGGAAAGAGAGGGAGTGGGAGAGGGAGATAGTAATAGAGCAGGAAAGAGAGAGAGATAAGGAGAGAAGAAAAGAGCAATCTGGCCAATGCCTACAGCACATTACAACGCATTCTTTCTAGCGGTGGCGGCTGGGGAAATAACGTAGTCTAAGAAAAGAATGAAAACGAGAAAGAAGGGAAGACTGCAGAGAATTGCACATGGATCATGGCACTTTATTACAATTCTACAGGGAACAAGGGTGAATAAGGAAAATAACAGTGGAATAGAAGACAAACAAATTAAACTTAAACATAAGAACAACCTTCTACAGGCAGCCAAGAAGCGGCACGAGGAAGAGGAGGCAGCTAAGCTGCTCGACTACGAGGAGAGACGCAAGATCGAGAAGGAACGAGAGGAGGAGGAGCTCCGTCTCCTCAAGGAGAAGCAGGTCAGAGATGGAGAATGATAGAGAGAGAGAGAGAAAGAGAGAGAGAGAAAGAGAGAGAGAGAGAGAAAGAGAGAGAGATAGAGAGAGAAAGAGAGAGAGTGAGAGAGAGAGAGAGAGAGGGAAAGAAAGAGAGAGGGACCGCGAGACGGGAGAACAACAACATGGTGATAAAAGACAGAGTAAACCACGATAATGCGAATTAGGATCAGAAAAAGAGATGAGAAAAGTGTCAGTTTTATTATCCAGGAGAAGCGCCGTTCGGAGCGCGCGGATGAGGAGCGCGAGTTCGCTGAACGCCGTCGCCAGGACGAGGAGCGACGCAGACAGGATGAGGAAGAACGCAAGGTAGGGGAGAGCCTTGAGACAAATACATATCACACAGTTTCATGAACACAGTTCGCACTGTCTCATTCATTCTGAATAGCTGTTTCTGAACCCTTTCGCATAAAGAAACAACGATTAACAAACAGAATTATACAGCTATCAACGAGTTTCTTTGCAGAACAAGGCCGACGCGCTGAAGCGTAAGAAGAACGAGGAGAAGCTGAAGCGCCAGCAGATGATGGCCGGCTCCTTCGCAGCCGCCGCCCGAGGAGCCGGCGGCGCTGGCCGCAACTTCACCGTCCAGTCCAAGGGAGAGGCCGCCGAGAAGTTCGGCAATCTTGGCCAGGTGAGGGGAGAAGATGTGGAAGATGTTGTTGCACCACAAAGGACACATGCATTCTACATTGCATTCTTCATGGGTCAGAAAAGCAGAAAAGAATACAGTAGATCATTTTGGCGTGTAAGCAAACTATTTTTAAATGACAGGCCAAGGCTGAGCGCGGCCAGAGCAAAGAACAGATCGAGGAGTCGAAGCGCGCCTTCATTGCTGCCGTCTGCAAGGTTCAGGACATCTCCGGACTCCTCCCCAACGACCTGAAGGAGCGCATCAAGGTTTCAGGAAATTTATAACTACATTTTTCAGTGACTCACTAATTCACAATTATTAAAATAAATATTTAAAAAAAAATTGTAAACGAAGGAGGAAAATTCAGGGTCTCCACTCGCGCATCTGCAAGCTCGAAGCTGACAAGTACGACCTGGAGAAGCGCCACGAGAGACAGGAGTACGATCTGAAGGAGCTCGCGGAGAGACAGCGACAGGTCGCCAGGAACAAGGCGCTCCAGAAGGGACTCGATGCCGAAGAGGCTGCCAGCTCTACCCATCCGCCCAAGGTTGGAAAGAGAGAGAGAGAGAGAGAGAGAGAGAGAGAGAGAGCGAGAGAGACATAAAGAGAAAGGCAGAGAGAGAGACAGAAAGAGAAAGGCAGAGAGAGAGACAGAAAGAGAAAGGCAGAGAGAGAGAGACAGAATGAGAAAGGCAGAGAGAGAGAGAGAGAGAGATAGAGAGAGAGAGAGAGAGAGAGAGAGAGAATCACGTGATGACGGAAGGAGAAAGAGCGAAAGAGAGCTATGGAACGAAAAAGGGAGGAAAATAAGTACATTAAATTTTCCAGATCTCGACTGCCTCCAAGTTCGATCGCCAGATCGACCGCCGCTCGTACGGAGATCGCCGCGTTCTCTTCGAGCATGTAAGAAAGAGAATGAATGAGAGGAAGCGAGTAAGAGAAAAAAAAATAATAGTTAGAGGGAAAGACAGAGAGAGAGGGTTTAGAAATAAAACGAGAGAAACTCTTTCCTTTCAGCCCGTGGTGAAGAAGCCGCCGACGCTCGTCCGTGGAACTGGTCGCCCGCCATCAGAATGGGGACGCAAGGAGAACGAAGAGCTGGAACAGCTCAGGTCAGACTTCTTCTCTCCCCCCCCCCCTGTATTATATACCTCTATATCTCTCTTTCTCTCTCTCACTCTCTCTCTCTCTTACTTCTTTCTTTCCCTCTCTTTCTCTCTTTCGTTCTGGCTTGCTCCTTATTGCATCAATCCCTTTGTCGCCATAACTCTCACTCTCACCCTTTCTCTTGTTCTAGGAAGAACCTTGAGCCGCCGAAGTACGTGGAGCAGGTGAAGGCGGAGGGAGACGCAGCCCGCCCTCCGGTCGAGCCGATCCCCCTCGTCATTCCCGACAAGGACTTTGACGACCTGCCGGAGCCGGCGCCCGCCGCAGAGGACGACGCACCCGCGGAGGAGCCTGCGCCCGCCGAGGAGGTCGAGGCGGCTGCCTAGACCCTTTCCCGAACCCCTCCTTCAGACCCCTTTCCCCTCAGACCCCTTTCCATCTCTGTATGCTGTGTATGCTCTCTTACACGACATGGAATGCCGCCACCGAAGTCATCACGTGTTCATCGTCTGTGTTCTTCTTCTTTTGCTAAGCCTAATCCATTCTGTTTCTACCCGGTTAGATGAACAACAACTTTGTAAGCAAATGCTATGGCGAACAGACAAAAAAAATGGACAAACGCAACAGTTGAGGGAAATGAAACAGCGACCAGTATTTTGAAGAACTAAAATGAAGTGACATCAACAGAAAATGAAGGAGGAAAATGTATATTAGTGATCTTGCTGAGAATAATGATCACAGAAATAAAGATTCTATAATGGTCGAAAGTGAAATGCATACTTTGGCAAAGGACACCAAACCCGTTCACTTGTCACCGGCTTATACGACGACTTATGCATACAAAGAGATGATATCTATCTATTCCACAACATACATAATATACTGTGATCACAGGAAAGAATCCATTGCGGGTAACAGATTTGATCAATGGAATGCTCCGGAATGGCATAAAAGCCAAAGATGATTGGACGTGCTACCTCTTGCACGACGAACTGCGGCCAGGACTCTTCGTACACACTCCTGGAAAGAAGAGTTAGTGTGCTCACTCAGAGATGAGCTAGGCTTGTGTGAGAAGGAAGGATGAAATGATCTACCTTCTTTCTTAAGTTCCGCCTGGCCACTTTCATAGTGGACGTCAATGAGAAGATGTGTATAGAGCTTATGATGAGTCCTGAAATAGAGCAAATTAGGGAATAAATTTTAATTTAACATATTCTTCTAAATAGTATATTGGCAGTAAATTCGAATAAGAATTGATAACAGTTCTTCGAATAGTAATTATGTACATACATGTGTACGTTGAGACTCGCGAAATTGCATACCGGTCGAAGAGGTAGAATGGTTAAAAACTGTTAGCCTCGAATTGGATAGATTGAATGATACCCGAATATAACTAACATATTTAGCCTGTCGTAGTCCACTGTTGCGAGTCCATCTTTAAACTGTCGTTGTCCGCTCACATGCAACAACTTGTAACGGCAGCTTAAAAAATAGTTATTAATTTAAGCATTCGCACATAGTTGTTAATTGATGTTTCAGCGATGTAGATTTTATTCCAAAGTTCAATTGTACGTACTTCCCACTCGCGTGACATGTTCTTTTGCTCATTCCCGGTCCAAAAAGTCACAAGATAGAAAAAGGCGGTGCCCATTCAAGGAAGGACTGGCAAGCAGATTAGGGCTTTTATCTAATCGCGTGAGCACGTCCATATTTTACGACTGCAACTCGAAGAACATTGAATCGTGAGTGAATTAGAGAGGGAGAGAGAAACAGAAATGGAGATATAGATACAGAGATATAAAGGGATTGAGTGAGAGGGGGAAGAAGAGATAAAAAAAAGCTCTAATAAAGAGCCCAAAGTACAAGTCCACGGTGCATGTATGTACATATTGTACGTTGGGACATTCCTTCGCCTTTTCTATGACTGCTTGCCTTTCTGTCGACCTCTCTATGTCACCTTTTCTTCCTTGGACTCTCTCCATCCATCTCTCTCGCCCTCTTTCTTTCTTGTAGCCAAATAGTACAAATGCACCCACTTATTCGTTTGATTCAACTTGTCCCTGCGATGCTTGAATGTCTTGTAGCGGACTGCCGTCTCAGGATGACGAGTCAAAGTAAGACCGGACAGCCTCATTCTAGAGTCAGGGAAAAGGATTAGAAATGAAAAGATATTATAAGAGATATTTAGCACGAGGCATGATTTGGAAGATAAAATGTTTAGAAATAAAATAGAATACAAGTTTGAGTAATTGAATAAAGATTAACCTGCACTCGAGGTCATCGTCCTCGCCGCCCCAGCCCCAGAAGGAATTGGAGAATCCGTTGGCGCGGATGTACTGCTCGGGGGTCAATGCAAACACGCCACCGAACAGCGTCTTGTACGGATTTCTGCAAATGAATAAATTTTTTATTTTTATCTAAAAGAAAGCTGGAAAAACAACATAACACCTCCCTTTTCACATATATTAATGAAATTCATATTTGATTGTATTTATCGATGGAAATGCTGTAGTGCTCGGGCTGAAATTCATACTTGAAGTTGTATTTATCGATGGCAATGCTGTAGTGCTCGGGCTGGTCGAAGCAGCGATAAGCAATGTCATGCATCGGCAGAAGGTCGACGTCGTGGAAGACGAAACACGTGAACGGCAGAAGCTGAAGAGGGAAACACTGGGTGACAATGGCGGATTACGCAGTCATCATCTCTTAGGATGCAAAAATGCGTCATTCCCTAGTCGAATCCAGAAATCTCATCTACTATTTTCTCTTCCGTTTCAACAAAGCATCCTTTGCTTCAATTTTTCCAGTATATTGCGTTCGCTAGAAAAGTTACCACCTGATTTCTTAGCTACCACGGGAAGCATAACTTTCTTACAAATCGATCACGTATACTCTTATCAGAAAGGAGTCCATTAGCCTCATTGTGAGCGATAGCAAGCGCCTCTGCCTTACTCACTTCGCCCGTTCTACACGTAGGCCTCTAATTCAGCTACACTTTGGTACAATTTCTTAGCGCTACAATAATTACGTCATGAAAACGTGGTGAGCATTGGTTTCTTTTGAGAGATTATCCAAAGATTTGATCACCCTAGTAAACGAACATGTATAAAAACGAAGAGAGAATAAAAAAACCTTGAGCGCCTCGCGGAATCCAACGTTGAGGATGCGGCCCTTGTTGAATGTCTGATTGCCTGCCTGCTCGACCAGGAAGACGTGGTAGTGCATGGGCTGGCGGGGGAGCATGGAGTGCAGCACGTAGAGAAGGGCGCGGAAGTGAGACTCCCTGCACGTCTTCCATTCACACAGCAATTAATGCAATTAATGAATAGAAGATATCGGTCGATTTCGACATTCAGAAGGACTTGATAAATCCGTTAAAAAAAAGGTTGAGAGCAAAGGACTGGCCAATGTCGAAATAAGCAGCAGTAAAATTGTATAGAAAAAAATAAGGATCACAAACCGATCTCGAAAGGAGATGACAACGGCAACAACTGGCCACGTGCCATTGTCAACTGCTATCGAGTTGCGAATGTCAGGGAGGGATGGAACGGAGCTGAAGGTGGCAGTGAGGTTCTGGAAAACATTTAGGGATCATTTTTTTTAATGAAAAAAAAAGAAAATAAAATAAAAGAAGAGATAAACACAAATTGTTGCAACCTCCATGGTCGGCACGTCTCCGTTGGCGACTTTCACTCGATCTGGCAACATTTCATTCGTACCACCCTTCTGAAATACTTATTAATTGTAAACTAATCATTCTCATACATGTCTACAACCATCATTTGACGATACGGAAAAATATAAACTGATGGCACTCACCGGAAAAACTCTTCCTGTCATTGGAGTTGCGATAGTCGAATTTGGCAATCTGCTTGTTGCCGTCTCTTTCGCATTTGAAGTTACGGTCTTATTTATTTTTGCCGTAGTCAGAGAATTGACTTGTAACGTTTTCGTAGTTACTTGTTGAGCAGCATTTTTCCTCTCTGTCGTTAGAATTAGATCATTAATTTCCTGCAACAAATTATTTCTAATAAATGAAATCCTGTCCGTTAGTTATGAAGCTGACCTGCAAAGACCTGTCTCTGTCTTCATCAGCAGTGACCGCTTTTGCAGAGCGAAGAATGAGATGATTCGCGGAACCGGGGCTGAACCACTGCAAAGAGAGAAACATTCATATTTTCAAGCATTCAAATTTATGCCTTCTTTTTCGCACAATGTTAGGTAAATCAATTGCAAGTCAAATGCAATAACAATGTTATAAACAGCCGCGGATAAGGATTTTATACCAACTGTATTTCCTTCCTCTTCTCCTTCTCCTTCTCTCTATCTCTCTCGCTCTCTCGCTCTCTCTGTCTCTGTTCTTGAATGCTATCTCTCTCTCGCTCTTTATCTTTCACTTTTCCACCTTGTCTCACTGTCAATCTCTTTCTTGTTTCCTTTCCATCTCTCCCAACCTGATATAGTATGTTAGAAGATCGGAGATGGAAGAATAGCGCAACAGAATAGACAGTGATGAGAAGAAGAATGAGAACACGCGCGTAAGTGCGCATTGAGTGCGTCGGACTGTAATAGACTTACATTAATCAGACGATAGGACGGGAGGACTCGGGAAGATCACCGTTTATCCCATTCCCAGCAACCAGACCTGCTCTGGCCAATAATCATGGGAGCAGCCAACCGCTCACGGAGAGCCAGCCACGTGGAAACTGACTACCAATACAATGACAACACAACGGCAATGGCAATGCAAATGACGGGAAAGGAAAGAAGCGTGTGGAATGGAACATTGAGGAGTGATCTTCTTTGGCAGATTGCCAAACTAAAACATTTACAATAAATTTAAATGAAAGCGATCGCTTAGTAAGCTTTTAACATGAATGCAGTATAATCCAAGCGCTTCAAAACCAACAATTCATTAGGAAATATATGTTCATGAGGATATTGAATAGCAATAAGACGTTTCTTCTGTTGTTCTCCCTGATGCTGCATTCAGTCACCAGCCATTCCACATCGCTGCTACGACAGCTTTCCGTTTGGGTGGAAACGGCGAGCTAGTCCGCTTTGACTCACTGATAACTCATGCTTCCTCTGCTCTCTTCTCTCTCTCTCTCTCCCTGGTGTTCTCTCTCTCTCTCTGTATCTCTCTCTCTCTCTCTCTGTATCTCTCTCTCTCTGTATCTCTCTTTCTCTCACACTTCACCACCCTCCCTTTATTGCACTTTCCCCCAAGTATAATGTTGCTGCCACAAACATTACGGATACTTACTCGAACAATTGAACTCCTGGCAACAATTCGAAATAGCGCATGAAGAGCAATGACAGCACAAAGACAGTAAGAGAGGATAGAGAGTAAAAGAATGACAAACGTGTAGAGAGAGAAAAAAGAACGAGAGAAATGAATAGAGTGAGCGAGGTAAAGAGATCAAGATGCTTGAAAGGCATGACGATGTATATAGGTACATATGAATGTATATATGTACAAGAGAATTATGACACGTAAATAAGTCGTGAAAATACGAAAAGAAATATTATATTTTAGAACATTAAAGAGTTAAGAAAAACACGAAACTGGCGGCCAGCTTATTGTGCGCATAAGCGTCAAAAATGAAAGTATCGAAAGAATAAGCCCTTCGGCGGAGTCAATGAATCACTCATTTTTTCCTTTCTTCTCACCCTTTCTGTGAAAAGAACGAAATGCATTTCGTCTTCTCAATTCCAGACATTAGTCATACTTAACTGAACTGATAGAGAGCAGAATCCCAATCAGAAACAATGCTGTCCAATCTTTGGAAAGACTAAGAGAACTCCACAATGAATTCGAGACCATGGCAGCAACCTCCAACGAAGAAAAGGAAATCTTCAATAAATACCAGGTCGAACACGACTAAAAGATCCCACAATCACAGCTTCAGACAAATCTCTAAAGGAAACTGAAGCCCTTCTAATGAAGAGCGTTGAGAGCACAAAGTATGTAAGAGAGGGATAAAGAGTAAACAATACCAAACGTGTAGAGAGAAAAACGAGAATGAGATAGGTGAAGAGAGAGAGAGAGAGAGAGAGAGAGAAAGAGAGATAGAGAAAGAGATAGAGCGAAACAGGTGCTCGCATGACGATGTCGCTATAGGGATGATTGTATGTATGTACAAGAGAACTATGACGCGTTCATGAATGAATCATGAAAAGAAGAGAAGAAAAGTTATATTTTAGTATGTCAAAGAGTTAAGAAAAATGAAACTGATGGCATGCTAAGAAGAAGAAAAAAAGAAAACACAAAGGAATTGTTCCCTTCCCGATATTTGGTAAAATAATGATAATTGCAAGTCGTTGGCTGCTTCATCTCACATTCGGCTCATTGAAGAATGCTACAAGTGGAAGTTAATTTGCCCGGCTTGTACACTTCTGATAATGATCCGAGGGAACGAGCTTTTGAAAGGGAAGCAAGCAAGCATTGACAGTAAGAAAACGTGAGAGAGAGAGAGAAAAAAAAAGAGAGAGAGAGAGTGAGAGAGAGAAAAAGAGAGAGAGAGAGGGAGAGAGAGAATGTTAGACAGGAGGGGAAGAGAAGAAGATAATAGAAGAGATTGGAAGGCAGAAGTATATTCGGACTGTAGAGCAAGAGGAAAAGTGATAAGAAAGTCGGTATGTTCATGTGAAGTCAGAAGGACCAAGCAAAGAGCGAATGTCGTACACACTTCCGGTATTGTTGCTGGCGTCATAGATAGATATAAACTATTAAATAATTCCCTCCGCCTACTCCACCGTCAGCCGACGGTGTCTCTCGCTCTTGTTCCATTTCCTCCTCTCTTTTTCTCTGGCTCTCTCTCTCTCTCTCTCGGTTTCTCTTTCTCTCTGCATTCTCCCAATAGCCTTTTCCTCTTGTCTTAGCATTTACCTTATTAAACGATTTTTCCCACTATTCCATGCCTGAATCACATTATTTTCATTCTTGGATCCTTTAACAGCGTGTTACACAAAAAAAAGAATTGTTTGAAACAACATTGTTTGGTGCTCGATTGTTTGATGAATTGTTTGAAACAACAGTTGTTTCAAAAAAAATGTTTGGCATATCAAACAATTTGTTTTACAGATTTGCACGCTATCCAGTCCGAGGCAATTGTTTGGATTGTTTTACATTTTTACGGTATGTAGCGGGATGATCGTAAACAACTAATTAACGGACGGTGAAAAGAATGTTTCAAACGTTTACTACGAAATCTAATTAAAAGCTTGTTTTTGTTGATGTCCGTGTTTGTTTGAGGTTTTGTTTACTTGATAATAATATTTCAGCAGCGAAGTATACGCGTTCAGCAACATGTCGACCGCAACGTGCGTTGCTGAGGGCTTGGTAGGATCGGGACGAAGTTGTCTAATGAGGTAATCAATCCGTGTTTGTTTTTCTTTTGAGAACGAGTATGATTTATTCTTTTTTTTTATAATTAGCCTTGCTTGACCTGTTTTGTTGCTGCTACCTTTGGTTTGAACCGTTTTGAAAAAGTGCTTCTTTTTCATAACAGTTCAAACCGAACCGCTTGAACCTTTTTTTATTCGGGAGATTGAATGTGCTTCGATTATTCGACTGTCGAATCTTTTCTTGCAGTATGGAGTCGTTTCTTGTTGTCTGAGCCCATCTGGACATTCATTGGAACTCGCAAACTCTCAACTGTTTACCTTTGCCAGGTTTTCGAGAGGATTTATTTTTTTATTTATTTTTTCGTTGAGTATGCGTTTTGGGAATTCTTGGAACCATATCCCACCCCGATTTTGACTGTTTTACTTGCCTTGCCACACTTGTTGAACTGTTTCGCACTTTCGTTTGAATGGTTTGGGAAGGTGCTCCTTGTCAAATTGTTTCAAACCGGACCTTTTTTTTAAATTTGGGCTTTTAGCTTTCTAATGTGCTCCCAAACATGAATGACGTATCAGTTCTTGCAGCACGAATTCGGTCCCTGGTCTCGCGCCTTAGGAACTTCGCTTAATGACATCGTTGATGCTCGAGAGTGTTACTCAGCGGGTTAGTCCTTTTTTTAAATCTATCTAGGCATTTTTCTTTTAATTTGTATATATTCGTTATACACAACATTTATTGTTATATTCTTCGTGATAGTTCAATTTCTTATTATTGTTGCTTTTTTTGTTGCACATGGAGTATTTCTTAAACATTTCTTACACATAAACTAAAGGAAAAGTTCTAATATAGCGTGAAAATAGCACGGTTGTGAAGATAATATATTAAAATAAATTTATTTATTAGGAATTTATTTTTTAGATATGGCGAACTGATGAACATCAATCTGCTGCGCGACCACAAGACGGGCAAGTCTCGAGTCTTCGCCTTTTTGTGCTACAAAGACCAGAAGAGTACGATATTTGCCGTCGACAACTTTAACGGCATGACGGCAAGTATTTTTTTTTTGTTATTTTTATTGTTCATTTTATTAATGTTTTCTTTCTGTTAGTTTTACTAGTTACAAGTTTTACTAAAGCTGCGTATTGCACTTTCCTTTCCTATTGCGTCTAATATACATGATTGTAATTTTGAGAAACAGATACTTGTACTTTTAAAGTGAATTAACAAAGAAAAAATGGGCGAAGGAGCAATGCACATTAGTAACCGCTTCTTTTTACTTCGGGATTCACCGTTAAAGCGGTTCCTTTGTAGAATGAATAAGCAAGAAAGGTCTCACTTTTCAGTTTATTGTTATTTTTTTTGTTGTAATTTATATAATAATTATAATTAAAAAAAATTATTTAGCCATGAAAAAAATTAAATAAATTCCATTTTTAGCTGGTCGGTCTCGTAATTCGCGTCGACCACGTCGAAGAGTACAAATTGCCCAAGTGCAAGGAGGACGCAGACGAGGAGACCAAGAGACTCTGGGAAGAGGGCTGCGCGCCCAAACCGATTGTGCTCCCCGAACCAGGTACGGTAGCTTTGAGTAGAACTCTTGGAGTACGCCGTGTAACTGATGCAGCCAAGAGTGTGTGTCTGGGAAGCGTTGTAGGAGTCTTTCGGATTAAGTAATAGATTCTTTTTACTTGAAAATTTTTATAGACGAAAAAAAAACAGTTGTTCAAAAGTATGACCTAAGGAATCGATGCCACTAGTGACTGCTAGGAAAAGCAGATTGGAGTAAACACTGAATTTCTGCTTCAAAATCGCTGGGTGAGGTTTGGCAAAAAGTGAGGAGGGCTATGCAATGTACTACTGTATATAGCGAGAACGAGTTGCTCGAAAAATGAGGATACGGTATCATCCTGTATGTAATGAAATTCCTTCCTTTTCCCTCCCTCTCGCTTTCTTTCACTCTCCCCTCCCTCTCGCTTTCTTGCTCCTTCTCCATCGTCTTCATGACCCTCTTCATTCCAGCTGGATGACCAGACTGAGACAGAGAAGAAGGCTCGTTGTGAGCGTCGCAACATATAGGAGTGCGGCGACTTCACTGGCAACGAGACTTCATTGCCTCTTCCCTTCCCCTTCTCCGTGGTGGTTAGCACCATTTCTTGCAATTCCCCCCATTAGATGGGCCTTGAAAGTAAAGTAAGTATTGGGCCTGAAAGTATTTTTATTATATTGGCCTTGAAAGTATCGAAGGCTTGGTGATCTTTTGAGTTGATTTATATGGAAGCGTGTGTTTCTTATTAAATGATTGAAGTGATTGAGGAAAGTTCCTCTGTAATTTATTCGCATAGTCTGTAAGTGTTTCTTGCAAAGTTATCAAATGTTCATTGGGTTACCGTTTATTTAATTCAAGAGCTTTTTCTAATATTTTTACAGGTCACATTTATGTGTGAGAATAAAAAACATAAGAATGCTACTTTGTTTAAGACACAAGACTTACGCACAAACATTAAACTGTCCGCTTGCAAAGAATTAGCAATGATCGATCGATAGCACTGACGAGACAGCGTGCACCTCCCTCTCGCGGCGTCTCTCTCTTTCTCTATCCTTCTCTCTCTTTCTTTTCTCTCTCTTTCTTTCTCTATCTTTCTCTTTCTCAACTCTCTGTATTTATTCTCCCTCTCTCTGTCTGGCTCTCTCTCTTTCTCTCTCTCTTTCCGTTTTTCGTCATCTCTTCATTCTTATAGCAGCGACATGATAGCAGATATCGATTTCCAGTCATTAGAATGAAGACCACGAGAAATAGAGAGAGAGACAGAGAGAGGCAGACAGACAGAGAGAGAGAGAGAGAGGGAGAAGAGACAGACGGACAGAGGGAGAGAGAGATACAGACAGACAGACAGACAGAGAGGGAGAGATAGGCAGATAGACAGGGGGAGAGACAGACAGACACACAGAGAGAGAGAGGGAGAGAGAGAGACAGAGAGAGAAGGAGAGAGGGAGAGAAACACCGAGAGAAAGAGAGAGAGACCATATTGATTGATAATTGAGCGCAGAAATGACTGTTTCTGAGATTTGTGAGTTTGTGTGTTTCTTTTGCTGTGAACGCTATAAAGAGACGGAAAGGTCACTCTCTCTCTCTATGTCATAAGATTCTACACAGAAAGGCGGTTCTAATGAGGTACAGATCAGACCTCGGATGAGGAAACTTCTTTTAAAAGTCTATTCGTTCAGACTTACTGTAATACAACACTAAATAGCTTTAAAAAAACCTCCTTTTTTCTGTAGAAAAATGTAGAATTGAGAGAGAATCAACATAAGTCACGTTGAGCAGTAAAACTCTCGAAAAAACCTTTTGGCTCTTAGCCAAATTGGCACAGATGGAGAGACCAAGTTCGTAGAGTTCTCTCTCTCTCTCTCTCTCTCTCTTTTACTCTGTCTCTTTATTCTTTCTGTCTCTCTCTCTCCATTCTTTTCTCAACGTTCTTTTCTCAACGTTCTCTATGGGCGCCGCCCTTTTCATCTGGATCTTCAACAATCAGATCGCAAGTGCGGGTAGTGTGGTGGTAGGGGCTTGGGTACGGGGTGCGCGGGGTGGTGGTTCGGTCGGAGGCAAAATTCTAATTCTAATTCCAAATACAACGACGACGGCGCCAACACTTCCCCACAAAGCAGGTTAGCCAGTTTTTCAACTTTTGCAGCTTTTGTTCTCACGATTTACCTACAGTTTAAACTGATTTATAGCGAAAACCGCAATAATAGCTGCAAAAGACGATTAACTGGCTAGTTTGAGGGTCGTGTTTGAGATTCCTGATAGCACAGAGAGAGAGAGAGACGGAGAGAATGTAGGAGAGGGTGTGTAAGACTGTTAGCTAATTAGATATCGAAAAAGATTGGTAATTAGCATCGAAAGTGTTCGGAGAATATAAGAAAACAGCTAAAAATCCATGAAAAGTGGGTGCGCATGCAGAAAGGGGCGGAGCCAACGCGGCTGCGCTGTGATTGTTTGGTATGTCAAATAATTTCGTTGAAACAAATTGTTTGATATGCCAAACAATCGCGCATCAAACAATGATTGTTTGCTATATGGAACAGCATTGTTTTGGATCAGATAAGGAACAAATTGTTTGTCTGAAATTGTTTGATATATCAAACAATGTTTTTTTTGTGTAGTTTATAACCATCTGAAATGTCACATTAATTTGACGGCTTGGATGACGTGAAGAAAGATGAAGTTATGGTTATCTCTCCTAGAGGCAGAGAGATAAGGAAGGGAGAAGTGCATGATAGCCTCTCTTTATCTTGAAGAGGACAGTGGAAAAGCGAAACACACGAAGTTCTTGCGTATGTGTATTTTAAGAAATTATATCACAGCGCAAACTGAAGGAGATCTGCGTATTTGACATTTTATAATTTCTGTCTTATTGAAAAATTGGAATTTTTTTTTCGAATGACGAAATGAAAGAGGGTCTAATCGAAGTGCACTTTGAAAATGATGGTAATCTGCATATGATGCAAGGCATTCTCACGTAACATAGCACTTTCATCATTTGCTTTTCACATCTGTCGTTCTGCTAATTCATTTCCCACACCTTTCTTGACCGCGCGCGGTCGCTTCTATCTGCGCTCTCAAAATGGAGCTAAGCGAGGTTTTCCATTCACTCTTTCTTCTTTTATCTTTTGAGATACTACTTAATAGTTTTTCAAGATACTCTTTAAAAGGAAAAAAAAATCATCATTTCAACAACAACTATTTACTGAATAGTTGGATACTTCTAGTTTTATTACAATAAAGCTTGAATTGGTACTTTTGAAATGATCGTATTCTCTTGAAGGTGCCAGTGATCGTATTCGTGACTGAGATCGAACAGACGATCGCCCGTCTTTCTCTCCTTTATTCTGTCAGCCCGAGGGTATGTGCTTCCTCCAGAAGTACTTATAAGCTTTTTTTTCCGTTTAGACTGTTTAAAAAATGTCAACTTCACTTTCGTTTTATGAAGTTTACATAGTGTTAAATATATTTGAATGTAACTAAATAGAGTAATATTACACACCCTAAGACGCTTTAGTTAAATTTACCTTCAGATGGTCTTGAATTTTGATCCTTGGCTAGCTAACGTTCTCTCCTCTATCTTTTATACTCCATCAATGTGGTCCTCTCCAGATCTCTTTCTCTCTCTCTCTCGCTCTCTTTCTCTTTCTCTCTCGATCTTTATCTCCTTTCCTGCTCTCTTTCTCTGACTCTCTCTCCCTGCAGGCTATCCGTCGGCAGTACGTGTTGTCTTCGTTGTACGTGGAGTCTCCCTTCGACGAGCCCCTTCTGCCCCTCCCTCCCTCTTCTTCTCTTCTTCCTCCCCTCGTCACTGCCTCCACACAAGTCGACAGCAGCGAAAAGGTTTTTTTTACTTACTCAATAAATTTTAATATCAAAGAAGTAGTTATTCAAATGACAGTGAATATCTGGGTTTTGTCGATATATGAATAGAAAATTTAATCTAACAATTTTCAAGATTTACATTATTCTTATTTTAATTACACAAAAATTTTAGCACAAAAAAGCTTATTTAAAAGCTAGAGAAATTTATAATAGTTCTCGGGAATGGGTTCTCATCTCTTCACTCCTCGCAGTCCTCGCTCTCACTGGCTTCTCTTGGCGCGGGTGACCGCCGGCCGCCCCTCCAACAGAGCGCGGAGCCCCCTCGCGCGCCGCCCTCTGAGCCGGCTCGGCCTTCACAGCAGCTCTCAAACCTCGTCTCGCCTGCGCTCGTCTCATGCGCCCTCAACGACATCGAAGGTGCATGACAATTTCTCTATTTCATTACCAACATATTGATTGATCTTCCAGAATAATAAAATTACAGCTGGAAACTTAAAACTTCCTCTCCAGATAACCATGACAATTTTTAACACATAATTTGTTTTTCAGCAGCGCTTAACGGGGAGCTATCGGAGACCGACGGCGAAGACAACGATGAAGGCGTGGTTCGTCGTCTTGTTCCCTATTCGTCGTGCAGGCAACAAATATGATGATTAATAATATGGAATGAAGCACATATTTATATCGATGTAGTATATTCTGTGAGTCATGTAATCTGTATTCAGTCACCCTACTACGGAGGATTCACGCATGCCGCTCGCGCCGGTAACGGACGCGGATGCAAGGTCGCGCACGCCTACGAAGTGGCACCCGCCCTCTCTTGCGGAACAGAGATCCATGTGAGGAGAGATAACGAGAGAGAGAGAGAGAGAGAGTTTCGGAGTGGGAGAGAGGGACAGTGAATGAGAGAAAGATAACTAATCGTGGAGAGAAATATGCATAAGTTGTAATGAGTAATGTAATTGTAGGTGTCCGTGACGCACGTGGATGGCCAGCACGCTTTCATCCGCCGTTTCGACTCTCCTCGCATGC
Source organism: Allodiplogaster sudhausi (assembly GCA_945643635.1). Lineage (NCBI taxonomy): Eukaryota > Metazoa > Nematoda > Chromadorea > Rhabditida > Diplogasteridae > Allodiplogaster > Allodiplogaster sudhausi. The sequence continues at coordinate 3,854,988 of CALZFC010000043.1, read as the reverse complement.
CATACATTGGTGATGAGGTATCGCTGACAAAAACTTGGCTGAACCAAAGCTCCATTCCAATTCTCTATCTCTCTTTCTCTCCATCTCTCTCTCTGTCTCTCTCCCTCCGTCTCTCTCGCTCTCTGTCTCCCTATCGCTTGCAGATCTCGAGCATGCAACCCCTGCCTCCCGTTGCCGTGGTCGTCGGCCGTGCTGTTCTTGTGCTGGCCGCACTCCGGGGCGGCTCGATCGAGGTGAACATTTGAAAGGACCAGACTCCCGCCAAGCCCTTTTTCGTTGTAGAACCGCCAGCGGCAGCGTTGGCGTCGCGGAGTAATCGAGCAGCACAACGGCAACACGGTCGACGTGCGCCTCGTCGACTACGGACTCCTCGTCAAGTCTATCAAGGTCAGTCGTCTCGCCCTCAAGATGCATGTCCTCAATGAAGGAAGCCAACTCATCGTAATCCCTTAGAAAATCATTGAGTAGGTGCATGACCCTCTACAATATAATTTTAATTAGTTGATAAAGATCAGAGTCGGAAGTCATTGCGATGGTTAGATAACGGCTTCTTCAGGCTGCTCGTCTTCGCGCTCTTCCCATCGAACTCGCCTCTCCGCCCACTGCTTACCCCGTTGTAAGTAACTGGCTATCTTTAAATGTTGAGGTGTTCACTTACCTTAACAAGGAAGTACGACTCTCTTTAGGATGCGCAGGGCTTCCGCGCCGACCTGCGCCGTTTCTCGATGGCTTCAGTCGTGGTCGAGCGTGCGGATCCACTACTCGCCATGAAAGGAGGCTGTCCTGAGTACAGAATCGTGGCCATTAAGGTACTGCAAGGATAACTAAATTCAGCGACGATTCTATTCCTTTAATTATTCTTTCGTTGCAGCGTTATCTGCCTCGTTCGACTCAGCGCTACTAAGCGGGACATCGCTAGCCAGCCCGGCCCAGCAGCCACTCCTCCCATCTCGACCCCTCTCTTCCCCTCCCATGCCATTCCATCCACACCAGGGGCCAACCGACTTTTTAGATCTTTATGTTTTTTTTTTATAAATCAGTATTCGTTACCGTTTTGAATAAAAGTAGTTACCTGGCATAAGGACCGAGGAGACAATTAAAATGTTCCAAAATCGCATTGAGAATGTAGAAAGAACGAGGGAGAGATTGAGCGAGAGAATGAAAGAGCAGTATTCCCGAAAATCGGTATGCGGCGGAATGGTGTTTAATATGCAGTTGTGATTCGAAAGCTGCATTCTGCACGAGAAGAAGCTCGCCTTTTCTCGAGTTTCTGTATTCATCAGTTTGGAGGTCTTCGCATGTTGCACAGCAGATGACTGGCAGCCTGAGAGGAATATAGCATCGTTGCTCTCTTCGTCATATTTCCGTCTTTGCATACTCGAATGAGGCTTGTTCTATGAAAAGAAGGGTCTTAAAATTTTGGAATTTGGATGGCCAAGGGCATACTTTAGGGTCTAATCAAGTTTTATGTTAGATCACCAAGAATGGCTACGACTCATGGCGCTCCATGGAATCCCATTAACCCCTTGACATAAAGCGTTGGCTGGTTGATTGAGGACTCCAGAAGGCTCTGATTTCGTGTAAGTCGTTGGACTTGGGCGTAGATAAGCGTCACACGAAAGTGTGGAATGTCAAGGGGTCTGTATCTCGTTTCCCAAGGGCCGTACAGAACCAATCGCTCATTCGACTCAGCTCGACGAGCCTTGAGCAAAGAGCAATAGAACACAACTTAGGAACCGTAGAGCAAAAAGTTACGCTACCCTGGAGGGGGATGACATCCGAAGACAAGAGAAACTCAAACTGTCTAGGCCGAAGCTAAATAGCGTCAGTTGCTCGCCATTCTCGCCTGATTAAATGTGATTCGTGACATTGAGAGGGATAATCGTGTCTTGTACGAATTAATAATCTCGTGTTTTTGCGCTAATTACTGAGAATGGAATGTGTTTTTCTAAGACTTTTATCTGGTGGTGTAATGGAGGGAAAGAAGGAAGTAGGCGGAGCTTGGCGAGGAGGAGGTGGATGGACGGGTGGGAGGAGCTTGGTGGTAGAGATGGAGGCGTGGGCGTGGCCTACTTCTTGACGGGGCGAAGCGCCTTGCCCTCGTTGTCGGAGGCGATGATGTCCTTCTTGACTTCCTCGTTAATGGTGACCGGATTCGGGCGGCGGCAGGAGCCCACCAGAATTCCCTTCGGAGGCGGCTGAAAACAATATTTCGATAAGAGATCAGATATCGCAGTGTAAAAGAAGAATCTGACCTTGTTGGCGTTGGCCTTGAGCTTGGCCCGCGCGCGCTGAAGAATATTGCGGACATCCGAGTTCATCTGGACCGAAGGCGGCTGGCTCGCCTGATGTCAAGAATGCATTGGTAGAGAATGAACTGCCGTAGCATCAACTACCGTATTCCAAGAGGATCCAACTGACCATGGAGCTGGCTTCGAGAGCCCGCTGCGCCCACTGCTTCGTCTCCATTGTCGTCGGGCGCTCGATCAGGAGCGAGCATTTCTGCGTACCCTGAAAATATAGTCTGAAAAAGTAAAATGTATATTGAAAGTTAATAATAAGCACTCGTTCAGTAATTCATTCCCCAGCCGTACCTTGAGGCAGCGGATGATGAGATCGCGGCAGACGTCCTTGTCAGTGACGGGGTGGCCTTCGACGTCGACGATGTGGTCGAGCATCTGAATGAAAAAGGCCTGCTCTCCACGCTGCGGCTTGGCTGGAGGCAACCTTGAGTGCCAGGGCGGAGAGAGTGCCAGCCTCGGTGCGGGAGACGAGCACCCGGTTCTGGTAGTGCTTGATGCTCAGACCCAGCTTCCAGCTTGGGTCCGTTAGCCTTCCACTCCAGCGACGTCAGCTGAACGAACAATTGCAAGACAGTTAGCAAGACTCAGACACGAGATAGCGGTTCGCAGTGCTGACCAAGTACTCCTAGCCGTCGCGGCGGGTGGCGTTGCGCTCTCGCTCGGGCGGAATGTGCACTTGGTTCTGCACTTCAGCCGCCTTCGCGCCGTCGCGGCGGATAGTCAGCCTGAACGGGGAGTTGCAATCCAAAGAGGTAGCTTTCTCTAATGCGAGCTCTCCCTTTTTTCGTAGTAATCCATTCTTCCAATTCTCATTATTGAATGAATCCTCACGCAGCAACGGGCGGAGCGAAGCGGAGAAGCTCGTAAAAGTGGTTTCCGTCGCGGATCTTGATGTTGTTCACCTTCAGCACCTGATCGCCGATCTGGAGAGAAAGACAGAAAGAGAGAGAGAGGAAGGGAAGAGGAGAAAGAGGAGAAAGAGAGTGGGGGGGGGCAAAATATTTGAGGCTCGACAGAAACGGATGATTAACATTCAGTCAAGTCATTAATTTTGTAAGAAGGGGGACATGAGAAGAGCTTTGCTCTCAGCCGACCTCGAGCTTGCCCTCTGAAATGGTCCCGGCCTGGATGCGCACGATGACCATCTTGTAATTTGGCACGGCGCCAAGGGGGTCGCCCTCTTCCATCGGAATCTCCACCACGAGTTCCTGCAGAGAGAGAGAGAGAGAGAAAGAGAGAGAGAGAGAAAGTGAGAGAGTGTGTGTGTGAGAGAGCTGGAGGAAAACGGAGAAAGAGAAAAGGAAGGGAAGTGAATAGGAAGGGAAGAGCGGGAATGAAGAGGAACAATAATAGCAGATTAATAACGATAGGAGGAGTGCGAAGTGAGAGTGAGAGAGAAAATGAGAGTGAAGAGAGGGAAGAGAACACTGACGCGAGGACCAGCAGCAGTAGCCATTGTCGACCGTTCGATGGCGAGTGAGGAAGAAGGGAATGCAAAGAACTCTCCTTTTCTCTTCTTTTATATGAAATTTTTGTACTTATGTAGCAATCTTTGAATACAAAAACTGAACTGTTGTAGAATATGTAAATCCAGCAGCTCTTAATCTATTTTTTTAAAAGTTTGTATCATATCGCTATGTACATTTCAAACCGCACGTATTTCCTGAAATGTCTTGGTCTTCAAATCAGTTCACTGCACCCTTAGAGAACAGCAGCCATGGAGTACAAGTTAGAGCATATTCGAATAGGAAAAAACGAAAGAAATGCAAGGCTGCGGCATGCATGTTTATTAATTTGTCGATAATTGTATGAATAAGCTTCCTGCGGAGAACAACTCGAACGGAGTTATGGGCGAATTTGATAGTGACAAGGTTGTTCTCGACAGGGAAGGAGGTGCCGCTTTCCCTATCGATTGTGAAATTAAATGTATTCTTTCTTCCCTCGTTGCTTTTAGTTCGCACACTTTTCATCGGCTTATTCTGTTTAAACAATATGAAAAGCGTGAAAACAATTAAGTTTGTATTCCGTTTGAGACAAAAAAGAAAAGAAAGCACATTGTGAACGCGATCTAAAAAAAATGAAGACGGAAGCAAATAGATGAGAGGATAAGCACGCGGAACATGAAAAAGAACAAAATATTCACTTTGTTTGGTAGTACCCTGCAGCGTGAAAACGTGTTCTCGAACCTGCGAGAAGATTAAACTTTTGGTCAGGAAAACGAAAAGCTTTTAAACAAAGGGCAACTCATGATTTGAGTAGGTGTATCTGTCTTCAAACTACAACGAGTTGACTAAAGGCCGCCCTAGGTCACCCGAAGCCGAGCTTAACTATTCACTTATGTATGTTTCTCTCTCTCTCTCTCTCCCTCTTTCCTTGCACTTTTCCAGGATTTGCATCGCGGTTCCACATAACATTGATAACCGTAAGTGAACAGATATTTATAATCTAGTCAAAGTAGTAAATCTCTGAGCAATCAACTTCAAGGCCGGGATTCTGGATTGCTAGGCGCTTCTTCAGCTCTTCTTCTGCCTGTGTCCGCAAGTACTCTAACCCGTAGAGTCGGCAGTTACCTGAGGCATGGAAATTATTCGACGTTAGGAATGCTGTATTAAAGTAATCATAACGTATCAACAATCTCCATATATTAAAAATATATCATTCACTAACCTGCAAGCTCAAGTTTCTTGATGAACTCGACCGGCTTGGCCTTCTTCTTCTTGATGATCTTCTTTTTCGGCTTGGGCTCCTCGCCATTTGTAGGAGTAGATGATGCTCCTTCTTTTGGGCCTTCCTTCTTACGCTTCACTACTTTTTTCTTGACGGGCTCCTTTAAAGTACAGAAAAAAACATGAATCAATGTATTTGATCTGTGCAGATCGAAAACATTTATCTGGCAGAGCAAAAAAAAAAGAAGAACTTTCTGATGCAAAGTATATATACTACATATTAACTAATATCAAAAAGAATAGGCAGGAAACCCCATCTGGCTTGGCGAGCCGATTCGTGGCTCCGAAGGCGTCGACGAGTCCGTCGGCAGTGACGACCGAGCAGGAGGAGATGCGAAGGGTCTCGAGGGGAGAGAAGGAGAGCGGCGCGGAGGGAGAGCACGCCAGAGACCAATCTCTTCATTCGGTCAAGATGAAAAAGCAGCTATGGTTGATGCAAACCTGAAGGTGACAATCTTCGGCACAATCTGCCTGTTTCGGAGCGTCTCAGCGACAACGTCAACTCGGAGTCGTGGAAGGCTGAAGTCGGTGCAGATGAGCTTGAGGCGAGCAAGCGGCAGCGGAGGCAGCGCGGCTAGCTGCTTTACTATCTGCAAATACGTATATCTGTATAGGATAAAACATTTTAAAGTGTTTCGTTATATAACATAATGGTAAATATTGTCTAATTTAGAGACGGAAATGAGCACCAATTCCTCGTCGTCCGCGTGCACCTCAAGATGAATCTGAGCTTCCGGATGACATCTGAGTTTATTTTAGGTGATTGGGGAATACTATTTTGTTTGTTTCTTTATAATAAATCATAATTCTGTAAATACAATTGTATGCTGACCTCCGCAGTGCTTCCAGGCATCGGGCGACATTGGCGCAGAAGCCGGCGCGAACGTGCACTTGGACAGTCATCCCGTGCAGCTGCTGAAGGGCAGAACAATCATACTATTCACACCAATTGTTCCAGTTGTTTCCAAAAGTAACGCATGGCGTAACATTGAATGTATCAAAACTAATGAATGTTCTGACCGTGAAGAGCTTCTCGGCGTGCTCGACGAATCGAGTCGTCTCTTCTTCGGAGCAGAAGACAATCAGCAGCCAGAGGTCTTCCACATTCGAGAAATACTTCCTCCACTCGTCCTTCTCGATGTGGATCTCAACTTTCAGACATTTGTGACAAGAATAACAAGACTGTAGGTATTCTTTGATACAATCTGTATATAATTCATTAGGAAAAAAAGAAGAAGAAAATAAAGAAAATTATATTTGCTAGCAATTATAATTTAAAAGAACAACTTACCTTGTCAATGTTGACCAGAAAGTGAAGATCACTCGTGATGCGAAGGGCGGCGTTGCGAGAACGGCGAAGAACGCCCGAGAGGAAGTCATAGGCATCGGGGGGACACACGATGTTCAGACGGCGGAAGGCCAGCTGCTGGCTCACGGAGATGGAGGAGGAACCGAGCTGAAGGAAGGCTCTGGAGACAGCCAAACAACGGCTAACAGGGAGTGAGAGAGAAAGAGAGACAGAGAAGTGAAAGAGAGCGAGAGAAGACGAGAGATATCCAAGTATGGAAAAATAGAGAGAGGAAATTCATATGTTAATATATTTGAACACACATACATATATTCATGGTGAAAACTGTGAGTTGAAAGTTACCCGTTCAATCGACATCTCCTGGATATCACGCCGCATGATCTCGTTTATGATATTTTTCCAACGACGACAAACTGCCTGCGAAGAGGTAGAGAGCGTGAAAGACTAAGAGGTGGCCGAGAAAAAGAAAGAGAGAGAGAGAGAGAGAGAGAGAGAGAGAGAGAGTGAGAATAGAGAAATGACCTCCATGGAGCAGAGCTGCTTGTATGAAAAGAAAGAGAAGATCCGTCTAAGTACAACGTCGGGCATATTTGGAGTGGTGATCCATTGCCGCTTTGGTGGTGTGTAGACAACCTCTGAACAGATGAATGAGAGGGAGAGAGAGAACAGAGCGAGCGAGTGAGAAACGAGAAAAAGAGCTCGAGAAATGTCAAGAAATATCCGCAAATGTTTTCAATGGCCGAAAGGCCGGACGTTTATTAAAATGCAGGATTGAATTATCGGCAATGCACACAACACGAACCTTCTTGCACATGCCCGGTGGAGGACTTGGAAATGCTTGAGTAGAGAGACGAGCAGCCACTCTTGTCCCTGCTGGCGCCCGAGCAACCGTAGCTCGAACTACTGCCGCACGTCGTTGACCTGTAGCGACTTCTGTAGTAGCTGGTCGCCATCTTGGAAGTAAGAGGAATTAAGAGCATTTCGCCACTTTCCCCAAAAAGAAAAAGCATATTCAATTGAATTGCTCCTGCAAATATTAAACGCAAATTGGATCAGGCTTCATCAAATAGTTTCCAAAATCAAATGTATTTATGAATGTAGATATGATTGAAAGAGATAGGGTATGGAAGAAGGATACAAATAATTTCGGGACGGGGTGAGTGTATGCGCCTTTACCACTTTTCGGGGTGGTATATAGACCTATATCGCTTACGCCGACCTCTTCTGCCCCTGATCCACTGTTGACTTTCACACGCGCGGGCAAAAAAAAGTGCATCCCAAGTGACTCTTTTGTATACCGCAGACAGACGAGCGCTGTAAATTGAAAAGTATTCGGGATTGCAAATAAAATGAGAGAGAGAGAGAACGAAACAACACGAGATATGCAGAGAATGAGAAACAGAAATGAAAATAATGGGCGCAAACCTCGCAAAGTATTAAGATCAAGATCAAGCACTGACAATATTCTTCAATGAAATCAAAGAGTCAAGATATATTTTTTTACTTTGTGTTTCATTTTATAACAAAAAATTATACTGAATGGAAAACTTATATTATAAAACACTAGAAGATTAGGAAAAAGACAATTGACGCAGTAGTTTCCTCGAGTCAGGAGTGCAGCATACTCATCAGCATGTGCGTATAGCAGCGCTCTCTCTCTCTCTCTCTCTCTCTCTCTCTCTCTCTGTCTCTCGGTCTCCATCTCTCTCTCTGCCTGGTTCCCTCCTCTTTCTCACTCCCTTCCTCTTCTCTCTCTCTCTCTCTCTCTCTCTCTCTCTCTCTCTCTCTCTTTCTCTCTCTCGCTTTCTCTCTCTCTCCCTATCCTTCCATTTCTATACACACTTGTTTCTTGTATCTCTGCTTCTTTAAGTAGTACATCTGCCATCACTGATGTTATGCTTCTGAAAGAAGGAAAGAGGCAAAGAGAGGAGAGCAAAAAAATAGAAAGGAAAGAATAAAGAGAGTGAGTGGATAAAGAGAAAGCTTTACACCATTGACAACTGGTTACCTTGCGTACACATCCCGAAACTCCCAAGGCTCTGCTTTTTCTGTTTTCCCATGCTGGTATTTTCTATGTCAACAATCAGTGCTTGGCATGTACTTAGACTTCCGTCATGGATATCTATGAGAACAAGAGATAGGTAAATGAGACAGCAACGAGAAAGAGGAGAAGAGAGACAAATATAGAGAAATAAGGAAGAGAATGGAGAGAGAGAGAGAATGGGGTAGTGTGATGTAATTCTGACCAGCTTCCAATCTATCTATGATGTACTCTATATTTTAAGAAAGCGAGATTAATCGGAATTCCGCATACTGTCTACAAAAGGCAAAGAAAGTATAGCATTATTAAAAACAATTAGAAAAAATATTTCTGAATAATCCAAATGAAAACTGCGTACATTTAGTGTTGAGAATACAGCGTGTCGTGTATTAGACAACATCGCTCAATTCCAGCACTAAGTACCACACCGGAATTAATTTCAAAACTAAAATGCCTCGCACGGGCATGGTTCGTCGTCGTTGATATCCGAGTTCTTCTTGTTGTAATCGCTTGTTTTGGTGCTTGCATTTAGGGGATTTTGTTTTTGTTTGCCTTTAACTGTTACATACAATGATTATTTTAAACCATTGCTGCTGGCAGAAATGTATTTTCTCGAGGTGGAGACATCGTGTTTTATTATTGTCCAGTTAACTCTAAATTATCTTTTGCTTGACGATAGTATTTGATATTACAGAGCAGCAAGTAGCTGCTCCGTCTCTCCGTCCCGTTTTCTCCGACGCCCTCCAAGTGGCGGAGTTCCCTCGCCGGCGATGGCGAAGAGCTCGTCAGCTCGCTCCGTCTTCGTGCCGCTTCAACACCGCGCGAGTGGTGACGATGATGTAAGTGCCCTAATCACTTTCTATCCTTTTCCGTTTTTATGATTATGTCATCTACTTCCAATAATGCAATTGGGCGCAAGAATACTTGTTGTAATTCGACAGTGTTTGCGAGTTTGCTGAGCAGTTGCGTTTAAGTAACTGAAGTGAATGTCATTATGAAACTAGAACCGCTTCTGGAATGTAGTTAGTCTTGGCTTGGGCAGTAATATTTAGTTCGAAATGTCGGAGTTTGGTGCTGTGGAATGAGATATAAAAGCGGAATTTTTTTTAAACTCAAAATGGAGGGATGAAAAGGTTTGCTTTGCTAGAAGAGTGAAGTAGCAGAGAAAGAAGAAGTGAGCATCAGGAAGAGGAGGAAGCTCCGTCGTCCATTTCCTCTCTCGCTCCCGTTTGCAGCCGGAGAAGCTGAAGTCTGCGCGTCGCTTCGCCATCGATGTCTGGAACGTTACGCGTGGCTGGGAGGCGCACTCGAGTGAAGCCGCAGCGCGTCTCGCCGTCTTTGTCCACAACCGCGCTCGCGTTGCGCACGCGTCGCGGTCGAGCACAGACGAAGAGTCAAAGCCACTGGACAACGACGAGCGAGCACGTCTCATGGCCGAAGTGATACGTGCACACGATGACGTCACTCGGATTCTGGGCGCCCTCGACAAGCAGATTGGCAAGCTGCGCACAGCGCAGGGACGCGTTGGAGCGATGCGGACGCTGGCCGAGACCACTCCGATCAGCAGTCCCCTCCTCGGTCTTCCTTCCACTCCCCTCCCACGATCCTCAACCCGCTTGTCGCGCACCCCCGGCTCACCCCAATCCCCCTCGACATCTTCTCCCCTCGCATCGCCTGAAGCTGTCACCATCCTCAGGCAGCTTGAACAGCTGATTCCCGAGCTGATTGAGATGTTTCAGCAAGAGCTGAAGGCCAAGCGAGAGGGCTTCATGGAGCTTGGCATGATCCAGAGTGACATTCTCTCCAACGCAGTCCTTGTCTCCTTCCAACACGAACCATTTGTAGATGAGTCACTGATTAACCGACTATTCGCGACCATTGTTGAGAATCAGAGTGTTTAGAAGTTAATTTGTCTTGGCTCTTTGTTGTTATACATTGTTTGCTGGATATCAGAGATGAACTGTTGCTTATAAGGCTACTGTTTGTAAACCCTAAACAGAAATGACATTGACTCAGAGAAACGGGGATTAAGGTACGACAAATGAGGTTGGGTGGGTGGCTTCCGTGGAGGAGAAAGATAATTAAGAGACATTGATTTCATGATTTCTCGGAGCAATTTTCCTCTCTGGTTTAGGAATTCCTCGAGATACGCTATGAGAATCTGCCGCCGTACGAAGAGATGATAGATCTGCTACGGAGTGAGAACTGCCGCCTCTCCGTATGGATCGATGTCGCGGTTCGTGTATGATGTAGTGGTCGTATACGGTAGCAGCTTAACCGTAGTGACTGTGGAATCTGAAAAGTATTTGGAAAACGAGTAGTTCTCTATTTGCAGGTTGCCTACTACAAGATGGGCATAACGGATGTCTTCGTTCAGATTCTCGAAATGTCCGGCCAGGAGTCGAATCTTGATTATCAGGTATGTTTTTTTTGTTGTTGTTCCATTCTTGGTTCATCCTTGGGAGTTTCTCATGTTTTGCACTAATGTTTCTTGACCATTCACAGCATCACGAGAAGGATCAAGTGAGAGCTCTCGACACTCTCGCAGCACACTACGTTAGAATGGTTAGTGGGAAGCATTCCTTACTTGTTTATTAGTATGAACTATTTTGTTTTATGCCTATTTCTCTCAATATTAAATACTACTACTTTATAATTGGTCGCTTAAATAGAAGATGTTCAATGGCATGGTCATTTTTTATTCGCTGACATATTTAACGAAACGCATACCGAGGCGAAAGTTGCTTTTTGACAGGGTCATCGAGAGCGCAGTTCGAAAGAACGCAGGAAAGAGCTCTACACAAAGGCCACTCTTCTCTACACGACCGCTGATAAGATTCTCATGTCAGATTTTAGCTTTATAAAATATAAAATTTTTGTTTTCTGTTTGGGACTGGGCCATCAACCATGAGGTTCAAAGGTTGCCGCGTAAATAAGTGAAATATATATATATATATATATATTCATTCATTTACAAGAAAGAAATGTTTTAGGTACGATACTCAGCATCTTCTCGGCCGCGCGTACTTCTGCATGCTTGAAGGAAACAAAATGGACCAAGCTGACCAGCAGTTCAACTTTGTCATGCAAGGGGTTAGCATCATTGAATAAAGGACACTGTCGACTGATTGGAAATGTAGGGAGTGGTAATGGGGACTTGCGGGCAGGAAAACAAGGTGGCAAGTGTAAAACCGGAATTTGCATTTCTAAATCTGGCTGAGGTATGGGTGGGTACCTAAAATAGGCGGTGTCTTTTTAACTTTGGTTTGCATTCACTGTTCCATGTGTTCTAAATAAGTGTTTTTCATCTATTTGCACAATCCTGGATTGAGTGTTTGCTGGATTGCTAAAAGACTTTGATTGTTCTTATATTCTTTACCGTACTGCAGTGCTCTGCTTCAAAGGTTCATTTCTTTGCAGTCGCAAGAAATGGGTAACATCCCAGCCCTTCTCGGCAAGGCCTGTATCTCCTTCCAGAAGAAGGACTACCAACAAGCTCTCTTCTTTTACAAAAAGGCGAGTTATACCATCTTGTTACCTTCATATCGGGGTTCACATGACGTGGAATTTTGCATTTGCTCTAAAATCAAATACAATTAGGCGTTTGGAGTTGCTTGGTAGATAATGCTAGGAGTTAAAGTTTTTTTTACACGATTAAATAGTTGAGTAATGTGATTTCTGGCCCACTACACAGTTGTGGATGTTTTCTGATATAGAAATTTAATTTGTGTTTCTTAAATGGTTCTCTAGCCAGAACTCGCCCTTTTTACATTCCTAAACATGCTGCTCCATCTACAGGCGCTTCGTCTGAAGCCGGACTGCCCTGCCAGTGTGCGAGTTGGTCTCGGCTACTGTCTTGTCAAGCTGAACCGAATGGAGACAGCGAGGCACGTTTGTTTGGTTACTGTAGAGGACATTGGGAATGCCGAGGTTACTGTGGAGTGGCGGCTTGACCCCCCCCCCCCCTACCACATCTGCACAACATCCGTAACTTTGTGAGTCATGAAAGATGGGGAATTCGAGTCGTGGTGATATGTGATTGTTTCATTAGTCTCCACTCTTAACACGAACTGCTTCAGGAAGGCCTTCGAGAGGGCCCTCGCGCTGGAGCCTGACAATGTCGCCGCTATCTCTGCCCTCGCTATTCTTGACCAGAATCTGCTGACTCCAGAGGGGATTAAGAATGCAGTCAAGGTTCATTCTATACCTTTCTTTTGTTAAATAATATTTATTCACTTGTTATTGACGCTTTGAACGAGTTACTCTTTAAAAAATAAATATATTTTCAAAGTTTATTTACAATCAGGGCCTCTCGCGCGCCTATCAAATCGAGTCGGAGAATCCAATCGTCCTGAATCACCTGGCCAATCATTTCTTCTATAAGGGTGTAGGTTTTTTCCTCTTCATTCTTGCAACTATTATATAGCTCGGAAAATGCATGACTAAATTTTTTTCTAGCGATTGATCTTTAAATTGTTTGCTTTTCCCAATGTAATTGCATCGTTCTTTACAGGACCTGCAAAAGGTGGAGCAGCTTGCGTGGCACGGTTTCCAATTCGCGGACACTGAGCCGATTCGAGCTGAATCTTGCTATCAACTGGCGCGTTGTCTCCACAAGAAAGGCGACTATGACAAGGCTTTCAGGGTTCGATTCTTTTTTTTACTACAATTCAGTAGTGCTCGAGTACTTTGTTATTGTACAAACAAGTATCTGTTTGCAGTATTACTACCAATCGACGCAGTTTGACTCTCCGTCTTTTATTCTTCCGTTCTTTGGACTTGGCCAAATGTACGTGCAGCGAAAGGAGTACACGATGGCGAGTCAATTTCATTATTTCATTTTTTTAATGCTTTTAGAAATGTGTTTGGGATCGAATTTTTAGTATCATCATGTTTGACCAATTTAGTATTGATGCTATTATTAAACATTCTAGGCGATCAACTGCTTCGAGAAGATCTTAGCAGTTCATCCAAATAACACGGAGACACTCAAGGTATTCCTTCATTCTATCTGCTATTCTTTCATTATTATTATTGTATCAGATGTTTACAATCCCATACTATTGATATCTCAGGTCCTTGGAGCTCTGTACGCACACTCGGAAGGAGAAGATCCCAAGGCTGTTCCCGAGAGAAGACAAAAAGTGGGGTTTTCTTTTGTTGGTATCAGAATGAACTATCTGAAACATCGGTGGAGTTATCATCTGATGGGTTCTTCGTGAAGAAGGGAGATTCCTTATCATTGAGTTAAGGCCCGCCAACATCTGACCAAGCTCATCGAATTGATACCTGACGACATCGAAGTTCTCATCGACCTCGCGCAACTTCTCGAACACTCAGATCCCGCTGTTTGTATACTATTTGTTTAAATATGCATTCCACTGCATTGTAACGGCTCATTTTCGCAGAAATCATTGTCATACTACCAACGAGTGTGCGAACTGCTCGGCAAGGAGGAAATGGAAGTTAGTGTATACAACCAACATCTATACATTCCTTACTATATCTCATGCTATCTCTACTGCTCCCTTAAGGTTCCTCCCGAGATTGTGAGCAACATGGGCAGTCTTGCCATGGCACAAGGGGAATACGAGCGAGCGAGGGATCTCTACAAGGAGGCATCCGAGAAGCTTGCTGTCAGATCTGCTTTTGTCTTTTTTACTGTGAAAAAGGAATGTTTCGTAATGACAGAATATTATTTTGTCTGAATCCTCGTTTGTTTTCATATACTAAAGTACATATGAAAATGTTTAGCTGGATGAATCTCCCGACGAGCTGGTGGAGGGCTTCAAGGTCACTGTCCTCTACAATCTTGCGCGAGCTCATGAACATCTCGCGCAGTTTGATGTGGCAGAGGCACTCTACAAGGATGTTCTGCGCAAGGATGCACATTATATTGATGGTGAGGGAGTGAAGAGAGAGAGACTGAGAGAGTTAGAGAGGAGATAGAGAGAGGAACAGAGAGAGAGAAGAGAGAGAGAGAGGAATACACTGAATCGAATTGCTCCTTCAGGCTTCATGCGCCTTGGCTGCATCGCCCGTGACCGCGGCCAGATCTACGAGTCTTCCGTATGGTTCAAGGAAGCCATGAGTGTGAACCAGGCACACGCAGATGCGTGGACACTCATCGGCAATCTGCACATGAACAAGCACGAGTCAGTTTATGCAAGGAGAGGAATCTTTCATTCTTTACTCTTGTACCTGGTAAAGGAGATGGCAGGAAAAGGGTGTTGTCGTGAAGGCCCCTCTTAAAGATGGCAGCCAGCCCAGAAGAAGTTCGAGCACATTCTCAAGCTGCCGCAGTACAAGGACGACGCTTATTCGTTGGTTGCACTCGGCAACATCTGGCTGGAGACACTCTTTTCGCTCAATCGGAATAAGGAGAAGGTGAGAGGGAGAGAGGAAGGATATGACAGAGAATGAGAGAGAGAGAGGGAGAGATTAGGAAGTAAGCAATCTCAGGACAAGACACACGCCGAGCGTGCTCTGACCATGTTCCAGAGGGCACTGAAAGTACAGCCGAAGAACATGTGGGCAGCCAACGGAATTGGTTAGCATTCTGTCAACTTGTAAAGACACTGGCAAGAAATGGTGATGGTTGACTTTGCAGCATGCGTTCTTGCTGTCAGAGGACACATCCAAGAATCGAGAGAGATCTTTTCGCAGGTTCAAAAATTTTGCTTTGTCAATAAAAAAAATGAAATGTAACCTTTTCCATTGTTTTAGGTATTCGCATTAAGCTTTACCCATTGTTATAGACTTAGAAAAAAAGAGTTTATTGAAGTGATTCCTATTTGTCAGGTTCGCGAGGCAACTGCTGACTTTGTGGATGTCTGGATAAACATTGCTCACATCTACATGCAGCAGAAGCAGTACGTCGCAGCTGTTCAGATGTCAGTCTTTCTTTTCTATTCCATATGGGGATGACTCATCTACTTCTTCTTCTTCTTCAATCATCGTAAATGTGTTGCAGGTACTTGAATGCAATGAAGAAGTTCCACAAGGAATCCGACCCGGCCATTCTCGTCTTCCTCGCACGCGCTTACAACAGAACGAACAAGCTAACCGAGTGCAGAGAGGCCTTGGAGAAGGTTTGCAATATCTTATTCATTAGAACAACTTCAATTAAATATTCAAGAAAATAAACTGAGCTAGAAGTAGAATAAAGAATGAAATATTCTGCAGGCGACAGCAGAGCAGCCGGACTCGCTCATGATCAAGTTCGACCACGCACTCATTCTGCAGAAACAAGCTACCGCCACCATGAAAGAGGACAAGTCAACCACCGAAGAAGTCGAGGGCGCCGTCTCTGATCTCAAGACGGCGGAGAGGTCAGAGGAAGAGAGTGACGTGTAGAGAGAGAGAGAGAGGAGAGAGAGACGTTATGAGAGAGGACGGAGAGAATGAGAGAGAGAGAGAGAGACGTTATAAGAAAGAAATGTGAGAGAGAGAGGGCGGGGAGCGGAAGTAAAGAGAGGGATGAATAGCAAGTTTAATCTAGTTAAGTCTATTGTTTTCAGAATGTTCAAGTACATTCCTTCTCGGAGGGACGAGGCTCGACTTAATGGAATATCTGCTTCATTCTCTGAGCAACAAGCGCAGGTTTCTATTACATTTATCTTTTTTTTCAACATAGAACTATTTATCTTTTGCTGCTTGTAATGAATTAGTGAGCTAATATAACTTTGCCATTTCCAGGCTTGCGGTGATCTCCTTCGACAAGCTCAGACGTACCTGGCCAGGGCGAGAGCGCAGGACGAAGAGGAGAGAGCGCAGAGAGCGAGACAAGAAGAGGAACGAGCTGCACTCAAGGTACTGTAGTCATGCAACTAAGATGGGATACGGTAATGACTAGCAGATTACTGTAAAGAGAGGATTTCATTGTTGCAGCGAAAGATGGAAGAGGAAGAGCGGGCGAAGCAAGAGGAGATGAGAAGGCAGATGGACGACTTGAGACAGACACGTGAGCAGTACATCGAACTCACCAAGAAGTACCTCCGACTGCCTGAGGCAAGTCAAGAAGGCGCTTTAGCTTTTCTTTAATATTTTTATTATTGAATATATTGTTTTTATAAAATATGCATTATAATCTAGGTGTAGAGCTTTCTTTCACAACTTGAGTGGGAATGCGATTTATAATCTCATAATGGCCTTCGTCCCGATGGTTCTCGATGTGTAGACATTATCTCATTTGTGAAAAATCTTCAGGTCAAGGATGACGACAAGAAATCTCGCGGTGGATCGGGAAGGAAGCGAAAGGGCGGAGAAGAGTTTGTGAATGACAGCTCAGATATGGGAGACTGGCAGGGAGGAGAAGGAGGGGAAGGCGGAGAGGGAGGCGAGAGGAGACAACGGTCCAAGGAGGTAGGCATCACTACTTCATCTCACACTCTTTCTCTCTCTCTCCCTCTCTCTCTCTATCTCTCTCTCTCTTTCTCTCTCTCTCTCTCTCTTTCTCTCTCTCTCTCTCTTTTCTTGTGCATTCCATATTTCTCTCTTATTGTATATGTATAATTTTAGAAGTACCATATTTACAAGAAAGAGTCTCTTGGGCACTCTTCAATGATAGGATGTCGGCCCTCTCACACCCTCCCTGAACCATTAAATATTCTCCAGGGCAAGGCAGCGCGGAAGGCTGCGCGGAAAAGAAGAGAAGAGCGGGGAGGAGGTTCGGGAGACGAGGGCGGAAGGAAGCACAAGAAGCACCGCGTCAGGGAGGAGGTGAAGCTCTCCGCCAAGCAGAGTGCCAAGAGTCAGATATTTATGTTATTTAAGCAATTATTGATTGATTATGCAACATCTATTGAGAGGACTGTGGAAAAAAGTTTTTTTGCAGTAAAATCGCGAGCATTCCTGTCATCAGAAGAGTCGTCATCTGATGAAGGGAAGCAGCCAGTCAAGCCATTCCAGGTCATCATTTAATAACATTTCATTTCCGAACTATTGTAGCTTTAGTTTCTTTTATTCAACAATGTAAATATCTTCAAAGGATTTTAAACGAAAGCGGAAGATGATTTCGGTGGTGATTAAACTGGTTTCCTTTCTGCTTGCAGGATGCCGACTCTCCTCCTCCCAACCCGGCCTCTTCATCTTCCAGTGTAGATAGCGGCAGCGATGGAGAACGGAGAAAGCCAGGCAAGAAATTACTGTTTTTCACAGAAATTACTGACCAGTCATGTCTGTTGAAATATTACATTTTTGCTGCCCTTTTGTTGTAATGTTAAGAGAGAATTTGTGAAGGGAAACATGAGAGGAAAAAGGATTTTCCAACAATTAAAATTGTTTGCTTCTCTACAGGCAAAGGCAAGAAGAAGCGAATGGCTGCTCCACCTAGCGAATCGAACAAAGATTCTGGCGGAGGAGGAGGTCATTCCTGTTCTTGCATTCCTATTTTGATACTTTTTTTTTTTAATTCCTAGCGCTTGAGCAAATTCTAGTATATTCTTTTCCATTAGAAGGCTAACTAAAATGTTGAAATACAGAGTGATGTATGATGTTGCAGACGGAGGCTCGGACGACGAGGAAGCGCCGGCCCGACAGAAGAAGAAGAGGCAGCAGCAGATCATCCCGGCCAGCTCAGATGAGGAGAACGGGGCAGTGGAGGGGTCTTCCCAGGAGAGCAACATACCACGACGCATTTCGTCGTCCGAGGAGGACAGTGACTAGACAAGACGCGAATATGCTATTTATTACTTACATTTTTCATCTCTTTGTCTCTTTCTCTCTTGACTTGTAACCTCTTGACCACTAGAGTCTCCTGTTACCTTTTCACCTATTTTATACGAGTTTACCATGCTAAAAGTAGCAGCACTCTGCAAGCTTCCTTCTAATTATATGAATCCTTTGTAATACCTTTCATTTATTTTCTTGGTATTCAGCCAAATGCAATGGCTGATTCCTAACCCTGAAAAGTTGTTGTTCATAGTGCGACAGTTGTTGTTATTCTTCCCATTGACTAATGGATTAATGGGATATTATGCATATGTTTTGAAGCCTCCTATCAGTAGGAATAAAATGGCAACTCAGTATCCATGAAACACAAGGAATCGCTTTGTTGCGAAGGCAGCCGTGATGGAGACTGAATTTATTAACCAACGACCTATAGATGGGATGCACGTAGAGGAGAGACACTGACATCCGAAGGAAAGCGCGTGCAGAAGGGGACTTGGCAACCAGGAATGAGGGGTCCCTGAGGGGAGATGGAACCCCCTTTCAGAGACATCTTTACCCCCTCTTGCACGCACATCCAGGACGTATGCACCAGTAATTGACAATTTGTGGAGTGGCTGGAGGGAGCAGAAAGGAGAAAGAAGCATACAAAATAAGACTACACGTAAAGTTATATCGGGTAACATTTAAAGGAGCAGCACAAAAAAATTCAAATGGAAAGAGCAGCTCCTGCTAGGGTGTCAAATCTAAACAGCAGTGAAGATCCTAAGCGAGGGAGAGGGAAGACAGAGGCTGAAGAAGGACAATGGCTCTTTGCCGTCTCGATGGCATAGTTTCCTCCCTCTTTCAGTTCTTCTTGAACATGCCGAACATGACACCCTCGTCCTCGAGCGTGTACCTCTTGCTGCTCTCCACGTCGATGTCGCACTCCGTCAGCGCATTCAGGATCTCCGCCTCGCTCAGCCGGAGGAGAGTGAACATTGTCTGGAGAGAGAGAGTGAGAAGGAGGGAGGGAGTGAGAGAGTCAGGGAGAGAGAGTGCGAAACAGCGATAACAGAGACGCAACAGAGCGAGAGGGAGAGAGAGAAAGAGAGAAATCTGAAACCTTGTTGCCTGCATTGTACATGTCGTCATCGAGGACCGAGCCAAGAATGAAGCGGCCACCAGGGCGAAGATGATTCAGCTGGAAAGAAGAAAGTATTCAAAGAGTAATGTCCCAAATATTGATTTTTAAACTATATTTGTATAAAATCGTTTTAATTTTCCATGAAATATGAAGAAGAAATATCAATGACCATATTCTTGAGTGCCTTGCGGTACTCGTCGTAGTTCTTGCACGCGCTCTCCAGACAGAACACGGAGATGACAATGTCGACCTGGGTAGTAGAAAAAAATTTATTTCATTACAGTCTTCCTTTTCCTCTCTTAGTGGGACATATTATTTCTTTCTCTTCTTCTATGTACATATGTATGTACATACAGACATATTCGCATGCGCATGGCCTTCTCTTTCTAATCACATTTTCTTTCTTTTACAGATTTAGTACTTATTAACAGTAGATTTAAATTTTTTTTTCTAAAAATTCGCAGTGCTGTTACACACAGAGAAGAAAGTTACCGCGCTGGTAACAATTACGCGGAACATATTGTTCCGAATTCACTACGGAGCAATATTGTTTCGCCCCGCGAACTTTTAGTTGTTCCATTTAAAAGTTACCAGCGCGGTAACAAGTGAAAGGAACAAATTGCTCCCACCCATGTAACATAAAAGTTCGTTACTGCTCGCCCCGGCTAGGCAGCCCGCTCGCTTCATCGATTGATTTTTTTTGCTTTCTTGCTTGCATATTCCCAATAAGAATTCAGTGTTGCATGTCAATAAAATGTTTCAAATCAGACATGTGTTAAATCCTTTTTAATAAGGTTAATTCAATGGCAGGAAAACACCGTAAAACCAACAGAAAAATCAACAACAAGGAAGACAACTTGGAACAAATGTAAGTGGCAATGAAAAAAATGAACTCGTAAAAGTGGGAAAGGCGATTTGAGGAGGGGAATGGTATTCTATTGATAATCTTTATGCATAACAGTACGCTGGAATAGCGGTGCCATCTTAAAGCTTGAGTGGCTTATGGATCGGCGAGAAAACAATGGACAGAACAAAATAAAAGACGATAACATATGGGGAATAGAAAAGACGGAAAAAGGAGCGAGAATTATCACCTAAACCCTAGCTTTTTAGTTATAGATCACCAAAATAGCCTCTACGAAAGAGATTTCTGACTGAAAAGTTAATACGGCTACACTTTCTCAAACCAGATTGATTTGCAGAACAAATAAAGAAAGGATATGGGCAGAAAAATAGTAATTAATTACACACTCCTTCGTATTGCTTACGGCCCAGAGCTCGCATCTGCTTCTCCCGTTCGAACTGCGCGTGGTCTGCCTTGCTGAGGAACTCCTGAAAGAGAAGAAAAATAAACTATATGGTAACTTCAAAATGTTGCGCACAAATCACCCTTGAAAATATTTTACAAAGAAGAAATGTATTTCACACAGAAGATATACCAGTACTCGGGACGCGTCTTGCGTTCGTCGATGACAACGCGCTCGGCACGATGCACAATCTCGTCCCTGATGACGACCTGGTTGACCTTCTGGAAAAGGAAGGGATACTGTAGGAAGGAGGGGGGCGTGAAATGGATTGAGATCTATAAATATAGAAGCGTGTAAAAAAGCTATAAAAGTAAACAAAGAGAGCAAATAAATTCTCTAACATATGAGTGGGAATGATATAAACAGTAATCTGAACAAGTAAGTAAACAAAAGTAGAATTCTAACAAATTAAGTCCAACTAATTGTAATTAAAATCCTCTAACATGAGCGGGCGTCTCATACTCGGCGACGAGATAGAGGAAGAGCTGCTTGACGTTCCAGTTGAAGGCCTTGGAGACATCGACGGCGAGCGAGAAGTCGAGGTGAGCAACGTCAGCATGGCCACTCTCAGAAGCGTAGTCGGCGATCTTGCGACTGGAAATGGAGGGGTATTCTAAGGAAAGGGTTACTTAGAGGTACTTAAAGGAAGTAACCGGCGAAGAATCCTACAGAAGCGCTAGAGAACGAGTTTGAATGCGCGCGCTCATAAAGTTGCCTGTCTCTCGGTCGAGAGAACATGTGAAATAGGTGGGCGGCTCTGACCTACCGTAGCTAATACTCTACCCACCAGTTTTCACGTTACAACTGCTCAGAATGTAATGGAAGAAAATCGCTAAAACTTTCTGGATTCATGTTTTAGGCCAAGATGAACATGTTTATGAAGAAAAGAACGTAGGTTAATTATTCCCCGGATAGCTCCTTTAAAGAATGGGCACCTAACTAAGGGCAATTAAAGTAGGGGTACTCCACATTGTCACAGAAAAGTTGTAAAGTAGTGTGGTAGTTTAAGTAAGAGTAAGAGGAATTTTGAGTAAGGATACTCTAAACTGTACTGAAAAGTATAAGTAATAAGAATGGCAGACGATGCAAAGATACCTTGACAGAACCGTCCAATGATTTGAAAGTTCTCTTATATTTTGTTGCTGTTGGCGGGAATCAAGTTCATTTTGATATACGGAAACAGGGAATAAAAGGGGGGTCCGAACCGGACTACCCACTCAATTTTTGAGACCCGAAAATTCAACTTTTTGGCTAACCAACTCAATTTTTTACGAAAAAAAATTTAAATTTTTGGCTTACTCACTCTTTTTTTGAGGCCTTCGGAAGCCTTACGTACCCATTTTGTGGGACCCTCGGACCACCTTTTTCCCTTTACGGAAACAAGCAGGAATCGCCACACGAAACGTACACTTTGATCTCGCCGACTTCAATCTTGCCACTCGTCGTGTAATCGAGGAAGACCGTGGAGAAGAAGCAGCCGAGCGTCACCGCGGTCAGCACCCACAGCATGAGGGCGAAGATGGCGTTGGCACGCGCGCAGATCGAGTGCATTCTGGAGAAGGAGAAGAAGAAGAGAAATGTAAAAGGAAAAAATTGAGTAAAAAAAGCCCTAACTATAACGGCATGAATATAAGATAACATCGACGCTTCTTTTCAAAAGGATTCTGGAGTGGAATAAAAAGAAATAGAAGAAATCGGGTTAAAATAAGCAATAAAAAAACTATTACGGCATGAATATATCATCCAACTAACTCCAGGCATCTCCAACCGTAATCCTTTGAAAAGAGCAGTCACGAACTCGGACTATAAAGTACGGTACATTTTATGAGCTCTGGACAGGCTTGTTAACAAAACAGAACGCAAAATTCCAGTAAAATCCATTGCTCTATTTTGTCAATAAAAATTATATTTACCTGTTCAATATCCATGGAAGTCGACGCGAATCTTCTCGCTCCTTACGCAATGAAGACTGAGTCCTAGTTACTCTTCATCAGGAAAAGAGGAAGCAGTTGAGAAGAAGCTTTGCCAGGCCAGAAGCCACCACTGCGTTCTCTACAATAATACAAAATATAAACTCGGCTATTTTAGACTAAATAATTGTGCTTTCTAAGCTTTTCTGTTAAAGTGCATCGGTATCTGCATATGTTGGAACCTTTAAAAGGCCGCACACGGCATACGAAACTTAACACCATTCAAAAGAATATTGCGCACAGAACTATGAATTAAACTGCTTGCGCCAAGTCCCTTGACTCCCACCATCGCCAAACATCTAAGAATCAACTGTGATCCATGTGCTAGTAATATTTAACCAAATAAATCACATTTATCGCTTAAAAGACGATGAGTTTTTTTTTGCAAATAGACAACAGCGAATATTATTCAGAGTCATTACAGAATTTGTTCGATTGTTTGCTTAAAATCAAACCTGTGAATACGGGAAGATGTCGACGATGATCAGCTCCCGCCTACGCTGCTCGGCAACGTTCTTCTATGACAACCTATCTGAAAGTAAAAAGATAAATGCTCAGATTTAAATACAATGCAATACAAAACCAAGTAAGCAATGCAAAGAAACTTCAATAATCACTTACAAACTAGGCTTCATCTTTAAATACTTCATTTGAAAAAAGATTTATAAAAAACCAACCAGATATAAGCGAGTGCGCAGCCAAGTAGCTGCTCGGTACCCGTCTTGAGTAAGTGAGCGCGGACGCCTCTTGCTATACTTCGTCTTCTTCCTTCTCTCGTGACGACGAAAACTGCCAGAAAGCGAAAGAAATTTGCAAAACAAACGTTGATTTAACAAATAAAACTGATGCGAGCAACAATGTATTCCTAAAAATTCATGCATCTGCATGTTTGACCGTATTTCTGCGCCGTTGTACTAGAGTTCGCAATTTAGATTCAATGGACTGGTTAAAAAAAATCGGAACAATGGTAACTTTTCAAAGTTCGAGCACCGTTTGGAACTAATTGTTACATGGGTGGAAACATGTGTCCCGCGAACTTTTAATGTCCGAACTTTTTTCGGAACAATTGCGACCGAACTTACAAAGTCCGAACTTTTCTTCTCTGTGTGTAGACACGTAGGCAGTCATTGTTTACTCGTACTCCTCTGATTGTTTACATCGACTGCTCAATGAGATGGAGACATTACTATTTGCTGTAGAGCCGGGATCAACTTCAGTTACTTGCTAATGATCTCGTTCGATCAGCTCTCTTCTCTGTCTCTCTCACCCTTCCTATCTTTCTCTCTCTCTCTCTCTCTCTAACACGATATGAATCCTCTTAATCTTGCCTCTCTCAGTCTTTCTCATTTTCTCTCTCAATCCCTCTCCTCTTATCTTTCTCTCCCTTTCTTTCTCTGTTTGTCCATCCCTTTCTCTTCGCATGGTCCACATCCCCTCTCAATTTTTCAAAAATGACGACATTTTATTTTCGAAAGCTTCGCTGCCCTCTTCGTTCAGTGACGTTAAAGCTTTACAGCAGCGGACAAATGAATGAGAACGCTTTGGACAGAAGAGGTGTGTGGAAGAGTAGTGGACTAGTGGAGAGAAAATGAGACGGGGGAGAGAGAGAAAGAAAGATAGAGAGCAATTGTTGTAGAGGAAGAGCACCCAATCAAGATGAAGAGCAGCTTTGCCACAGGCACTACACGTGCGCGGAATTAAAAGTATAAGAAAGACATGTCCTTGCATCGCTTGCAGTTTTTCATTCACCTTTATATTATTAGAATCTTCTTGAGATCTATGTACATACATATGTATGTACATAATTTCTACAAGTACATATGTAAGCCTTCTGATTCACCCTTGCTCTGCTTCTCATTCTCTCTGCCAATCTCTCTTTCTCTCTCTCCCTCCAACCTGCTGCTCTGGTAGATCTCTGACGGTGGGATCGGAGTGTACGTCAGAGAAGAGAATGCCGCCGGGCCTGACGGTCTCCCTCGCCCGCTGCTCCACTCTCTCGTAGTCGGCGCGGGTCGAGTTGCCCCCTTCGCTTCTAGAAAGATCTCATCCTTTCCATCGCGAGAGAAATCAAAGACTGCAGGATATTCTTCCTTGATCTGACGTGTGCCAGCAAAGAAACTCTCGCTTGATCCTTCCAAGAGGACACTTTGTCTCCTTCACGTGACTACAGTTGCCGAGTGGCTCATGGAGAAAAGAAGAGAAAAGATTCGCATTTTCACACGGTCCAATTGTCAACAATTGAGCGCTTCCTCCTTTCATTTCTCATTCCCATATCGTTTTGCTCTCTCTTTCTATCGCTCTATCTCACCGTCTCTCTCTCTCTCTCTCACTTTCTCCATTTCTATGTTTCTCTCTTTATTCCGTACCTAATAATAACTTTGATCGTCGGATGCCAGTCGTATGTTGACATCTCGGCAGTCCAATCCTGAAGTTAGGGAAAATAAGAAATAAAGGGAACATTTAAGCACAGCATTTTTGTGCTAGTTGAATGTAATGAAAGAACATTAAGTGCCAGCTCGCCTTGAGGACGTTGAGATTCTTCTGGACAAAGTCGGTGAGGTAGACTCGTTCGACGACGTCGCGGAAGCAGAAGGCAGAGTAGACGGTCGGCCCAGCGCCTTAGAAACTCCTAATCTTCTTTGCCGCACAACTTTGAGGCTTACTGAGTTTTATGGTTGGTATTCAATAATGAGGCACATAAATAAAGGAATGATGTATAAATAATAAAAATTCTGAAATGGTATCTCTGACCAACGTCGAGCATGGTTCGCCGCCCCTCCTCCGGCACCTCCTTCTTGATGATGTGAGCGAAGACGGGCAGGCAGAAGAGAGACACGCGCGTGCCGTCTTCGATCGAGTCTCTGCACATCAATCATTCTCTTTTTCATCAATCATCATCGATTGGCCAGCTTTGATCTACTCACGATGTTTACAGAATGAAAGGCTAAAATATTCAATACCAAAAGTTACCAGACAATTGCATGTTTCCGATGCATTTCTCACGGCCGTTCGGATATTTGGGTAATGAACTCTTATCCAGTTCGCTCTAATCATATGATTAGCTCTGATATCCTCTGCTCTCAAGATTGCTAAAAAAATAATCCACATATGTTTGGAAGGCTGTAGGCTTGCCATAGCCTTCAGAAAAATGGGCCGACTCCGCGCGCTTTTTCATGGATGGATCTTTTCTAGTTTACAACAGATGTGGTGGTCATTCATTCTGGGCCGAAGCGTTCGGCTTTGTCCGTTGTAAAGCAGTTAGACTGAATCCTGCTTCTGTTTGCTAATCTTTTGGCCAGTTACGAGTAGAAAAGATGGAGAGGGGGGACAGAGAATGGGAGAAAGACAGAGAGAGAGAGAGAGAGAGAGAGAATTTGAGAAATAGAGATTTACATAGAGAGAGAAGAGACGAACATGGAAGTGCAGAGATTAACTAAGATAAGTGATGATAGAAATTAGTAAAAGTAGGGGAGTGTCTTTAAGTGAGACTGAAAAAGATGAGTGCAAGTGAGATGGCATACAGAGAAAGAGAAGAGAGAGAGAGCGAGAGAGAAGAGAGAGAGAAGAGAGAGAGAGAAAGAGAGAGAGAGAGAAGAGAGAACTGTAGAGAAAGAAGGAGGAAGAGACCGACGGACTTGCTAAAGAAGTGATCAAAGTAGGCGTCGGGGTCGAACTCAGCTTGGTAGTCGTCCGGATTGAACATCTTCTTGGATCTGAAATCGGTAGATTATTTTCTAAGCAAAAGAGAAGTATTTCGATATATTGACTGAAGAGATTGACGGAGAGACCAAGAGAGAGGAATGAAAGAAAGGGAGGGAGAAGTGCACGAGCTCAGACACAGGCAGGGCTCTGCGAGAGCAGATGGCCCGGGTTTCTTTTCTTCTCTCTTTCTCTATCTCTTTCTCTCCTATCTCTCATCAAACAGTATGATGTCTTATTTGGTTTCGAATGAAGTATGGAAGCTACATACAATGGAGGTAACAGAATGAGATACATATGTATGTATGTCCATATATATGTATAGGTATGTATACAGACTCAAGGAGTATCTACAACAAGGCTAAAGGATCATCAGAGTTCGGAGGAGAGCAGCCATGATATCCGTGCGTAAGAGAATGAGGAAGACTTGTCGTGGAACGGCGTAGAGAATCGGGGAGGGGGAGAGAGGAAGAGGAAGAGGAGGACCCTTCCCCCGATATTATCCCGTGTGAAAATTTCGAAAGAGGGAGATGGAGAGAGGAGAGACCCAGAGAAGGCAGAGAGAGAGAGAGAGAGAGAGAGAGAGAGAGAGATGCGGCTAAAGGGAGCAGAAGGGG
Source organism: Allodiplogaster sudhausi (assembly GCA_945643635.1). Classification (NCBI taxonomy): domain Eukaryota; kingdom Metazoa; phylum Nematoda; class Chromadorea; order Rhabditida; family Diplogasteridae; genus Allodiplogaster; species Allodiplogaster sudhausi. Next base: position 3,828,221 of record CALZFC010000043.1, on the reverse strand, counting down.
TTACGAGAGAACACTTACATTAAAACGGAGTGAGGAAATGTAGTGTGTGCTGCGGTTGTTAGATGGCGAGAGATCAGAAGAGTGGTGGAGAGAAAGCAGAGTAAGGAAGGCTTTGTAAAGAGAGAGAGAGAAAGAGAGAGAGAGAGAGAGAGAGAGAGGGAGAGATAAAGCGGGAGAGTAAGATAACAATGATTGAGGAGAATAGGAAGAAAAGGAGAGAAATACGGCAAACGTTCTCAATGATCTCTTGCAACTGATCGGTGCGCATTAAGTCATAAAGTTGGCACAAACAGAAGTGTTCGTTGTCTCTTTACTTCCCTTATATCTCATAATTTATCTCATAATACCCTTCGGTACATTCATAGTCATCCTCCTTACTTCAGAACATTCCTGTGTTTGCGAATAATCGTCGTCATTTCTTCTTGAGTTGGCGACATTTGTCTGTTGTCCGGAAAATTGCAACCCTGAAGTTTGAATGAAACCGTCGCCAAACTAGAAGAAATTGGAAAGATACTGTCCTTGCACCACTGCATGAGGTGTGTTCAAGTGAGTCTTCGAACTGAGAAAAGAACTCTCATGAAAGGAGAAGGAGACTTTATTGCACACCACCCACACATCTATGAAAAACATGAGAAAACACAGGCTTTAAAAATTCTAATCATTAACAATTTATTCATATGTTCACCAAATTAATCGCCTAATCAGCTGAATACGGTGAAAAGTCAGTTCATGTACTACCGTGTACTGATATCTGTTCATATGTGCGTATTTATATACATATTTGCAAGAAAGAGTGCCTGTCGACCGAAGATGAGCAAAATTATAGGATGAAATGCATTGTGAAAAAGCGAGTAACCGATATCCGTTACGGAGTGCAACCGTATCGGAGAAAAGAGTTTCCGGAGTAGGAGAAGCCGCAGGCCTACCGGGCCAAGGACTGGGGAATTGTGTACAGAGGATGAGGCAGAAAGAGAAAAGGGGGAGGTTCAGAGTTCTCGCCAGCTTTTCAAGACTATGTATGAATCACTAAGCTATTAGCACAGCACACATTCACCATCTACGAAATAAGAAAGGGAGAGCGAAAGTTGACTGAGCAAATACAATTAGTTAAGACGAACGAGAAAACCCTTTTTTGCCATTATTTTGGTTGATCCAAGGTGAGTTCGTGAACTACTGGAGCTTCTTGGAGATGAACAGGTAGCACTCTTCGTGGACGATGAACTTAAAATCTGCCGACTCCTCGTCGAAGCACATTCCGTTCTCCTACAAATTACGATATTTTTAAAATTTATTTAGTTAATGACATTTAACTTAGAGTGGACCTTAATGAGCTTAATTCACTTTATCTTGACTAAATATCTTGCATGTTGGTTGTAATATCAACCAGATGGTATTCACTTTCTAGAACTGCTTTCTACTTTCTAGAACTGCTTTCTACTGTTCCCTGGTCCCGGCACTTATTGGTTTTTTTTATGTTTCTCTTTACTCCCTTCTCTGTCTCCATCCTCCTCCACCTTCTCTCCTCTGTCTTTACCTTCTTTCTATCTCGCTCTCTCGCTCTCTCTCTCTCTCTCTCTGTCTCGCTTTCCAACCTCAAGCCCCATGATAACGTGTTCCTTGGTCAACCGGTGCGAGCTGAAACGTTTTCCGCCAAAGTTGTAGCAGTCCGCATCGAGGCAGCCGCCCTGGAGCTGAAACAAGATTTGGGGTTATGGCTTTCTGAAGCACTCGACATATCCTTTCCTTCGTCACTAAAATGTCCGCCTCCTCCGAACATTTTAGAGTACTCTTAATTGTATAGTAATATGGTATGAGTGTTTGGTCCATGGTCAGCAAAACTTGCGTATTCTGGCAAGTTAACGAGACTGCGAGAAGATTACTTCGTCTCTGTCAATATCCCGCTCTGTGTAAAGTAGCATGCTCCCTAATCTCTGGCATGCCACTCTGTGTCTGGATACGTCATCTGTAGCTCTCCCTCTTTCTCTCTCTCTTCTTCTGCATATTATTCTCTCTCTCTCTATACATGTCTCCCTCTCTCTCTCCTCATTCGCACTTCTTTACAATCCCAAACTTCTAGAAAACTCTAGCTGTCTTTTTTCTCTCACACCTACTTTCTCTCTCTCTCTCTCTCTCTCTCTCTTCATTTACACTTCCTTGCCATCTCTGGATTTCTCCTGATCTCTTGCTTTCTCTGACTGTTCCCTCTGCCATCGTTCCCTCGGCAACAACCCGTCCGTAGTAGCATTTTACAATTGTAAGACGATCAGGGCAGATCGTGGAAGCTGTCCCGGAGAGATTGACTGGCGAGTGTTAAGGCAGGCAATTCAACGATGCATGGAGACAAAAATTAGGAAAAAGTTTCGCCGAATCTACAGAAATCAAAAATATATAAAATATTGTTATTTTTATATCTATTCATTTTGGTATGAAAAAAGTAACAAAAACGCCTGACCAGATATCCGCCTGGCTCGATGAGACTGCACGCGCCCTTCACAGCACGCAGATACTCTTGCAGATTCTCAGCCGAGTACTCGAGGCAGAAGATCGTGGAGACCAGCTGAAAAAAACCATTTGTTTATTTAAAATACGAAATATTTAAAACTTCTACCAATTTAAAACACATCATTTTTGTGCCATCTTATTGCCAATAATTTCTGATGTGCGAATAAGTATTCAATGAATCCCACTGGATATCATATCAAAATCAAAGAGGACAGAAAAGAACGGATTGTGAATGAACTTTTCATCACAATTAGCACGTCCCCACACTTTGTCCGGATTTACCCAGCTTCTTGCACACATCTCTGTTCAAGCACCTTTCTTTCTACCACTTTCTGTTGCTCTCTTCATCTCAATCTTGCTTTCTCTCTCTTTTCATCTCTCTCTCTCTCTCTCTCTCTTCCTCCTGAAGTCTCCGTTCTCCTTATGCTTCGCATGTCCTCGGCTAAGAGTCAGTTGGGAACGTTCAAGCAACATCCATTCTCCTTGAGTTTATGTCATTGTCAGAAGTCTGAGAGAAGAGAGAGCGAGAGAGAGAGAGAGTGAGAGAGAGAGAGAGCAGAAATGCGGAACTTTTTTCTGATATCTTTCACTCTTTTATCGGTTGTCAACCTGACGCTTTTCCCATCTCTCTGTCTCTCTCTCTCTCTCTGTCTCTCTCGCTCTCTCGTTCTTTCTTTCTTTCTCTCTCTTTCTCTGCCTCTCTCTCTTTCACATTCTTCTCTTCAGGCTATCATGTGCTGCAGCGCATTGCGAGGCTAGACGTCATACCGCATCTTTATTTTTTCGATCTCACCCCGTCAACTTCCTGATGGGATTCTGTCACGCGATGCTTTTGCAACTGATGAGACCCTCTACATATCTCTATCCTTCTCTCTCTCTCTCTCTCTCCTCTCTCTCACTCTCCCTCTCTCTTTTTCTCTCTCTCTTTTTGTACCTCTCTTGCTCTCAGACTCAGTTTCCACTCAGCAAGAATAAAGGATGCTTGCAACAAGTCGAGCAAAACATCCTTCATCTTTGCCCATTCTGTCTGGGATAGAAGTTCCTTCTTATTAAAGTTTCTCGTGGCACATCCCTTTCTTCGGCCAAAAGCCAAGTCATCAACAGTGCAGATAAGGGCAGAGAGAAAAGGGAGAGAGAGAGAGAGAGAGAGAAGAGGGAGAGAGAGAGAGAAGAGGGAGAGAGAGAGAGAGAGAATGACAGAGGGAAGAGGGAGAGAGTGAGAAAGAGAATGGACGCAAAAGAGATCTCAAAATGATTTGATGTCATAAATTTCGGGACATATTCTTACGTTAAAGGTACATACTAAGGTAAAAAGATCCAACGTTCCTGACCTGAAACTGCTGTGGAATCTCAGTGTCCTGCGAGCGCTTCCACGTTATTCCCCTGACAACGGGCGAGGCGTGGACGTTGACTTCGAGCACCGCTTGCATCTTCAGATTTTTTGTATGTATTAATGTATATTATTTCCATATTTATGTAATTATTCTTCAAAAATAATTTATTCATAAGGAAATAAACTGTCAATTGCCTTTGTAAATTGCTCTGTATAGAATAAAAAGAATGCTGAACCTTGACCCGTGCATCTTCTTGCATCTTCTCGGGCGACTCGAGAGTCGCCTCGAGGGTCGCGATCCAATGGCACACCTTTGTCCAGTCAAAGGGATTCCTGCGAATCACCTTCTCTACATCTCTTTTCTCCTATTAGTCTCTCACTCTCTCATTCTCTCTATCTCCCTCCTTCGCTCCTACTTTCTCTCTCTCGCGCTCTCTCTCTCTCTCTCTCTCGCTCTCGCTCTCTCTCTCTCTCACCTCTTCTCAATATACGCCACCAACGACTCTCGATTAGCCGGTGCGTAGTCAGACGTGTAGATCCTCTCGACCCGCTCTCGGCACGCGATGGGAAGGTAGACGGTCGGCCCTGTTTTGGGGAACATTTTCACTTCAATATAAGCAGTCATTAGGTAATAGATAGATGGCAATAAAAAGATTTAATTTAACAGTATTTTACCTCTGTCACTCTCGATCAAACATTAATACTTATTCTTACCATTAGGAATAGGAATACGACAGCATGATATATGTATATATGTATAGATAAAGGTTTAAACTGACCGGCGCCAAGGTCGAGCATGTTCCGGATGCGCGAGGGGAGACGGTAGAGGATGCCGGGCAGGAAGAAGAGCACCACCTGGAGTCTCTCGAGGCACATTCTCAGAGAGGGAGAGAGGGAGCAGCCAAAGCTACGCCAGGCGTAGCATTTGGCGCGTAACTTTCTCCTGGACATTAACGGTGAAGGAAAGACAGGGAAGAAGCTACAGATGATCGTTCGGCATCTTTTTATTTGCTATAACGAAAGAAGGGAAAAGTAGTCTAACCCGCATGGCGAGGCCGTCTTGTAGAATGACTCGAGGTACTTGATCGGGTCGAACTGACAAAGGACAGTCGTCAAATTATTCATGTCATCGATCTAATTATGTCATACAATGTGTATGAATTTTGAAAACATATTCTGTGAAGATATGTAACTGTAGGAATTTCACATAGTACATAAATGTACTATATACATATGTTGGTTTCTCAGGGGGCGTCCTTCCGATAGTGTTCCCAGTTCACCAGTTATTATATTCAATGTATGTTGTGCATGACGAACAGTTCTTTGCTCTGTTACCAGTCAGTTTTTCCTTCCATCTGAAATGTTGGCTAATGAGTTTCTCTTCTCTCATCTGCATTCCTTGTGTGCATCGCCTTGCAAGCTTCAAGGCCAACTTCCAGAGGACAAGGGACAGAGCTTTGAGAAAGAGTTAGATAAAGCTCTAAGTCGATGACATAAAGGTCTAGACAACAAAGAAACAGATATTAGAGTAAGATAGAAGCGTATAATTTTAATATGAATGAGGAAAGAATATATGTACATATAAGAATATGAAAAGAGATATTAGGAAAAAGGGATATGTAGACTGCTAGAGAGAGTTATAGATATAGAAGAAAAGATCGAAAGGAGGAAGAAAGAGAAAGAGCAAAAGAGAAGAAAAGCGTGAGGAAGGTGATATGAGCGACGCAGTGGATTTTTGACGGGAGCCACTTCACTCTTGAGAGGGCAAACGTGAAAAAGAAACCGGGTAAAAAAGTGGAATAAATGCGCGAAAGCGAGCGAGAAGCAGAGACGGCTTCGCGCTTCAAAGTTACTGTTTAGGCCAAGAAAGACAAACATCGCCATCGGTTCTAAGAATGGCCAAAGTCCGGGGTGTACTAATTGATATTTACATTACATAAAATGATAAAGTTCTGGAACTGGTTGGGAAGTACTTTAAAAAATTCCATAAATTTTATATCGACACTCATTGTGATATAAATACTTGTGGCAGGTACTGTAGTAGTTCTGAAGGATATTTTACTTACATTGCTCGGTTATTGGATGACAGTCCCTCATGGTGGTGCCTCTCCCTTCTCTTCTCAGCTCACTGCCAACCTTGGTGAAGTGCTCGGAAGCAGTGCATCTCTCATCGGGTACCTTGGAGTCCTCTCCGCTGTAGCACGGACTCTCCTCTGCCTGTCTCTGCTGCTCTTCCTTGTAAAAGACACCACTCGTTCAAGAATCTCTGCCCTCTTTTATTTTATATTTACAGTGATGTACTGCCAAAATTGCCGATTTGGAACGCAGAGAGCGCAATGTTCCAATCAGCATACAAGTCGTAGCTCGTTGACAAGAAAACAATATGAAAAGATCCTGATTTAGAATCCTCTTATTTTTCCACATCCAGCACACCATAGTTGATGGTATGGGTAAAAATAAGGCTCAAAGAATGGAGCTCAGCACTAGGCGAAAACTTCAAAATCATGTTGCTCCTTTCCAACGCATATTTGGAACGAAGTAATAGGTGTGTGGAATTTCATTTACTTTTCAATAAAAAAAGAATGTATGCAATGAGATATTTAATGCCCGCTAATAGGAAAACATCGGCCATGTTGGAGGAGCATCACTGTATGTTCGCTTTATAAGTTCGAAGCTGCTGCTGCTCTTTTCAGTCAGACAATTATTACTACACAGAATTTTTCACTTAGCGCGAAAAATAAATAGCCGAAAAGAAACCTCTTGCTGCTGTTTCTTCTGCTGCTCCTGCGCACAGACGTCGTCGTCGTTGTCCATCGCCATTACTCCTTGCCTTCCTTCAGGGGAACCACGCCTTCAAACTGGAGATTACATAACTAACCTGAGAATACATCAAACTGAAGATACCAGTAATATAACACTGAGTGCTTATGCAAGTTGCCTTGGCGTTAAGTTCTAGTAAGCAGAGGTGGGAGGAGGACAAAGATGCAGAGGAAGGAGATACATGTAGTGTGAGAGAGTGTGGATACCGAGAGATAGAAGAGAGCATCCAGAGATGACTCACTCTAATAAGGCGGAGACCAAGAACAACACCCACTCCATCCATTCCATGTGGATACGCATTCTGATGTATACTTGCAAGAGAGGAGGCGGAGAGGAACACAAAAACTTTATCTTCTTAAAGTGTGTAGGGGCTAGATTTATGGTGGCAGACTTGATGTATAAGTGCAGCGGCAAAATTTGTTATAATTATGGTTTTGCTAATTGTGAACTGAATAGACCCGCTATGATCTATAGGATCTTTTAACGAAAATAAAAATAAATGCACGTAAATAGCAGCTGATTGATCTAAAACCCCCTAAAAGGGTACGGTAGTTTAAAACATGAAAGTAGAAGAGCTGTTCACCTCCTCTGCTTTTGACAAAGGAGCACATGGCTTCTGGCTAGTTCTGATCATCTGTCTCCTCCTCGCTGCCTTCACTTCTTCTTCTCTCCCTTTCTTTGCTCGTCTATGCTCTCTTCTTTCACAACAATGCTCATCCTCTCTCCTTCTTTTTGTACTTCCTCCTCACTTTACTCTTCCCCTTCGCGGTGCTTCTCCTCTCTCTTCGAAAGAGTCTCTTGCAAAGATCACATCCGGTCTCGTATCTTTCTTCTTTTGCCCGTTGATCTCCTCGTCTCTTTCCTCAATCACTCTCTCCCTACCTTTTGCACTCTCTCTTCTTCTCATCTGCTCCTCCCTCTTCCTCTTGATCCCTCTCCTTCTCTCCCTTTCAACACAATTGTCGCTTCCCAACGTGCGCAGTGTAAAGAAAGTTCTTTACTATTCTACTATTCTCTCTTCCTCGCTCTTCCTCTTTCTCTTCTTCCTCTTCTCACTCACTCTCTCTCTCTCTCTCTGTCTCTCTCTCTCTTACCCTTCTTCCTCTTCTCTTTCACCCTTTCTCCTCTTCTCTTACGCACTTCTGCGGTGACGTCTGTGACAATGAGCCTTCCCTGATAGTCTCTCTTTTTCCTCCGCTCTCTTTAATATTCTGCAGTGGGCTTCAATTTATATTTATGAAATAAAAATAAATACATAGATCTTACCCGAAATGTCTTCTCAGAAGGTCATACCCAAAGGCAAGCCAAAATGTAGAGTGAACGAGGATATCTGTTGTCGAGTGCAAAGAATCATTCAACCGTCTATATTTAAAACATTTATTTCTGAAGATAAAATAATGGTTGTTCATCACACGAAGAAGTCAGATGAAGTGTTGCCTGTTAGTGACAAAGTGTGCAAGAGGTTATTATTTCGATCTCCTGCATCCTAATAAACCAATTTTATTTTCTAATTGTCTTCATCATTCGTTCTTTTTTCGTGACATGCATATTTATTTTATAAAATTTAAAATTTTCTATTAAAATGCGCAGCGTGCAATTACAGCAGAAATAAGATCGAGAAGGCACAGCAATAGATTCGACTTGGTTCTCCTAAATTTGTCTAATTAAAGAACAAAATGCCAATCAAAACACATGTTTAGTATATTCATACATTAAACTTACATGATGAATCACAACACGATTCTTGGACAGCTACATGACATTATAAATCAACTTTGAGCATAACTTCATTATGAAATTAGAGAAAGATTGTTTGGTGACCTTTTTCCTCTTTCACTTTTATTTGAAAGTACAAATTGGCAGTATAAAAGAGGTGATTTCAGACGAGAGCCCCATTTCATTCGACTTCTCTCCGGCCAAGCCCGCCCAAGGTTTCTCGCTCGCCCTCTCATCCTCCCTTCCTTCCGACTCCCTAGTTCTCCCTGTTCCTGTCGTCCAATCATTCATGCTTTATTTAGTTTTCAATTTTCCTGCCGAATAATGAGGAAATTAGTCTCAAGCAGAGCATATTTTAAAACTAAAAGATCTTGTTAATTTCAAGAAAAAAATTAGCAGCTTCATCGCCCTCGGCGGCAGAGGCTGCACTCGTGAGACTCTCGCTCTCTCGTCCATGCCTTCCACGTCTTCGTCCTCTGCGTCTCTGCCGGTCGCTTCTGAGTCTCTGACCACTGAGCAGAAGGATGCCCTCGGGGCGCTCATTCAAAGACTGATGACGGCGCCCCTCAGGTCTTTCAAGAGCATCGATTGATTGTCACCTACAAATAATATCGATTAAATGCGTCAAAATCGCATTCCGGCATTGATAGAATATTGATTAAATGATTTTCACTCTTCCTCAGGGAATCGCGCTCCCCTGGCCAGGCTCCCCTGGTGGACGTTTCTCTGAGCATCCAAGACGTGTCCCTCGTGACTCGTCTGGCTGTGCCCGTCCTGCTGCGACAGAGCAGCCTCGTCCAGATCGAGCAGTCCGTCCATTACTTCCCTTGGCATTCTCCTGTTCTCTCTCTCTTTGTGTCTCCTCTCTCTTTCTCCCCTCTCTTTCTCCTCTCTCTCTCTCTCTCGTTACTCTCTCTCTCCACTCTCTCCTCTCTTTCTCTCTCGTTACTCTCTCTCCCCTCTCTCCTCTCTCTCCCCTCTCTCTATCACTGCAGCTCCTCGCGTTCGCCACTCTTCATCTTCGGTGACCTGCACGGACAGTTCCGCGACCTTCGCCAGATGGTGACGCGATGTGGGAATCCGCTCTCCGGCGATGCTTCCTTCCTCTTCCTTGGCGACTACGTCGACAGGGGATGCCAGGTAGAGGATTCTCTTTCTCTTCATCTCCCCCTTCTCTCTCTCTCTCCCTCCTCACTGTCTCCCTCCTCTCGCTCTCTCTCTCTTTCCCTCCTCTCTCTCTCTCCCTCCTCACTCTCTCCCTCCTCTCGCTCTCTCTCTCTCTTTCCCTCCTCTCTCTCTCTCTCCCTCCTCTCTCTTTCAGAGCGCGGAACTCCTTCTTCTCCTGCTCTCTCTGCGCCTGCTGAAGCCAGAGCGGGTGACTCTTCTCCGCGGCAACCACGAGGACTGCAACACGTCCATGGTCTACGGCTTCTACGACGAATGCATGTACAAGTTCAAGGAGAACGGAGAAATGGTGAGAGGAGATGGGAATGGAGGGGATGGTTTATGTAAATACAAATAAAAAGATAAGTTTAAAGAATAGAAGAATAATATTTTTGCACTTACATATTATTAAGATAAACTTTTCGCAGGCCTTCACCTTCTTCGTGAGCGTCTTCAACGTGCTTCCCCTGGCCGCAGTCGTCGGAGGGCGCATTCTCTGCATGCATGGCGGACTGTCGCCACGACTCAGAACACTCGACGACATCAACCAGGCAAGAGAGGGATGGAGAGGGAGAGAGATGAAGAGAATCAGAGAAAGAAAGCAGAGAGCAGAGAGGAGAGAGAGAGAGAGAGAGAGAGAGAGAGAGAGAGGATTGTTTCAGATTCGGCGTCCCACCCTCATTCCCTCGTACGGACTCGTCTGCGATCTCGTCTGGTCCGACCCTGGCGGCACTGTTAGAGATCGATTGATTGTATTGTTCCTTGTGATCAATGACTTAATTGAGTTTCCATTGACAGCAGCCTGGCTTCGCCCTCTCCTCGCGTGGCGTCTCCTTCTCCTTCCCCGACTCGGTGGTGGAGGCGGCCTGCACTCGTCTCCAGGTCGATTTCATCATCCGCGCCCATCAGATCAGCCAAGAGGTCCTTCATTTGTACTCAGTTAATGCTAGAGGAGCAAAAAGTGTGAAATTGTCAGATGCGCGACGGGTACAAGTTCTTCGCTGGCGGCCGCCTCCTCTCGATCTTTTCTGCGCCTGGCTACCAGGGACAGCGGAATGGCGGCGCCGTCGTGCGAGTGACGCGCGATGCCCACGGCGATGTTTGAATTACATACAAATGTTTAATAATAGAATTGATTGCATTGCAGCTGCTGTGCCGTCTGCTGACCTTCCGTCCGACCACGCAGAGCAGGGCCGGCCACGTGTCGCCCTTCGAGTTCTCCGTCGAAGAGTAAGGCCCTTCAAGTCTTCACTCACTCAACTCTGAGCATCTGCCCCCCTCTCCTCTTGCTCAGAGATTCTTAACTTCGAATCATAAACTGGCAAGGCTACCGCAGCAATTCGACTCTGAAACCCAAAACAAATGGTTTTTATTTTCCGGTAGGGCATCATAAGATCTTCTAATCGATATCGGGTTCATCCTTTTTTACTAGGTGTTGTGAAAAAATCGTGTTATGGAAATGTTGTAAAGGTTTGCCGAACTCAAGTGGAGAGACTGAAAAAATGGAAACGGCTGCGAGATACATTGATACATATGAAAAAAAATTCAAGAAAAGTAAGCATAATAATGAAGGTGCACAAATACACGTACATTGTGATATGGAAAACTGTTGAGCAGAGCATAGGCGTTGAGAATATATACATACGTAGTACATAACTGCATCGCTTTGTATGAGGGATTTTGCCTCGTTGCATTAACCGTAAGAATTGCCAAGAGAGTATTACGAACTAAACAGAAATGACAACGAAGATAATATGACATTGAGGAAGAATTTTGAGCCTTGTAAGCAACGTTTTATTTATTTACCTCGACCTATTTTGTGTGAATGCAAGGCAATTGATCTACTAAAGCTTCTTCGAGACCAATAGATAGCACTCCTCGCGTACGATGAGCTTGAAATCGGTGGACTTCTCGGCGAAGCACATCCCGTTCTCCTGTACATTAATTTTACAAGTTAATTATATTTATGTTAGAGTAGGATTAAATTGGTTCTCATTCAACTTTTTAACAGAAAAATCGAAATTTCTTGCTTCCTCGAATTGTGCAAACTACTTTAATTGTAAGGTTGACTCAACATTTTCACCTAGGTTATGTACATTTCTTTATCTATATGTATCCCTTGTCTTTATCTGTCTGTTTCTCTCTCTGTTCCTCTCTCTCATGATTACCCGAAGCCCCATGATGACGTGTTCCTCAGTCAATCGATGCGAGCTGAATCGTTTTCCTCCAAAGTTGTAGCAGTCCGCGTCGAGGCAGCCGCCCTGGAGCTGAAACAAGACTATAGATTGTTCTTCGATCGCACCACAAATGCCAGTAGTATTTTATTTAATTAAATGTACATTATAAAAAATATTCATCCAAAAAGTGAGAGAAATTCCTAACCAGATATCCGCCTGGCTCGATGAGACTGCACGCGCCCTTCACAGCACGCAGATACTCTTGCAGATTCTCAGCCGAGTACTCGAGTCAGAAGATCGTGGAGACCAGCTGAAACAGAGAGAGAAAGAGAGAGAGAGAGAGAGAGGGAGAGATTGAAATAGAAAGGGAGAGAGAAAGAAACCGACAGAGAAAAACGACAAAGAAAAATGGAAAGAAAAAAGAGAAAGGGAAGAGAAAGGAAAAAGAGAAAGACATAATGATGTGAATGAAAGTATTACGTACATATTTTATCTTCTTTACGAGTATCTTTTAGAAGCGGCAGAGAGGTTAAATGTTCTTGCCTGGAACTGTTGTGGAATCTCGGTGCCCTCTGTCCGCTTCCACGTGATTCCCTTGACAACGGGAGATTCATGGACGTTAACCTCGAGAACGGCTTGCATCTTCAATTTGCACATTAATATTTCCTTCAAATTCTCATACTATTTAATCTGCTATATTTCAACTGATATAAATAACATATAATAAAAAAAGAAGAAAAACGCCTCGGAAAAATAAAATATGTGTCTCTTTTAACCTTGGCCCTGGCATCCTCTTGCATCTTTTCGGGTGTCTCGACTGTGTCTTCAAGAGTAGCAATCCAGCTGCACACTTTTTCCCAATCAAAAGTATTCCTGCAAAGTTTCATTTCATGTATTTTGGATTCATTAAATGCCATTGTCTCTCTCTCTCTATTTCCTCTCTCTCTCTCTCTCTCTCTCTCTCTCTCTCTCTGTCTTTCTCTCTCTGTTTCTCTCTCCCCTTTCTTTCTCCAATTTCTCTCTCTCTCACCTCGTCTCAATCCACGCCACGAGAGATTCGCGATTTGCCGGCGAATAGTCGGAAGTGTAAATCTTATCGACTCGCCCTCGGCATGCAATTGGCTGATAGACTGTCGGCCCTGATTTGGAGAAGATTTCGTTTCGGGATCCAAGTTAGCAACCGAATTAAACTATATGCAAGTAAACATGTATTCAAATGGATGGATCAAGAAATAGAAGCGACAAAAATTTCTCGAACGTCTTAGTTTTCATTAAAAAAAATCAGGAAGTAAATATAAATTGGCCGCTAAATTGCTGCTCTTACCTGCGCCAAGGTCGAGCATGTTCCGGATCTGCGCGGGCAGTCGGTAGAGGATGCCGGGCAGGAAGAAGAGCAACACCTGGAGTCGACTCATTCGAGAGAGAGAGAGAGAGAGAGAGAGAGAGAGAGAAAGAGAGAGAGAGAGAAGGAGCAGCTTTTCAGAGTTATTTTGTTCTGCGTAACGAAACGGACAGAAACGACAAACCTGCATTGCTAGGTCTTCCTCGGCTGTTTTGTAGAAGGAGTCGAGATACTTTGCCGGGTCGAACTCTAGAAGGAAGGCGTTTATGAAATTACTAAGCATGCGTCTGTTTCTTGGAGGAGTTAAATTCGTGATGGTTTCTCGTGTATTTTATGTTTGGTGCATGTTATATCAGTGTGCTCACAGTTGCATTTAGGGAGGGAGAGAATAGTATGCAAATTCATTAAACAAAGAGCGAAGGTGAAATAGAGGAAAAGCGTAAGGAAGCTGATATCATGGATGATTGACGGAAGCCGTTTCACTCTTAGGGGCACCAAAAGGAAAAAAAAACTAGTGACTTATGCAAGGAACTGAATAATTGTTCAAAAAAAAAAACAGAAAAAAAAATTTAATTGCAACTTCGCATTGCTGAGAACTATAAGATAGGATAATATCAATGATATAATCATGAAGTAATATATTCACTAATTGTGAGTAATCTCCTCTTCCTTCTGCCAACCTTGCTGATATGCTCGGAGGCTGTGCATCTTTCATCGGGCTCATCTCCGTTCCCTTCTGCCTCTCTCTGCTGCTCGTCCTGCAAATAGCCCCTCATATTGGTGAACATATCCTGAAAACCGTTGTCACTATTTATTTTATAATTAATTTGTTACTCCGTAAATGAAAGTAAGCTAACTGACAGGATTGTGGACACAAGAAGGATAACTGGCAGGATTTGCCAGCAAGACTGGAAGGGTTGTAAAAGGTGGAAGGGTAATTGGCAGGAGTTCCTGTTGGAAGGCTAACCACTCAGGTAAAAAGCGAATGGCAAATAAATGGTTCCGTAATGGCCAGTAACTACCGTGCAAACATGGTAGTTTACTGATACGCGTTTCACCAATAATGCACCCATAGTTGAACCATTCGGTCAATTTTTCCGCATTAACCTTTCAATACCGTGTCTTTAACTGGCATATACTGCACACTTAACTGGGCATTTCTTAACCATTAAATGGAGTACTGTAGGGCAGTGTGCACCACACTAAAATTATTTTTTTCTTTATTTCATTGAGACATTCCATTTACCTGCCATTAAATGGCATACTGTAGTTTGGTGTGAACCACACCAAAAATGTTCCCTCTGGGAACTTTGTTTGTTCTTCCCACTACAACTGCTTTTTCTTGCCGTTTTCGGCCATCGTTGGGTTTTATTCACTTCCACGGATGTGGCGAAAAATAAAGCCATTTACAAAGGAAAAAGAACACACCAGAAGGAAAGATAACATGAAACAGAACGGCAACGAGCGCTAGGTGACATGGTTAACAGCCTAAAACGTGTTACACAAACATTGAACAAATACTAGTATGGAAGCATTAACAACATCAAGGACATTCTAAATAATGGGAAATGGAAGGGGATTCCAGTCTCAGTATGAATTTAAAAGACAGGGTAATTACTCGTAGGTAAACTCGAACATTAATTCGGTGGTTGTCCGTTTTTAATAAGACAACGTGATCTCCGAGCTCCGAGATGGCCATCATCATCGAGCTCCAGCCCGTCTTCTACTTCCTCATCATCGACATCAATGTCAGCAATAGACGACACTGGAATTACAACAAATAAAACACGAAAACCCTCACTCTTACAAATAATGGCAAAACATAATAAGAACCTGATCGTTGCTCTTCCGCGATGGCAGTCAAACTATCGCTCGATTGCCTCCTGATCGACAAAAGTGGCCAGACATAGGAGCGTGGCCGAAATTGAGACCTAAAAGGACCACATCATCATACTCTGCAGCAAAGCCAGCTAGAACTTACATTTTGTTGCAATCGATGATATCGCTTCATAAAATGTAGAAAAAGATGACCACTCAGAAGCTCCTGAAAGACAACAACTAATATAAACCAATTCGGCTAAAATAATTATCCTTTAAAATCATACCATGACCAAACCTTTCAGACGGCATAACTAGACGTCTCGGTAAAAAAAAAATTCGTTCAAACTCTTCAATAACGAACCTGAAATCAACAACCGACATTAAACAACAGCAGTAACCATTCAACCAAGGTTGTTCAACTTTCAAGTCTTCAGCTCAAGGTAAGATAGCAGTGCATTTAAAAACACATTAAAATCTCCCGCCAATGAATATGATTACAGAATGCTGATATTCCAGCCAAGACTATTCAAATTTATAATGGCCAATAAATTTGCAATTAATGGCCAGCTAATGGCGCAAGTCAACTAGTTTACTGATACTCGTCCTACCATTAACGAACCATTTCCGCGAAATATTAGCAATTTTGCACCAGTTCACCACGGAGGGTACGGGTCATACAAATTCTTCCGGTTTGAGAGCACACCAAATCCGCGTTGCGCCCGTTTCATGCGTCGCGGCTAGGCAAAGCATATAGCTCTCCTCCAAATGCATCGATCGAAGTGATTTAAACTCCCTCCAAAAGTTACCGTAATATGTGGTCATTAATTTGAAAATTTAGGCACTCTGGTTTTCCCGAGTGAGCATAATTAGATTTGAGACGAATTTGCAGCCTAATTAAGGCTGTTTTTTGCATCATGATATCTGGTGTGGAACTACCGTAATGTTTTGGTGTTGCGATAAATTGAAATAGTCACCTTGAGTTGGAAATGAAAATGAAAGCTGCTATGTAAGCTGGAAATGTTATATCTTGGTGATTTGTGTGTGTGTGATTTGTTTTTTTCCTATTGTGTTAATTGCAGACAGATGGAGAGGCGATTTGCCCTGGCGAGAAAACGCAAAACGTTGCGTGAAGTAGAAGCCCGAGCGGATGAAGTTACGTTAAGGAGGGCCTCGGATTCAGTGGAAGAAGCTGATGAAGAAAACGACGTGGATATCATGGAGACATCGAGTGGCGATGAGGGCGAGAACATCTTTGTCGATGATTTGCTGATTACGGAGGCTCGAGCGGATAACGAAAGTCAGCTGATTTTTTTTATTTCATTGTTATTTTCTCGACAATGAAAGTGACCTGTTGTTTTCCTTTTTTTATTTCATCTTTTTTTTAATGTGAATGCTAGTATTTTGAACCAACCGTTATCTTGGAGGTGTTTTCGGGGAAAGTTTATCGTCCATGTCTTCCCTTGTCCTTTGCCAGCTTCAACACTTAATTGACAGTGCATTCAGCCAGGCCGGTTTGTCACTTTTTTTCCTCGTTAAATTTGAAGTATTGTGGCAAATTAAACTTGCGTTTAACTCTATGTTTTTTTCAAGTAAATTAAAGTTACTTTATTTAATGGGCGCAAAGCTTGTTGATGATACTGTGCTATTCGCACAGGATTGGACCTTTATTTCGCTGGTCACTTCAGTCCACACGAAAGGTTTATGCGTGCATTCTTGAACAACAAGGCGTATCCTCTGCCGTGGCCTAGCCCTCGCAGTTCAAGAAGACTGCCCATTTCTTCTCTCCGGGATCAAGTGGCATGTCAGCTTGTTTTTTTGTTTTGTTATTGGTGATGCAAAATGATTATTTAATTTTGGTTTCCAGACCATTTGTTTTCACCTGGCAGAATTGGTCCGTGTAATGGGAAGCCAATACCCACTGTCGACAATTTCTTTCGAACATTTGCATTTTGTTATGCAAAAATGCCTGAATCTCAACGTCACTCGTAATGTAGGATTCTTCATGCTTAAGAAGTTTTTTTTTTTTTAATTTTTTTGTTTAAAAAAAAAAGTTTAAAATAGGAAGTAACATGTTTTGTTTAGCACTGCCCTTATCCAAGAGATCCGTCACGAGGCGCTACGTCGCTCTCGAGCTGACTTTGAGAGCATCGAGGTCGATTCGACCGCCCATTGAAGAGGCTCTGTTCTCGACTCACTATCGAGCTTCCTCGACAAGTTACAGTGCCGACTGATGATCAAGTACATGCCTTTTTTATATATAAAAAAGTGACTTTCTTTAACCGGGTCCTTTTCGTTAGATCCCAAACGAGATTCGCCCTCTAATACATGAAGATGACATCTTTTCTCTTTGCCATACCATACGCGGCCGTCGGTATGCTTGCACCGGATCAGCATCATATGACGATACTCATATTATGTACCGATTTGGATATACTGTTCGTTACGGGAAACTTCTTGGGTTTCTTCTTGCGGGTCAAAATGGAGACAGAGCAGTTATCTCGCAGATTAGAGTTGGAAAGCGGCATAGTGATCTTCTCATCCGCACTTGCTAGGGAAGGTTTAGATGTTAAATTCCGAGAACTCACCGAGCAACTGTGTGACATTAGATACGGAGGTGTTGTTATTCCATCTGCTGTAGAAGTAATTGAGATTCACATCAAAGATATTGTTGGCCATTCAGCTGTAGTTTCTGCGCGAGAGATGTGCTTAGTTTTGCCGTACGCCCGGCGTGCGATGCTGTCATGAATAAAAGATTCAAAAGTGCGAGTAAATGTTTCCTTTCATAATTGAAAGCTTCGCTTGCGCTTAGAGATATCTTTAAATTTTTAATAATGGTGCGTCTGGATAAGCTATTTTAAAGGGTTATGAATCGGCGTGTTGAAAGAATGTCTGGTGGAAGCGCCCAGACTCCCAGTTCTAGTGGTAGAGGTATAGGCCAGACTCGCATTTCTCGTGGCAGAGGGATCCCCCAGACTCCCAGTTCTAGTCGCCGAGGAGGCGCCCATGCTTCTAGTGGACTACGGCTGCCAATGTCGCAAGCGCACTATCGGCATGAATACCGACAACAAATCAAGAGGGTTGGCACAAATAAAAAGGAAATAATGAGAAAAGATATCTATTTCAGAGCCTCCTTTGCGACAGCGACGGCGATTAAATTGTCGAAGAGAACAACGGAGACATCATACTCCCCCGCGGATCCGGCTTCGATTCTGGAGGGGAAGAAGGCGATGCAGGGCAGAATCACCTCGGATTTTCGCAGAAAAACGAGGTATGTAAAAATAGAGGGAACGGATTACCTCGCCCATCATTGTCTTATTCTCAGGGATGCAAATCAAGTGAGTTGTTTGGTGACGGTAAGTTTTGTATGACGAAGATTGGTGAATTTTTCATCGATCTGGGCGATAATTCTGAGGATATTCAACGTGGGAAGGTTAGGTCTAGCTATTTTAGCAGCTTAAAATCCTAGTAGAACAAGTTACCTTTTCCAAGGAGAAGTTCAAATCTGAAACGCGTGACATGACGGGAATTTCATACCGTACCCTGTCTGAGTTGGCGCGAAATTGCTCTGAGGAAATGTTCCCCGTTTACGCTACCCTCATCGGCATGCTCAGATACGTCAGTTCTGAAATCTTTTTCAGAAAATTAAAAAAAGCACGTACAGATTAAAAAGTTTATTCTTAGATGGAATTTTCAACTGAGCGTCGAGTTTTCAAGGATAGAAAGGGTCCTGTTGACAAGGTTATGCAGACAAATAAGTTTAGTTAAAACTGACTGTCTCGTTCGCCTCAGGAAACTCTGGAGGTTACGTTCAACAGACGAGAAGCCCAAGCGTTGTCTTGTTCACCTACATTCTTGTTCGCTCCTATTGCGGGAGGTTCGATTTTACTCATTCCATTCTGTTCCTATTCAAATCTACTTTCACTTAGGGAAAAGCGACATAATCGAGGTCTTCGGTTCAATCCCATCAGCGAGTAACTCCCTGCGAAACGTCGTTAAGCACGTTTCTCGTCATGCCATTGAGCAGGTTCGATAACTCTTCATTATACCAAAAATTTTAGCCAAATGTGCATACTTAAGATCATCCCGATGCGAGTCCGGCACCGATACACTGTTGCTGCGAAGCCGAATGACGGGAAGACCGCGATACCGTCTTCCATCCTCAATGCATATGTCGGTATGTGTTTTTTATGCCATAATTATTTTTAGGTATGATTCTGTTATAGTCTCTCCTCACATCTGATTGCAAATTTTGATTTCAGATGCTTTCTTGGCCTCTATCACCTTCCCTGATGGCGACGAGAAGAAGAAAAATGCGATCGAGAGCACCGTCTGTGATCTGTGGTCCCATTACTTCACATACTACACGTATGTTTTTAACAGTGCATTTTTTCTATATAAAACAACATAAAAATTCGCTAAGTCTACTGAATTGCATCATTTTCAGGACCAACGCACGATCGAAGTTCAAGGCAAGCGGAGGCAGAAACAACGGCGGCTCGCAGAATGAGATGGAGTAAGGTCGCCACCACGAAAGTCAGCCGTCATATTCCCTCTCCTATTTCTTTTCTGTGACTTTCTGTGAGTTTTATGGGTAGCATATATTTCTCCCTCTGATTCTCTTCTGTGCCTTTCTGTGGGTTTTATGGGTAACATATATTTTTCCTTCTATTCCAGTAATTTCCCGTCTGTGAATAGTTATCGTTATCTGATAGTCTGTGAATAGTTTAAAGAATAACGTTTTTTTACAACAAAGAATGTCGTTCGATTAGCACTGGAGCTACTTTGGATTTAAATAGGATAATTTCGTCACTATTTTGACATGTTGCTCATCTGCTATGCTTGTAAATGGTTCGTTGAATGGTCAAAAATCGTATTTATTACCAACAGATAAAGCATTTGACATTTGCCTAATCAGGCAAAAGTTGGACCTAATTTTGAGGCTTTCGAGCCGAATTACATTTTTGTTCGACCTAACTTAGACAGTTTAGGTTCAAACAAAAGGTGCGCTTAGGCTTGAAACCAGTATAATTATGCTCACTCGGGAAAACCAGAGCACCTCCCTCCAAAAGTTATCGTAATATGTGGGCATTAATTTGAAAATTATGGCAACTGGCAATTTGCCAGCAATTTCACCTTCGAAAATGATTTTGAAGTTCCGTTCCGTTTGTGTCACACAATACGATTGTGGAAAACTTAAGAAATGTACAGTTCGACGCACCAAAATTCTCTCAAACCGGAAGGGGGTACCCTCCGTGGTTCACCATTACCGCGAGGGGAATTGGCCATTCGCTTTTTACCTGAGCAACATGATTTGGAAGGCTAACTGACAGGAATTTCGAAAATGCCTAATTCAGAAATTGCACCTAGCGAACAAGTTGAGACAAGTTTAGCGGTTGTTGTTATTTTTTTTGATAGCGTGCTTTCTTGACGTTCTGGTTCTCATGCAGTTGCCATTTTCGTGTAATTATGTGCTTATTAAGTGCTAGATGCGAATTGCAAGCAAGCACGCCGGTTCGTTTCGAGCGACCTTGCTGCTAATCAGCACTGCGAAGAGCTCCTCGCAGTCCTTCGCATCGATCCATCTCGAGTCGCTGCTTTTTTGTCGGCTCGCTCCGTCTCTTCCTCCAGCGAAGCTATCGGTTAATAAAATGTGATTGCACCTTGAACAAATTTGGGGATCCTTCTACTTTGTTTGTGATTCAGTGGTTATCGGTAACCTTGCGCTTGCTATTTTCGGCCAATTATATTATTCTTTTAGATACGCAATGACAGCAGACGCGCAGAGTGTTTTCGGGCAGTGCTACGGCTTGCCCAGTCAGAAGCAGGATGATTGCGTTGTCATCACTACCGATGACAGCGACGTAAAAGTAAGCTTTCGATTTAGCCGAGTGTTCTTGATCTAGAAGAAGTGCAGGACTTAAAGCGGATGTGTATTTTTTTTCTATGCAAAGTTGGCATCTTTATTGAACTTGAGCGATGATATTCCAACTTTTTAAACGGTTTTGTAGTTACCCATATTTATTGTAGAATACTGAAGTAAACCGGCAAGGAAGTCGAGTTAGATATGGAACCGATTGATAAGGTGGAGTGGATAAAAGAGAAGAAGGAAGGAATCCCGCCACAGCAGCAACGATTAGTCTTCGCGGGAAAGTTAATGAATGATTAGAAGACTGCTTCCGAGTGAAAGGTTTTGTAAACATCAAATCTTCATATATATCCAGGTTAGCCAGGTTAGCCTTACTTAGCCAGGTTTGTCAGTCATGAATAGTAAGATAGTGACTATTCAAGGGAGTGATGGAGCTGCAGCCGATAATGGCCTGGTCTGGCAGGGGCTGCGAGAACGATGAGCCGGCTAAGCAGCCTCAGAGACACGCCACGCCGTCCCACGCTGCATCTCAAGGATCACAACCAGAAGTTAGCAGTGCGCGTAGTGTTTTGATTATTTTATTCTTTTTTTTTCTATTCCAGAGATCTGGGGTATGCTGTAGTTACTTCGAGTACTCTCTGAGGGAAGCGGCACTTACTTTAGCGCATGAGTGGATCTGCAGGACTGTTAGTTTAACTCTTTTGTTTTACTCTTCTGGCCAACTCTTTTGTAGCCGGAACACCTCGATTTTTGGGAATACTAAGATTTGCACGAAAATGGAAGAATTTTATAGGAATTGTGTAAAGGGTAAATGCTTGGGCTATTTTAAAATTCCTCTACTTTTTCGGTATTTTTCTCATTTCGAATAGGTGGATTCAGGAAAGAAGTTGTAGTTAGCGATGATCTTGCAGATACGTGCTGGCGGATAGCTTCGAGACGGCCCTTCTATCTTCATTGTGTCTACCGTACTCTTCTACGGCAGCTTCTGATCAGCCAAGGCCTGCTAAATACGGTATGTGCTTGTTGAAATTGTTTTAGCTAATTCTGGTATTCTTTATTTTTTCTAATGAAGAATTCCTGTGAGATTCGTCTGATTATTATTTGATTGTCTTTTTCTTCTTTTTAAGTAACCTAAAAAAAATTTAAACACGAATAAGTGCGAAATAATTCAGTCGAACGAGTCGAATTCTACCACTCCACGACCGCAACAGCTCCGGAATATTGAATGAAGAAGGGCGAGTTCGCTCCTCGTCGGTCATGAAAGTGCTTGGTAAATTCCGGTCATGAAGAAGCACAAGATTTCTTCCTCATCGGTTAATATTCTATTCTCTTATGCTATCAAGCCCTCGTTGTTAATTCTCGTGTCGCATTTCGACATTATTAATGAATATTCCTTGTAAATTGGCTGGCAGTGATTGCTATGTGAATGGTCACCTTAATATTAACAAGATGGCTCACTTTTTGTCTGTATTATAAGAATACTATATGTTTTCCAATTCCGGTGATCTGTACTTGTGTTTTGCTGCTCATTTCCTTAAGATGCTTGTGTAATTGCTTGACCTTTCATTCTGTGCCATTAATAATGCTGATGTTCCTTATAAGCTCTTTGTTTTTTCTCTTCCCCGATCGTGCTGTGCCTTGTTATAAGACTGATTTTCCTTGTATACTCCTGCTTAGAACAATCCCGTATCCATTTTATTCACTTTTAGACTATCTTTCTTGTAAAACAGGCTTTGTATTGCTGTGAATGAAAGCCCAGGAAGACGCCCGACATAAAGTGTATTTACGAAAAGTGCATAATAGAAAGTGAAATTTACAAATTAAGTGCAGATGAAAGAAAAAGTGAATGGTCATATTTACAAAGAGTACCTAGTGCACTTAACGAAACAATCCTGCCAGTTAGCCTTCCTGCGTGAATTTGGAAGGCTAATTGGTGGAGTGGCCGGCAGTCCTTCCACAATCCTGCCAGTTAGCCTATTTTTATTTACAGAGTAGAAGACGTGTGCATATAAGATTGAATTAGTGAGTTTGAACGATGTTCTTTACATGCTGCTGCACACAGACAAGGAAGTTGCGTGGAGTCGAGCTTAACTTTCGACCTTGAAATAGCCGAGTTGGCATCCTTGATCATTTATTTATACAAATCGTTGTCTTTTCGCCTAACATTATAGATACCAAAATGTAGCTTTTGTGGCTGCGGCACAGAGATGCCGTCCTCACTGCCGATCGCCATCTCTCCTTGTCTTCCTCGGGGGGTGCCACTCCTTGACATTGGAGACTTTTGAACGAATCAATGCAAGGGTGCATCTGACGCGAGATAATGATTGCAAGATATCAACAAACTGAGTACACACATCGCTTGCTTCCCTGGTTACTGTGAAAATGACCAGAAAGATATAGCAACAAGTGCCTGTTCAAGTATCCGTTGAGTGCTGAGGAGGAGAGTGGCGAGGGATCATGGGGTAGAAGGATGTAGAGACAAAGAGGGGATGGAGCAAGACTCTGAGGGAGGAAGAAGTAACGAGAGGGAGATAGGACGTGAAAGAGATATGAAAGAGATAGTGAAAGAGAATGGCTACCGAGTGAAAAAGAGAGAGAGAGAGAGAGAGAGAGAGAGAGAGACCGAGCGTGAGAGAGAGAGAAAGAGAAAGTGAAAGAGAACGGCTGCGAGTGAGAAGAGAGAGAGAAAAAAGAGAGTGAGATAGAGAGTGAGAGAGAGAAAGAGAAAGAGAGAGAGAGAGAAAGAAAGTGAGATAAAGACAGAGCTAGAGAGAGAGAGGCAACCGATCGAGAATAGAGAAGTAAGAACAACACTCACTCCATGCGAATGAGCAGTCTGATCCGTACACCTTCTAGAATAGAGATGGTGAGTACCACAACAACCTTCGTAACTGGGTGCTTACAATTAGATACATACATGGTAGACATGTATAAGGTGCTCAAAGCTATCAGCCTTCTGATTGAAAATACATGTGGATGAGAACAACGTCAACAAAGTTTTGCAAATGAGCCAAAAAAAAAGATGAGTGTTCCTTCTCAAATGAGAAGCTCGCCGTGGCTTACAAATGATTTAAACAAAAATATTTTGCAAGTCAAATAAAGATATCGCCACATTTCTAATGACAATTACGGGCTGAAAGCTTGGAAGCAGAAGGAGAAGCTCGCCGTTGCTAACTGAACTAGCACATGTCTTCTAATTATCTCTGCCTACATCTCTCCTCTACGACTTGTCTGTGCTCTCTCCTTGGTCAACCCTCTCGTGCCCGACTTTTTCTTCTCTTTGTTGCATTTATTTCTCTCTCTCTCTCTCTCTCTCTCTCTCTTTTCTCTGTATATCTCTCTTCGTCTCTCTCTCTCTCTTTCTTCATCTCTCTCTCTCTCTCTCTCTCTCTCTCCTCCTCCGCCCTCCCTTTCCTTCACATTCCTCACTGTCATTTCTCCGCCTTCTCCATTCTTCCGTATCTCTCCAGCAAGCGTGAGGCAGAGATCTAGTTCAGCTTTTTCTATATTGCATTGATCTTTTCGTCTCTTTGGTTCGATGTCTCCCTGGCTTTATCTCTAACTCTTTCTATACATTTATCTCTCTCTCTCTCTCTCTCTTTTTTCTTCCCTCGTCTTCTCTATCTTTCCGTCAACAATGATTGTCGCTTCCCGCCCTTCGCAGTGTAAAAAAAAAGTTTTTTTTGCAGTATCCCTCAAACTCTTTTTCCTCCTCTTTATCTTATTCTTGAGAAAAGCAGTTATTACTACTCTGAGTGATGTCTGTTTAAAAAAAGATAAAAGCAGTTTTCTAGATAAACACAAAACAATTAACTACAAGAAAAGCATGTAAGCAGGGAAAACATAGTGAAGCCAGAACAGCATTCAGAACATATTCGCGATATGAAGGAGAAGACATAGGACAGGAGAGAGAGAGAGAGAGAGAGAGAGAGAGAGAGAGAGAGAGAGATAGGACGGAAGAGAGAGAGAGAGAGAGAGAGAGAAAGAGAGAGAAAGAGAGAACGAGAGAGAGAGAAAGAGAGAGAAAGAGAGAACGAGAGAGAGAGACAGAGAGAGAGAGAAACGGGTATAGCTTCAAAAAAGAAGGCGGCCGCATTTCCTTACAGTTCTCGCTGCCGGTTTCCTCGCCTGACCACTCTGGCAGAGAGATCAGCCATGGTGACGGCTGCGCGGGTACCAGCATCAAGGTTATTTCTCGGCTGTTCCGTTTCCCCCTGCTAATATAACCATAGACGGAAATTCATATTTCAAACAGTGACATGTCTCACAAGGGACACGCGACTCGGGTCTTCTCGGACTCGCCTTGCAGTTCATCGTGGTCTTCTTCCGCTGGCATTAGCAGCCATGACCCCCCTTGCTCATCCACAAACGATGTCTAAGCCACGTCTTGTTCATGCCATTTATTGCACTTTATTTGCGAGCCTTGACAGTCTATAAAGTAAAATATAAAAAAATGCAACCGTTTTCCCAAAGAGGCAACACCGAAAAACGCGGGAAATACATTGGTTGGATTACAATAAGCTAGTGGAAAGCAGAAGATGGGGAAGCTTGCGAGGAAGGGCCGTTGAGATTCACGATGGCGTCAGCGATGTCGTGGTGTCGCTGGAGTTGATCAAGAATGGGAAGAAGGGCATCGACTGCCTTCTTCGTGCGGTCGATGGCACTTTCCTGGCCGACGAGGTCCTTGACTGCAGCGGCCATTAGCTGAGAAGTCGATGACGAGGAGATGGTCAGCTTGAGGGCGCGCGAGATGTCACAGACCACGTTCCTTGTCAGCGATGGAAGTCGCTGCTTGCTCTCCAGGGACACGTCACTCATCTCCTTGCCTTAATTTACTTTACAATCAATCTGAATGGAGGAAACAATACAATGAAACTTTCGGACACATAACTCAAAAGACGAGATTTTGATTTGAACGAGATTTAGTGTGTATACCCCGATTTAGAATTTCTCTATTTTTTAAATAACGAATTCTGGTAAATTAAGAAATTTTTACAGCTGTTACAGAACTTCCTATGGGTAGGGTAAAATATAACGATTTATCTTATCTCTTTGTTATCATTTGTTACTTGTTTTAGAGTTTAATTTTCCCCCTTTTCCCCATGCAGGTGATAATTACTATTTCCATTGTTGATTACGCTCAGCAAAGTCCTCGTAGACTCAGAGAAAGCGGCTACGATTCTGGCCGTTTATTCAAGCAGCCAATTCAAAACTGTATCGTCTGGATGCTAATCGATTGGGTGCTTGACCCCGCGACTTCTTCTTGAAACTGTTCGCACCCGTACTAATTGCTCCGTCGCTGTCTTTGCGTCTGTTTCTCTTCCCTTCGCGGGCTCTCTTCCTCGTCTTTTTTCTTCTCTTCAGTTTACCCCGATCCCTTCTGATGGCCAATGGCATCGTCCATCTCCACAGAATCGACTCATTTGCTCTCTGCCACTCGGCATGGCTTGACCCGCCCGCTCTTGCATTCGCATTTCAGTTGTGCTCGCTCTTGTTGTTGGCGTCTGAGTCAACCAATCCTGCCGTGTGGCCTCCAAATCATTTTTTTTTTTCAGCGTTTCGTGCTATCCCGTCTACTCTTTGATCTCCTCCTTGTTCCCTTTTCTCTTTCCTTTCCTCATGCATTCCAGAATGTCGTCATCTCCTGACCAGGCCGCTTCCCTCGAGGCTGGTCTGAGTGCCGCTGTACGTGGTGGAGACGCGGAATGCATGCGGCAGGTGCTGTCGATGCTGGAGAAGACGGAGACTCCGAGTGTTGAGAAGAAGTCAGCCAGCACTGCTCCCTTTGCTGATGTTTCCGCTTCTGCAGTGACAAATGGAGGAAAAGCTGGAACGAGCAAGGTTAATTCAATGCTTATTAGACGAAGGAACTGTACTAAAGATGTATTTTATCCATTCATGCAACAATTATTCCTTAGAACAAAACCTTTTCTTCTGTTGATTTTTGGTGGCAACGAGGGTGTTCGGAGTTGATAAAAAGGTAGAATGTTTTGAGATGTCCAAAACTGGCGAGCTGCTTCCCGCCGCCCCTCCCTCCTCTCGAATTCGTTTCAAGCCTCTCTCCGAGGCTGTCATCGTTAACGGCGTCCTCATTGACGTGGATGCGGAACACGCGCTAGTTCGGCAGCTAAGCAAGGACAATGGAGGGACACCAGACATCGAGAGAAAGAGTCCGTTGGCAGTGAATTTTTCAGCCATTTAGAAATAAAAAGGTACATCTATTACAATTATGGCGTCTGACAATGCTAGTATTACTTACTGTTCAACTTTAAGAGCATCTCCCACGCTTCCATGTTATTAGCTCCATCGGTCCCTCACACTAAGTTTTTTTTTCATCCTGTTTGTTTTACATTATCGTTTTCATTCATCTTTCTATACAGATGAGATACTATCGTTAGACACAGTCCAGCGAATCGGAAAAAAACATCTGCAATTGTAGCGGCTTAAGATCTCTTTTCCTTAACGCAAATGAGAATTTGCTATTATGAAGAAGGCTATGTTGTAAGCCTAGAAAAGAAATGGGTAAGTGAAGGATTGCAAGGCACCATAGTTTCTCCTAGTTAAATGTAGCTTACGTTGACTTTGTGTTTTGCTTGAGTGGCTGGATTGAGATGAGGGGTTTATTCTCCACCAGTTTCAGAGACAATTTAATCGTTTATAATTGTAAAAGTGTTGAATCCATTCCATTTCAGAAACAAAGGTGAAGTCGAATTCCGAAAAGGCCAAGAAGGAGAAGTCGCATTCCGAGAAAGCAAGCAAAGCGATGCGGAGTTCCGAGGGAGAGAGTGAGACATCTCCGGTGGAGAAGAAAAAGAGAAAGAAAGATTCGCTTTCCCCAAACGGTTACTTTCCTCGTTTCAGTCATTTAATAATGCATTGGATGTCTCATAAATGTGCTCGTATTATAACAGGAACCAGCTAATTAGAAGCTGATTTTGGAAGGCAGGAAGAAAGCACAGTAACATTCTTCGGGGTGCTCCATGCATCTTTGCTAAGGAAAATATTCGTTGAATCGAAGTGAAATCACTTTCAGTTTGTGGGAGTACTAAAGTGTTTAGATTATTTTGACTGGATGCCTTCCAGGAGAAAGTCTGAAGATGGCGAGCGAAAGGACGACTCCGAAGGCTGCAGCAACGGGCAAGGCGAAGGAACCAAAGCACCTGCTCAGACAGCCAGCAACTGCTAAAGGTCAGAGGAGAGCATAAGCAGGAAAGGATTGGAAGAGGCAGTGAATGTCATTGGGCTGGAGAGACTGAACCCTGTCCGAATGCCAGTTCTTTCTTCCTTTGCATTTTCTTATTTGTGTTCACGATAATTCTTATCTTGTTTGGCGATAAAGTCCGGCTTTGCGAACGAGATTGTCTGTCTGTCTATCTATTTCATTTTTTTTCTTTTCCAAGTCGTCGACTTGATGATGAATATAGAGAAGATAAAAGTAAAACCGAAGACCCGTGCCTCTGTGATTCCTTTTTGCATTAGTTTCCTTTCTTCGCTGGTCGTTATATTTCAGAATAATTTCAAGAATAAATTTCTAGTTTTCTCTCGCCAAACATGAAGAACATTAGGGTATTGTTTGTAGGAAGGTAGATAGAGAAAGAGACATAGGTTTGATGTAATCTGTTTATGTCTGGAGAAAGATAAGGTCCTTTTGTGAATAACGTAAGACTAGTTGTTTTATAGCAAATTAACATGCAGATTGAGATTGCCTGCATGACTACAAAAGCAGCCTGCCTTCACTTTCAGTTGCACCGATGCCAATTACTCCGCAGTCCGTGTCTCTGGAATCAGCAGCTCCGATGGAGGCTCCAGAGATTGGCAAGGAGAGTGGAACTGCTCGCAAGTCTGCGTTCTCTTCAGTCAACCGAGAGAGTTCTCATGTACCCACAGGTACTTCACTACTTCGTTCAAATATTCTTATATACTTATTTCAATATATATCTTTTCTAACTGTTTCCTTTTAGTTCAAAGTACGGATACGCAGACAAGCGTGAATCTCGGCCATCCTGCACAGTATTCTCCTCCTCAATACTATGACGTCCACCGTCAGGCTGTGATGCCAAGCAGTTCTCTGCCGTACACACTTGCCTCTTCGCTTCCGTCGTACTCCACCACCTCTCCCACTCTTCCTTCTCTTCAACCACCGCAGCCCTCGTCTACCGTACTCCCCTATGGTCCCGGGAGTATCCTAATCCAAGGACCGAATGGCCCTGTGCCAGTGAATGCTGAGACGGTTGCAATGCTGTACCAGTTGAGCCAGAGCAACTTCTCTCAGGCCACGGCGACCACTGCCTCTGCCGTCCCCCCAGCGTCTTCTCTCCCTGTGCCTCCTTCCAGTTCCATGCTGCCATCAGCCTTCTTCGGTGCCATTCCACCCTCTGCCTTGTTCTCGCCTGGCCTTGCTCTTGGATTCCCAGGAGGTGCATGGGTGCCCTCAGGGAGCTTCTCTAATGTCCAACAGACGTCATCAGCTACGCAGCAGAACAATGCAACGAATGACGCAAACACTGCTGACGATATGGTCACAGTAATCGTGGATTAACTGTCTACTTTAGTTCCTGTTTGCTTTCTCCAGTGCAGAAAAATACCTTAGTTTCCTGGTTATCATCTAGAGGATTACCAACTTCTTTATTCAAGAGCCGCAATTTGCGAAGACTTGCCAAACCTTTTGATTTGTTATTCTTTCACGCATTCATTGTCGAAAAGTTCTTTTTAGAATTGTAAGTTATTGTGTGTTATGATGATCCATTTGATTTTTTTGTTCATAATCATTGTCTTTGTTAATGGCGGTGTCTGTAATTTATATAGCGATTTCTTTTGTCCTATTTTGGCAAGTTGCATTCATGTCACAGACAAGTTGTTAGCTTTTTTGGAATCATGCTTCCACGCTCTTTTAAAGATTATTGCATTAGAATGCTATTTTGAGGTGAAATTACTAGGGGATGTATTGTTACATTATTTTAATAACTGTTGTCAGCCGATTTGTCTTGATTTCATTAAGTCAAATGATAAACCGCTGCAAATCTTTAACTTACGGGTGATCTGTGTAAGTTTAATTCTCTTCACAAATCGAATATCGTTGCTGCGTGCTCGAATTACGTTGCGACACAGATGTGTGCTTCAAGTTGAGCAGATACTTGATTGCCTGGTGCACGCAGTCATTTTTCACTGCTTTGAGAATTCCCAGATAAAGTTTGGTCTTTGTTCATTTCCCACCAACTTGCGCCGTCCATTTCTCGACTCGCACATCATTACTACCTTTCACGCGAATCTGCGCTGTGGCTGAGCACCGCTCATTGTTAGACACGCTCTGTTTGCGCTGGGCACGGTGGTAGGCTTATTATCACCCACTCATCAGTTATCTCTCTCTCTCGCTCTCGCTCTCTCTCTCTCTCTCTCTCTCTCTCTCTCTTCTCCTCTCTCCTCCTCTCTCCTCTCTCTCTCCCTCTTCTCCTCTCTCCTCCTCTCTCCTCTCTCTCTCTTCTCCTCTCTCCTCCTCTCTCTCTATTCTCTCTCTCCCTCCCTCTCTCCCTCTCTCTCTCTCTCTCTCTCTCTCTCTCTCTCTCCTTTTATTTTTTTCTGTTCATTATGCTATTTATTTGACAGCAGTGAATTGGTCTGCGCATTTCACTTGACAGTTTCTTCGCACTTCATCAAATCCTTTGATTCAACTAGACATGCAATGGATTCATTATTTCTATGATGCAGCTGCCGCCATTCGAAGTCAAGCAATTGAAGTACGTTCTAATGTGCAATTTATCATATTCTCCTGATGTTAGAATAGATGTGGCTAAACGACCTTTGCCTTCTTTCCCACCTCTCATCTCTGGCATAATCCGCACATCCGTTTCCTCTTCCAGAGACCAGAAGGAATCTGCTACGAGTGAGGGGAACCGTCCCACTCGGCCTCCGCCGCTGGCCGTTCCCAACTCGATGTGCAACAGCGATCTCCTCGCTTTGAAACTGCCGTCGAGTGTGAAAGAACAGCGTGCAGGCGAAGCAGAGGTAGACTATTCGTAGTTGTTTATCTCAAGCTTCATTTCATTCAAGCCAGGTCCGAAACGGCACACCCATCCTGTTTTGTTGTACCCTCGACAGAGTGCTATTGTTAAACGGTTCTGTATATAATATATAAATTCAGGTTTTGCCGTTATTGTTGTGTCATATTTCGAGCTGACAAACAAAGACAACAGAATTCATTGCAGGTTGAGTCTTTTCAAAGACTCGCAGCCGTGATCAACAGTCTGAAGTTGCCTGCGCCCACTCTGACTCTTCGGGAGGTTGTCTATGCCGAGATGGCTGCCGAGGGATCGGACTTGCGGTCCAGGGCTCTCAGTCGCATCAAGCAGATCGTCTCGGTTCGAGAGAGGGAGGGAAGAGATTCGAATGTCCATTTCCGCGTCTTTTCAGAACGCTCCGGTAGTTGGCCGCCAAAGGAGGAAGACTCAGCCACTCGATTACAACGCTGTGCTCGCACTCCATGACCAGAAGAAGAAGACGGTGGAAAAGGTTCGGAAGGAATGACCCAGCAGATTCCACCTTCCAGCGCCTTTCAGACTGCTCCGATAGCTGGAAGCCAAGCGAGGACTCAGCCACTCGACCACAGCGCAGTCCTTGCTCTTCACGACAAGAAGAAGCCGAAGCAGAGGGTCTGGAAAGAGAAATCAGTGATATAGAATCTACGAAAATAAGTATAGGTTGTCATCCGTTGAACACATTAGAAGTCTACATGTAAATTTACGTTACCATTTGCGAATATTTTTGTTTCTTTAGTCTCCTCGGCCCGCACGGAAACGCCGAGCGTCTCCTGCAAAGGCCGCAGCTGCGACGCTTCCTTCCACGAAGCCGAAGGAGACAGCGCCTTCCAAAGCGAGAAAGCGAGCCACTCTGAAACCTCCTCCAGCTGTGAAACCTGCGCCTGTCGCTAGAGTCCTTTCTAATAAATCAGGTCAGGGAGCATTCCATTACTCTTCCTTTTCTGCCCTGCGAGCAAGGAATTAATTTTTCGTCCCTTCTTCCTCTGCATTGAATGAACTGACTCCTAGCCATGGTACAAATGCATTCCCTTCCACCTCATCTCCATTATCTGGGCATGTAGTCCCCATGTCATCCAGTAAGTTAGCCTTGCCTCGTAGACCTTCTCTAGCCAATAGTGCCGATTTCATCCCGCAATGAGTCGTTATAAATCAGGAAGCCTCAGATCTTTTTGCATGGAAGCCTAGATTCGAATGTTGAGCTGCGTTATGTCGATTATTGCAGGCACTCCAATCACACAGCCATCAGCGGCTCCGACCGGGAGTACCTCTGCCATCGGCGGCAACAAGAACTCTACGGAATCGCGCATCCTCCCGGTTACAATTACGCCGCAGTATGAGCAGTCTCCTTCGAACATTCAGCAGCAACCGCACACAAGTGGTGCGATCTCCCTCTCTCTCTCTCTCTCTCTCTCTCTCTCTCTCTTTTCTCGCTCTGTCTCTGTCTCTCTCTCTCTCCTTCTTCCTCACTATCTCTCCCTCCGTCTCTCTCTTCCTCTCTTTCTCATTCCCTCTCTTGCTCTATTTTATATTTACCAATTATTTTTCCCAATCTTTAAAGTCTATTAATTCCAAGAAGTGGCGGCGAAGAAGTGGTTGAATTGGCGTGGAGAGCAGTTCCAGAAATAGAAAGTTATTCTCTCATCTGCTGGATGTAGTATCTTCAAATTATTGAATTACTAATAATTTGAAGAGAAAGCCCCTATGATGGAGAGAAGTTTAGGTGGTTACGGCGCGATGCTCGAATCTCGGACTCCCTCTTGCGCTCTTCCTCAGTCACGAACTCTTCCTGCACCCGCTCGAATACTGCTGCCTCCCACTCCCTCTCCCTCACCCGAAGAGAAGCCACTCACAGAGGGCCCGCTGAGGCGTTCCAGTCGACAGAGGAATCGGCAGTCAATTCAGAAGGAGCCGTGGGATGACTGGGACTCCACTGAGCATCTGCGCATCCTCGAGGACATGAGTGTAAGTTGGGCCAAGAATCCTGTTATTATTTTTTTTTACTAAAAGGAGTGCATTCCTGTTTATCCTTTAATGTAAACCAAAAAGTCTAGTTTATTTCTATAGTTAAAAAATTCTTTTGATTACAGTGGAACGTTTTGTTATGGGGAATAATTTGTACAATTTTTTCTGCCTTAGGCGAAAGTTGACGAATTTCTCGCGCTGCGGATCTTCGTTTTTGGCCAGTGCGTGAACGGGATCACGTCGGATTCTCTTCAAGTTCCTGCTGGGAGTGTGTCAAGATGAGACTGCCGCTTCTCTCTCTGTCCTTTCTCATCATTACAATTCCTCCTTTTCTCCCCTCTCTCTTTCGCTCTCGCTCTCTCCTCGTTCTCTGTGCCTTTTCCTGCCTTCTTCTCTCACCCTTGCACACGCTTAGACGGATAGAAACTTTGAGATATAGTTTTATTCCAGTCTAGCGACGAATGAAATATATTCAGCACAAAAGACCAATATATTTACGGAATACGAATGCGTGGCGCTGTCTATGGGTCTAATTATTATTTCGCATTCTTGTATTTGTTCTGTATTTTTTACCTTAATATTTGCTAAGTGAGTTTTATTTGGCCAATCATAAACTGCCGGTGCTTTGTAAGTAAATGGATTATGAGCTGTCGAGAAGGATAATTTATTCTGTGTATTTCGATTGCTAAGCTTGATGAGCATTGTGTTTATTAAAGCTTCCGATTGAGAATATTTAAAAGCATATTTGATTGCACATTTTATTACTTTGACAAGATACAATTGATGAAGGAAATTAAAGCTGTAAGAACTTTGAACATTTGTTTGACACATCAAACACCCGTTCGATGGACGCTAGTATAAGTACTGTATCTCTCGAGTTGAAGCGAAAACTTTTAGGCCGGGTGACTGCCACGGCATTTCTACTTCTGTCTATTTATCCTTTTTTATTTTGTTTAATTTTGCAACCTTGTTTTGCTAAAACTTTCCCCGAGTCTGACGAAATGGCTGCAGAGCAATTTTCAAAATGGAGGAGGATGAGGCAATGTCCGACGCAGAGATGGGAGAAGATAACGACCAAGAGGAGGCGACTACAAACGGCGAACAGAAGGTCAGCTTCGTGTTTTTCAGCCAGCACTTCTTGTACTCCAATATGGTGAAAACACATAATGCTCATTGTTAGGCGTACGTGCCAGGTGTGAGCCGCAATCTCAAGGATGGAGAGGAGCTCGAGTTCGACCCCGATGCGTACAAACTCTTCCATTCCTTTGAGACATGTCAGTTTTGAACCCGTTTGTCTTCAATTCCTGCCTTGTCAATACTATAACTTTACCTGGTTGTCGATTCCTTATTGTAGTTGTAAGGAGTTGATATCAAATAGCAATTTCATGCTTTGCTGAAGTTCCTTTTTTTCTGCAGCGATGCCCTGCCTGTCATTCGACATCGCCCGAGACAACCTCGGAGAGCGCCGCGATGAGCTGCCCGCTGTCTGTTTCATCGTTGCTGGCACTCAGGCAGAGAAGGCGCGCGAGAATGAGCTGTTTATCATGGGACTTAAGGTCAGCTCTCTCAAGTTAAACATGAAGCGAATACACATAGTTTATTTCAACAAGTATTATTGGACTATACTTGGTTGCAGGCATATCTTTAAATATATTTTGTTGTTACTTGGACTTTGTGAACGAATGTCCTCACAGAATCTGCGAGGAATGAAGCCTGAGGAGTCGGACTCAGATGAAGAAGAAGACGATGAAGAGGAGACGAAGGAGAACGAGAAGCCAGTGCTGCACGCGGTGGCCATCCCGCACCACGGAGGAATCAATCGACTACGAGTTAGTCAAGGGGATGGCCGGGAAGTGGACGCGATTCTGTTTGAATTGAACAGCGAAGGGGGGGGATTTCATTACGATATAATAATTAAGTGATATGAATGTTACTGTAAGCGTTGTCCACTCAGATTTCTGTAGATGTTGAGAAGGAGCATAAGAACCAAGAGGAATTTTAATTCTTGAGATGGCTCGCCTCGGAGACAGTCACGTATGTGCTGTGTGGAATGACCAGCGAAAGGTTCAGCTCTGGAATCTGACAGGTCTCTTTCTATTTTGGTTTTATATATCATTGTTCTTTAGGTTGTTGCCAGCAACTCGCAATTCATTTCTCGCTTTATATCTCTTGCATTATTTTACATTTGTTAAATTCCAGGGTGTACTTATGCATTGGGATATACTTGCTTCAATGATCATTGTTCATTTTTAAGACACTGAATTGAGAGAAGTAACTTCCTTGTTTTCAGGAGCCCTGGCCGATTCGGCTGCGATGACTGGGGAGACGAAGAAGACGAAGCTTCTCTCGGAGAAGCCCCTCTTCTCCTTCGATGGCCATCGACAGGAGGGATTCGCACTCGCGTGGTCCAACGTTGTGAAGGCTCGTTCTCTGGATATCATCCAACATTCTTTATCATCTAGAACCAACTGTTTTTTTTTCATCTAAAAATTGTCCTCCCGACTAAGCGCGATGACTGGCAAGTGTTTGCATATCTGAATAAGATAAAAAATATATATATAATTTTTTCTGGTCCCTTAGCTTTAGATAAGGTTTCAGGGCAAGCTCGCATCTGGTGACTGCGCTCGCGGTCTTCACATCTGGAACATGCGCGAAGGTTAGTGTTCCTCATTTGAAGAAACTGTCAATTTACTACCCTATAGCAATTTAAAGGGGTTGTAAAGCATTTCATTTCTGAAATATTTTATATCTTGTCTGGTTTTCTATCTCTTTGACTGACTGACTTTTTTCAGGAGGCCAGTGGGTGGTGGACTCTAAGCCGCTCCCCGGCCACACGAAAAGCATCGAAGACTTGCAGTGGAGTCCGAGCGAGAGCGCACTCCTGGTTAGCCATTCAGTTGCCTCTCAATGACCATTCCTGTTTGATACTCTCAAGGAACTAGCAATGAGATGAAAGGTCACTGCTGAAGAACTGCAACTTTTCTCTCTTTTCCAGATGTCTTGCAGTGCTGATGCATCTCTTCGCATGTGGGATACTCGTTGCTCCGGAAAAGTCAGATAAAGTCATGGATTTTATTGAATTGCAGCCTAATTATCATTTAAAGTTACATAATTGTGTTTCATGACATTCTACAGTAGCCTTGTCCTGATTGCAGGAGGCCAACGTGTGTACGGTAGAGCACGCGCACGCCAGCGATGTGAATGTGCTGTCGTGGAACACGCTGGATGACTACATCGTGTCGGGAGGAGACGATGCTTGTCTGAATATCTGGTCGCTCAAGACTATCCAGGTCCGTCCCATCAAAAGATATCCCACTGAATAACATGTATTTCTTAGCCTCCGCCTTGGTCGTGGTTGTTATGGGGCAAGCTCTTTTTGTAGTATGGCGAGCCGGTGGCCCGCTTCAAGCAGCACCAGGCGCCCATCACATCAGTGGAGTGGCATCCTCACGACTCCACCACTTTCATCGCGACTGGCGAGGACGACCAGAGCAGCATCTGGGACATCGCCACCGAGGCGGATGCAGCGGGCGAAGGGCATGAAGAGGTACGGTAGATAGCTGTCAAGTCTATACAGTATATTCTAACATATCTTCCTTTCCTTGTAGATTGCCGGCGTTCCACCACAACTGATGTTCCTGCATCTTGGTCAGAAGGAGGTTAGCATCACGCTTTCAATGAATGTTGATTCCCTATTTAATTGCATTGTTTGTCTCTAGTCTTTTCTAATAATGCTAGCCATAACTTTGAGGTGAAAGAGGTGCACTGGCACCCGCAAATCCCCGGTCTCGCCATCACGACTGCCCTCACTGGATTCAATGTTTTCAAGACCATCAACTCGTAATTATGGTAGTAGCAAAAAAGCTTTGTTTCTTTTTATTCTCTGCTATTCCGAAATCACTTCCGGTCTTTTGACGAATTCAACTGTTCATGTTTGAAACCTGAGCTTCATATATCTTGCACACAAATGCTTATAGTCTGTTGAACTGAAATTGTTGAGTTTGTTGTCGCTTATTTAATAAATAAATAAAAATGAGTCGTTCGAAAATGGTAAGCAAGACTACAACATCATATCATTTTCAGTCACTGTGGCTAGAATATTTAACGAAACCGATGAAAGGCAAAAGAAATGGATGGGAGCGAAACATACTGCATTTTTTTCATTTCTTTCCAGGCAAGCACCGAAGCTAATTATCACAAGGCACGTAGGGAGCACGGATTGGTTTTCCGCTACTAACAATAAATTCGCTGTAAGTTACTGATTTCGAAATGATTACGAATGAAATGAAATGATGAAATTGTGAAAGGGCGATGAAATGATGAAAACGAGGGTAATTATTTGAAGATCTGAATGGAACAATGCAAGGACACTCCAAGTGTACTCTAATTCACTTGCCCCTTCTTCGCCTTGTGATAAAAGCGAGTGTAGAGTTCTCGCCATCATTGGCATCCTCTTCATGCACTGAGAGTGGTCGGGTCACTTGCTCTCTCCTTCCCCTCTCTTCTACCCCTTCCTTCCCTCTCTTCGTTCTCCCTCATGGCTGAGAAGGAAGACGACAAGCCATCTTCGTTAGTTTCTATGGCTTTCCTGTAGCTCGTCCGTGTAAATGAAGGAACTGAATCAGAACTCGCGGTCGCCGCCGAGTGAGCTGGCGTCCGCTTTCTCTGCCGGCGCCTCCGCCTCTCTCCTCCATCCCCCTCCGCCCTTCTCTCTTCCCCACTGCCTTCGTCCGCCGCGGCGCGAGCGGCCGAGGAGGCGGCCATCGACGGGGGCCCGGCCAAGGGGGCAGCCAGGGTACACTCGTTCATGTTCCTCCCATCCGATCTCTCCCAACACCATCAGTGCCCACTATTTTCGTCCTATCTCTCCCCCTCACTTTTCTTCCCCTCATTGGTTTCTCTAACCCTTTAATTTTTGTCTTTTCTCTCTCTTCCCCTTCTCTTTTCTTTCTCTTTCTCTCCTTCTCTCTCTCTCTCCCTCTTTCTCTCCCTCTCTGTCTCTTTATCTCCCTCTCAGCCTCCTTGTCTCCCTCTCTGCCTCCTTCTCTCCCTCTCTGCCTCCTTCTCTCCCTCTCTGCTTCTTTCTCTCCCTCTGCCTCTTTCTCACTCTCTCTACCTCTTTCTCTCCCTCTCTTCTCCTGTTCAGGTCCGCCGTGTTTTCGTGCTGGCCTCCCTCTCCTCCTTCACCAACTGCTACTGGCCCTCTCTCGAGCAGGTTGAGGGCAGCACCATCAAGACATTCTCACGCGCCGTCGAACTCTCATTGCCTTTCTGGCAGAAGGTTAGAGAGTAGCAGAACGAGAGAGAGAGAGAGAGAGAGATAGAGAACGCGAGAGAGAGATAGAGGACGAGAGAGAGAAAGAGAGCGAGAGAGAGAGAGAGCGAAAGATAGAGAAAGAGAGAGCAAGAGAAAGATAGCAATGCAGACAGAGAGAGGATATGGAATATAAGAAAGCATACAAGTTGCAGTTATCAGCCGAGGACGAAAAAGGCTGGGAGGAGCGCGCGGAGGCCGAGGGCCGGCGCCCGCTCTTTGTTTACATCAAGGAGAAGCCAACGACGCAGGCCGTCGGAGGCAACGGCGTGGAGGCGGGGTTAGGGTTGCAGGGGAATCGGAAGGGTGCGCCATGATTGGTGCTACTTGAGTGACAATCAGTCCAAGATCTGCATATCTCCCCTTCTCTAATCCACTTTCTCCGTTGAGACCCAAGTCGCCGCGCCCCGCCTCGGATTCCCCTTCGTCGCCGACTGCGGACTCTCCGAACTCAGATGATGGCGAGTACGATGACGTCAGCGACACGGACGAGCTGCCAAGTCGACCGCTCAGGGTCAGGGAGCAAGGGGAGAATGAAGGGGAAGGGGGATCATTTCAGGTGTGCTGACCTGCTTCACTGAAGACTATGAAAATCTAAAGTCACGTTCAGAAGCTGAACATTGTTGGCGAAGACTTGGCGCTCGTGGATGAGTTCAAGTCGATTCTCAAGCAACCGACGGAGGCGAGACAGGAGGTTGCTCTTGTTTTACATTTCTGAAAATTCAGATTTTTTTTAGTTTCATTCAAAAAGTTCATGTAGCAATTATGTCCGGTAGAAAAAAGAATGAAAAGAAGAATAGTTGTATTATTGAAGAAGCATCCTGGCGAGCCGGTGAGTCTTCCCGCTCAACGCAAGATGGTCTCATTTGCAGTCGAGGAGGAAGAATTGGACGGAGAACAGGCCAAGGTCCGACTGTCCTTTGTATATCCCTTGAATTGACATCGCTTCCATTTCAGTATGCGAATAACGCGGGTGGCCAGGGAGGCGCATTGACCTCCACGAGAAAGGAGTGCCGTGCCGCCCTCTACGGTGGCTCTCTCTGGGACTCGCACCCCGCCAGGGGACTCTTCTCGTCCATGCCCTTCGGCTTCATGGACTAAGGGTGTGCTCTGTCCTCTTCTCTTCCTACCTTCTCCCGTAATGCCTGTCATTACAGGGCGCAGTCTCTGCTGTCTCCTCGTCCCACTTCCTTGGTCGACCGTACTCCTCTCTGGTGGAGATCCACTCGTCACTCCTCTCCGCCTCCCCTTCCCACTCCTCTTCTTCCTCTCTCTGACTTCTAGACCGCGTGCCCTTCCCTACAGTCACCAGAATTCCCACTGCATCCCTGTGCATCCGAATAAATGAGTGGCAGAGTTAATTCATGCGACACCTCAGAGTCACTGTTATGGTGTTCAAAAGGAAAATGTTTATAACACTAAAAAAAAGGGTGTGGTTCTGGAAGTGTAAAAACCTATTGATGATCTCCTCGCTGCACTGTTAGTAAGCAGTGTTACAAGTTTATATACCATGAGTAGAGAAGAGTAGGCACAACTTGAGAAGGAGGCAGCAGCCGGAGGGGCACGTCAATGGCTGTGACATGATAAGAGAGACAATCAGCTAAAAGTATGCACTTACAATTAGAGTGAATGTTGTGTTATGGCGTGGTATGTGCTAACCCAGTGAAGCATATTCTTATAAACAAATGATTCGTTTCTTACAAAAAATCATTTTTAACAATAGGGAAAGTTTACATTTTTTTAGTTCAGTGATGAAATTATTTCCCCTCGCCGTTCGGCCAGTTCTTCTTGTGCTGTTGAATGACTGCGAGGGGGATTTCGCAGTCTTTGTGGCTAGCGACGCGACATTTGCACTCCTCGGCGTCCAGGCCAGGAGCTGCGAGCAGGAAATCGGTTTATTGGATGAGTCCATTACTCTTTTGTGTTTCTCTACAACGTAGTTCTTTCCTCTCAGACAAAGAGAGTGGAAACCAACTGCAGCCAAGCTTGGCGCACTCGTTGCTGCATCCCCAAGTGTAGCCAGCATTCACACTGAAATGACATGAAATAAACAAAAGGATATTAGCAGAGATTTTGTAACATAGCAGTTTCTGAAAAATCAATCCTTCCTCACGTCTTATATACACATATGTATATATGCATGGGCATACATATGTACATACATACATATGTATTTTCTTTTAGTTCCTACAGGTTTTTCTCGTTTCTTTTCTCGCCCCCCTTAATCGTTGTTCCTTTCACTGGTCTATGTCTATTTTCTCTCTCTCTCCCTTTCTCTTTCTCTCTGTTTCAATTGCTCTCTCTATTTCTCCCAGGCTTTTATCTCTCTCTCTCTCTCTCTCTCTCTCTCTCTCTCTCTATTTCTCCCAGTATTTCCAAATAGAGATTTATCTTTTTCTCTCCCTCTCTTTCTCTCTCTATATTTATCTTCGATTCTCTGCCTCTTTCTCTCATTCTCTTTCGCTTTCTCTCTTCGTCCGTACTCTCTGATGAAAGAGCAGCATTTGTCGGTGCGTGGGCAGAGAGTAAGTTTGGGCAGCTTGTCTAGGAGAGCCTCATTGAAGTCAACTGGTTTAATTCCAGGAGGCGGAGGAGGTGGCCTGTATGTTATATGTTTCGCATTATATCTTAAATCCTTTTAATCATTAGTTTAGAGCATAAACGTTCAATAACATTATTTTTATTTCAGTTAAGAAGAATAAAGAACAGTCGCAAAATATATGAATAGTATGAAAATTTGACCTTGCCGGGCCTCTGCCAAAGTTGCCAACCAAACACTGGAGGGCGGCAGTGCAGCCAAGTACTGCGAACAGGCCGAACAGCACTCGAATCGCCATGCTTCTTTTTCTTCAGTCTTTAATTCCAAGATGAACTCCCTTTTATAGCTCCTTATTTGCTGGCTCTTCTCCACTTTTTTATTTGCATGCAATGCCCTGCTATGCCTTGACTCTCCTTCTTCGTAGCTCTATTTATTGCCCCTACACCCTTCGTTCTCTACACAGTCCTCTTTCTATCCCCTTCTTTTTCTCCCAACTGTCTCTCCTCTTTCCTGCCTCTCGGTCACACCCCCCTCTAATTATAAGAAACGGAACCTCCGTGGTCTCACTGTCCTTTTGCCTATTCCCAATTTCATTTGTCTCCTGCGCATCTCCCAGTGAAAGTTTAATGCGGTCGAATTTATATTTTTTCTCATCAAACGCAGGAAATTAAAATGGAAGCAGAATTGGATGATCAGATCACGTTCGCCCTCATCCTCAATTTGTAACTTGATCTTTCGAAGAAAACAAAATCACAAGCTAATACATCTCAGCTTTTGTTTTTTTATTCATAGCTATCATAGAAACGACAACAATTAAACATGGAAAAACTACATACTAACTTCATATCGAAAGGCTAATCAATGAATATCTGCAGTTCATAACATCCTTCAACGTCTACTGAAGGTGAGATCCTCTGTATCAAAGCAGAGTCGTTTAAGTCCACGCCAAGTTCCTCAGCATTGTCAGAGATCAAGCCACACTCGAAGGGGAGGGCCTCCAAGAGGTCATCGATCACCACGCCAGCCATGGACAGCAGCCACACTAATTCGGACAGCATGACATCGAAGGGAACTAGAAGAGAGAGCGAGAGTGGAGGAGAGAGGCAGAGAAAGAGAGGGAAATAGACGAGAGAGCGAGAGTAGAGGAGAGAGGCCGAGAAGGCCGAGAAAGAGAGGGAGCTAGATGAGAGAGCGAGAGTGGAGGAGAGAAGCAGAGAAAGAGAGAGAACTAGACGGGAGAGCGAGAGGATGAGAAAGAGAGGGAACTAGATGAGAGAGCGAGAGTGTAGGAGAGAGGCCGAGAAAGAGAGGGAACTAGATGAGAGAGCGAGAGTGTAGGAGAGAGGTCGAGAAAGAGAGGGAACCAGATGAGAGAGCGAGAGTGGAGGAGAGAGGCCGAGAAAGAGAGGGAACTAGACGAGAGGGCGAGAGTGGAGGAGAGAGGCCGAGAAAGAGAGGGAACTAGATGAGAGAGCGAGAGTGTAGGAGAGAGGTCGAGAAAGAGAGGGAACCAGATGAGAGAGCGAGAGTGGAGGAGAGAGGCCGAGAAAGTGAGGGAACTAGATGAGAGAGCGAGAGTGAAGGAGAGAGGCAGAGAAAGAGAGGGAACTAGACTAGAGAGCGAGAGTGGAGGAGAGAGCACGAATGGGCACATTGAACAGCTCGAAGACAGGGTCAGTAGATGAACATGACATCATCATAGGTCAGGAAGAATGGAGAGCGTACAAGTGAGGGCAGAGACAAGAAGCTAAAGTTGTATTCCTCTCCCTCTCTCCTCCCTCAGGCGGCGCCCTCCTTTTGCCCATTCCGCACCCTGGAACACGGAGGGTACCCCCTTCCGGTTTGAGAGAATTTTGGTGCGTCGAACTGTAAATTTCTTAAGTTTTCCACAATCGTATTGTGTGACACAAACGTAACGGAACTTCAAAATCCTTAGCGAAGGTGAAATTGTTGGCAAATTGCCAGTTGCCAGAATTTTCAAATTAATGACCACATATTACGGTAACTTTTGGAGGGAGTTATCTAAATTTTCAAATTAATGACCACATATTACGGTAACTTTTGGAGGGAGTTTAAATCACTTCGATCGATGCATTTGGAGGAGAGCTATATGCTGTGCCTAGCCGCGACGCATGAAACGGGCGCAACGCGGATTTGGTGTGCTCTCAAACCGGAAGAATTTGTATTACATGTACCTTCCGTGCTGGAATGAGATTGATAATTGGAACTGCCCGGCCAGCCACCGTAGGCAATGGCATGGAAAAGTCATAACTGGACTGGCGCGGGCCGAAAAGAAATGATTAGGCACGGATAACCAGCTCCTCTCTATTCTCATTCGTCCCTCAACTAGTTTTCAGCTTTGATCCTTTGTTACGACTGTGCTAATGTACAACATCATTTTAACATATTGAACTCGTCATTTTAATCTTT
This sequence comes from Allodiplogaster sudhausi, assembly GCA_945643635.1. NCBI lineage: Eukaryota > Metazoa > Nematoda > Chromadorea > Rhabditida > Diplogasteridae > Allodiplogaster > Allodiplogaster sudhausi. The sequence continues at coordinate 3,785,201 of CALZFC010000043.1, read as the reverse complement.
ATGATGAATAAGTTTCCGCAATCATATACACTAAATGGACAAGAGAAAAAAGGTAGTAGCGCGGCATTATTAAAGAGAAAAAGAAAGATATGAGATGAAAGAGACCGCAGCGAGAGACCATTTTCCATTGGTCTTTGAATTGGTCTGGAGTGGGGGGATCCCTTGGTAGGTCAGAATGGTTAGAGATCGTAGAGAAAATAGAGACAGCCCGAGATGCTTTCAATGATGCAAAGAAAAGGCGAGAAGAAGAGCCTTGTGCAAAGTGGACGATCACTTACAAGAATTGTTCAAAACTTTCACTCTTCGATTTCTCATCAAAGAGCTCGAAATAGCGATGAAAAAATACAACAAATATCATCTTAATTGTAAAAGATATGTATGTAAGACGTGCATATTTTTCAGGTTTAAAAATGCAGCAGCGATAAATTAAATGTAGAAACTAGAATGTGGTTTGGTTAGAGAAATGACTATCGAGAGAAGAGTTGCAAATGCAGAAGGAAAAAGTGCAAAGTTAGCAATGATAAACGATGAGTTCTGCAGAACCGACAACGGCAGAAAGAAAATAACAACGAAAAACAATTACATCGAAATGGGAAACATCAGTCATGTGGGAAGCGGAAAATAAAAAGTTTCCATTCACTGGCGTTGACTGCGCATGCTAAGAGAAGGCGAGGAGGAGAAGAGCCTTGTGCAAAGTGGACGATCACTTACAAGAATTGTTCAAACCTTTCACTCTTCGATTGTTCATCAAAGAGCTCGAGATAATTATGAAAAAATTACAACAAATATCATCTTAATTGTAAAAGAAATGTCAAACGTGCATATTTTTTCAGGATGTAAAAATGCAGCAGCGATGAGCGATTAATTAAATGTAGAAACTACTATGTGATTTGGTTAGAGAAACGGTCCATGATGAGAAGAGTTGCAAATGAAAAAGAAATGCAGTTGGCAAACATCAGCGATGACTTCTGCAGAACCGAAAACGGCAGAAAAAATATAACAGCGCAAACAGTTACATCGAAATGGGAAGTACCAGGAAAAGTTTTCATTCATGGGCATTGACTGCGCTTGCATTGCACGATTCATTCTTCTTCTTAGTTCCGGAATTAAAATTTGCGGGGTATATCTCAAAATGTCTTTTCTTTCCAGTAGAGTATATTGAGCAGAATCTGGGAACTCCTTGATCAAGGTGAGGGAGGACCCATTTTGGACAATGCACATTTGTGTGCCTTGTTCGCCTCCGATATAAACCAGTAATGAATAATAGCAATTTTATATGCTAACAATCCTATAAATTACACTTTATATACTTGTCCTCTTTTTTTGGATTATCAAGGTTATTAATGTTTAACTGAATTTCTTGCTGATATATGTATGTATCACGAAAAAATTTTACACACACAGACAACAATGAGAATTCCGTCAGAATTTCATTTTCTAATGACAAACTATTTCTAGACTAACGACAGGTGCTCGGAATCCACTCAGCCATTCAACAGCAGCTCAATCCTAATTCCCCCCGTTCAGGACCGCAACTCATTTAGCCTTGATTAGCATTTATTCACATCAAATGTGCAACACTCAAACACATATGTATTCCCATCATACAAAAAGGCAAATGCGCGTTGAAAAACTACCGGCTGATATGGGGCAAGCAAGAACAACTCGCAGTTGCAAGAAAGTCTTTGATGAATAGAAAAGAGCGCCGAGAGCAGAATGAGGTAGACAATGAGGACGACAGAGAGATCGAGGGAGGACGTCACTGACTCGGCATGCAACTGATCAAGCCACATTCTCCTCGTCTTCATCAAACTGCAATATAACAATGAGATTCAACCTCTTGGTCATGCCAAATAGCTATAGTCACTGTACCACTTTTGGAACCCTTAAGGGTACTTTTGGGATCTCCAGTTTGCCTTTGAGCGCAGTGTTGACCAAATTTGCAAAGTGCTAATTTGCATAAATTTGTATATTTTCACCCCAATTACTGAGTGAAAAACCGTTTAGTATCAAATTGCAAACATATGTAATGATGATAGTGCGGGGGGTGGTGACCTAAATCTGATCTTTGTGCTTTGTGTTGTGATCATTGTAGTTTGTGATTATAGTTTGTGTTCCGTACAAACCACGCCTCTAACGTAAATAAGCCCCGCCCCTAACGTAACGTAACGTAATTAAGCTCCGCCCACATTTCGTAATCACAATGACTCACATGCATACATATAACTAAATGACGTCATTCTCTAAATCTATATCTCTCTCTCAAACAAAGCAACCCGTAATTAAGCTCCGCCCACATTTCGAAATCACAATGACTCACATACATTCTCTAACTAGACCTCTCGCTCACTTGTCAGCGTTGAGGGCGCGCGTGAGTTTCCCGCGTCTTTTCTCTTCTCCGTGAAGTCCCGCCTATTTCATTTTCCTCCGTTCGTGTTTGTATCATGATCTTTTTCCTTCTAATGCGTTCCATCTTTAATTTATTTTTGACCGTTTTTCGCCAAGTGTGACAATAATTTCAGTCACATACACTGATTATAGAATGAGCGATGATGACCGGAACACCAGCAGTGAAGGGGACTCGCCGATTCGACGAGTAGGCAACCAGCCACAACCCACAGTGAACTTTTTGTCAGTTTATCTCTGCTGCTCCCATACCATTTTGGGCCTTTTGTTATGATATAGACTGCTAATCTTTTATAGCATTAAATGGTTGATTGAAAGAAAGTCGCTGACCTTTGCAGCGATGTCTACTCTTCGGAGTCTGATGTACCTCCAGTTCTAGAAGTCATGACGAGAGGACCGGCAGATGACAGGGGGCAGAAGACGAGGAGATCCCCACGCTCAGCCCCAACGTTTATGTTGTTAGTGTCTTCTTTTTTTCAATTTGCGTGTTGATCGTTTCTGATTTGCATTAATGTTGTCAACCTTAAAATTTGAATTAAATGCTTAATTTTACAGCAGATGGATCAGCAGGGAGAAGGCGCCCTCCACGACCCTCCTCCCGAGCTTGGCTCAGCTCGGAATGGCCAGCCTGGAAGCAGCTTTTCCCAGTTCGTCTCTTTCTATCATCTCTCTCTTGTTGCAAAATGTTTTTGGAAAAATTTTGGGGTCCTGGGGAAATAGTACCCTGTGCTATAACAGTTTGGGGGGGGGGAGGGTGCAAGTATATAATTTTTCTCTCCAATTCATCTTTAAACGTGCTCCAGGGAGTTTTAAAACGCACGGAATTTATTTCTAATGACTTAGTCGAATAAAAACGGTTGCGGTACCTATACTGTAAAACATTATCTTCAATTCGCCGCAAATAGTGTACTGGGTTTTCGGACATCCGCAATACAATTACACCGTGCCTACCGGGCATCGGGTCTCGCCTCAGGCGGTCCACCAGTCACCTGGCGTCCACTCGATGATGGCTGTATCCACAACACCCGCAGTCATCTCAGAGATCTATGATGCCTCAAACATCCGCTGTTTGTTCCGTGAGTGAAGGCGGAGCATCTGGTCCGCAGTCAGCTGTCATCAATCCAGGCTCCTCCACCATCTTCCGACCCCCTCCCGGCTCAACCGGGACATTTTTGGACCCAAAACAGGGAGGGATTAAGCTAAATAGGGGGAGTAGGGTTATAAAAAGGGATATTTTGGGCTCGAAAAAGGGAGGAGTAAGCTCAACAGGGGGGAGTAAGGTAGAAATAGGGAGGGCAATTTTGAGGTGGCTCCAAAACGGAATGCGTGCAAAGTGACCATAAGCTTTTTTTTCTCCTGACTCTGACCCATTTTTATATGATTTAATCATTAGAAATAAACATTATATTCATATTCAGCGTGCCCTAAGACCACCTGGAGCACGTTATAAGGTGAATTGGAGAAAAACTATATTGGCACCCACTATTTCTTCAACAATTTCTTGTCTTTTTTTATTTTTTCTTCCTCAAGTTACCTTGCTAATTCTTAGTTTACCTCGTCGTAGGCAATGCAATGTCTGGCGTTTGCTAAGGCTTTTCTGCATCTGTGTTTTGTTTCCTCAGCGTTCTCAGGAAGGCTTAGCTATTAAGTACTGATCGCACCTCGTGTTTCTATTTATCTTTTTTTAAGATCGGCAGCTTCTGAACGCATCGACATCTTGATAGCAGCGGCCGAAGCGGCTGGAGTCGGCAACCCTTCCAATCTACACAGCTGTAACAATTTAAAATATTAAACTCGACGAATGAAAAAAAAATGTTTTAACTGATTTTGTTAAAGATAGAGATGGGTTAATTATTCTTTTTTTTTTATAAATGGTTCTGACATTAGAAAATCACATGTCATTCTTTCAGCTCGTGAAAAAATCTTCGAGCAGTTCGTGGAAGTGTCTCTGATGAAGTGCACTCGTTGTCCGTATCAGCTGCTCTCGGAGGCGAACTCTCTTTGATGTTGCATGAGATGCTGCAAGATAGTTTCCTGCCTTGAGTTAGCTTATTCTTCCTTTAGCTTTCACTCTCTTTCTTTTCTCTCTCTATCTTACTCTCGTTCAATCATTCTCTCTCTCTCTCTATCTATCTATCTTACTCTCGTTCAATCATTCTTTCTCTCTCTATCTATCTACCTTACTCTCCTTCAATCATTCTCTCTTCTTTCCATCATCAAAAAATTTATAAAAGCGTTGTTTCAGGTCTGTCATTAACAATCAGCATTGCCCCTCGTGCGGTTTCAAATGGAGCCAGACTGGGAAACACGAGTACGAGCCATTCGAACTGGATTCTTCAGGGCATGAAAGTTGCTTTCCGATATTGATAGCATGAAGAAAGCAAAGGTGCCGCAGGAAGTCGAGAGAATGCCTCTCTCCTCAGGGCCATTTGCAGTACTCGCACTCGCGGCCAAGAAGGGCATCAGAGTTGAGGTTTGATAGAAAACTCTTCTAGTTTACTGCGTGGTAAAAATGTTAAGGTTTATATAGAATTTATTTTTATGTATATGTGCCGAAGTTGACTATTGGAATTCTGAACGATTGTTATAGGCTAGGCTGAGCGGGGATATGTAGACCGCTGCGCAGCGGTCAGCGAACAAAAATATTGAGGACTGCTACCCCCTTTGTGTCTCTCTCTCTACTCGCTTCTCTCCTCCTCTCTTCTCCCATTTTATCCTCTACGTCTCTCCTTCCTCGCTCCTCTCCCCTCCTCTCTCTCTCTCTCTCTCTCTCTCTCTCTCTCTCTCTTGCTCTTCTCCTCTCTCTCTCCCCTCTCACTCTATCTCTGTCTCTCTCTCCTCTCTCTCGCTCTCTTCTCTCTTGATCTCAACATCGAAAGATTTCATGTACAGGCGTTCCAAATTGCTCTTTTTTGGGACGCTCACATCAACCGAAAAGTAATTTTAGGTGTGCAAAAATTCTGTACGCAACCTTGAAGTTCTATAATTAGACGAAATACCTAAACTAGAAGAATGAATTGCATAATTTAATTAATTAATTAAATTACAATGTTATATTCTTATAAAAACATGATCATAGGGGACCTTTAGCTTTCGCAAGATGGCTGTTGCAGAATTAAGCCTAACGGTATACCGATCACTTGAAATGGGCAAAATTGAATGTACATATCCCTCGACATGGAGATCACATCGACCGGCTTGCAGTTGCAGCAAGTCTGGACTTACGTCATTGGTAAGAGGAGGGAGAGGGAGATAGAGAGAGTACAGAGAGAAAAAGATAAAAGGAGTACTGAAAGAGAGAGAGCGAGAGGAGATAGAAATCGAGCGCGAGAGACAATCGGAAAGAGAGAAAGAAAGAGATATAGGAGATAGAGAGGGACAGGGAGGAAGAGAGAACAGGGTGATTGATAGAGGAGAGAGTCAGAGAGAGCGAATTAGAGAGAGGAAAGGAGGCAGAGAAAGGGTAAAAATAGAGGAGATATATATAGAGAGAGAAATGAGGAATAAAAAAGAGGCAAGGTGCTGCGCTTTAATTAGACATGCAGGTGTGTGTGTGGGCCAAGCCTACTCAGTTATGCTGTTGTCATTCTGTCGCTCTTTTTCTCTCTCATATGTTCTGGCTCCTTTCCTGTGTCTGCTTCCTCACCTCTCTGCCCTCGCAACTGGTAGGCAGGAGCAGAGGTGAGCCAGTTTCCACCTCTGGGCAGGAGTGATAGCGCGTCTTCCACTTCCACTTCCCTCGCGGTGACCGCGTCCACGACTGCAACGCGTGTCGCTGCGACCGGCATGATTGTCGAGATTAATTACAGAGGGTACGCATACACCTCATCGTCACTGACACTCGCCATTCTCTGTAAACGTTGAGAGTAATAATAATTTGGCTTAATAAAGTAGTTTTCAACTCTGTTCTGTATTCAATGAATATTCTATCTTTATTTATTTTTTACATTTTTTATTCTGGGAATATGTTTGTACCTTATTTTTGACAACTGACAGAAAACTCTGCTTATTTGAAAAGAGATGCGATAGTATGGCGAACATCTCTCTCCGTCACTCTTCCTCTATTTATCTAGCTCTTTCTCCCTCTCTTTTCTCTCTCTCTCTCTCTTTCTCTCGCCCTCTCTCTCTCTTTTATTTCAGTAGGTGTACTCTTCTTATATCCCCCTTCACCACCTCCCGGGGACCCAGACAGATAAGCTCCGCCTCCCCGTCCACCTCCTTCTGCTTCTGCTGCATTCCGTGTAGGGCAGTGACAGTAGCCGGCGTCGAGGCCAGGTCGGCCCTCGCCGCCCTCGTCTCCAAGCAGACCGTCCGCGGGTCCGCTTCGCCTAGCGGGCCTTCTCCCCCTCCCTCCCTCTCCGGTCCTGCCTCTCCGGGTGGTCCATTTGGCCCGTCAGCACTCTTCTCTTCAGGCCCGCCCGGAGGCCCGACCTGTCCAAGTACCCGGCTGCGCCCATCTCTCCTTGCATCCCCGGAATGCCGTCCTTGCCGTTCGCTTCTCTTGCTCCGTCTGGCGCGGCCATGCCTCTGAACCCTGTCTGCCCCGTCATTCCCGGCTCGGCCGGGCGCTGGTGGCACATTGTCATCTGTTTCATGTCCAGCTGCATGTTCTCCGAGTCTATCCCGTTCACGCCGTTCTGAGATAATTACGTTTAGGATTAGTTTTTTTTCTATGTAAATTCCAACAATGAGAAATGAATGGACGACTAGCCACAAAGCCCTGGGGCTGCCGTCCCTTTGGGCCGGGCGGGCCGGACGGGCACGAACTGGCGTTACATTGGCAGCCGTGAGCGAGACAGATGGCTGGCCGGTGCACAGGACTAATTGGTTGCGGAGAAGGAATCTATGAGAGTGCAAGACAGCTCTATCAGTGTCTTTGCTAATTAATATTTTTATTAAAAAAATATGCATTAATATTGTGTGAAGATTATTGAGAATGAAGCGGACCTCTTCCATTTGTCGATGTCCGCCATTTGCAGCGGCGCTCGGGCTTGAGAGTTGCGTATGCGGGAAGGGCGGGGCTAGACGCCGCTGCTCCTTCTGAATATGCGGCATACATGGAAGAACACAATTGATATAAAATGCTTTGCTATAAATAACAACGAGCTTTACATAGCAATCATTGTAAGACAACCTCGAGAGTACTCTCCACTGCCACCTTTTATCTGCCATTCGAAGCAGTGCCCGCGCTCCTTTCATATCCCCTTTGTCGTCTTCTCTGCCTCTCCGGCACGCTCATACTTCCCTTCTCCTTTTCACCACCAGCTGTTGTAGACCCTCCTTTTAAGTTTTCACCTCCTAGTCCCTTATCTCGTCCATCTGGCGTATTGCTGGAGTCGCGCCTCCGTCCTCGCCACCGGCGGGAGCAGTAGTCTCCCCTCCTCCTAAATAGCCATCACCTTCCGTTGCTGCTGCTGTTCCTTCTCCTCCGCCGTGGAGAGATCCAAGCTTAAAGGAACTATCCATGGAGTTTAGAAGCCGCTTGTGAAAAACTAACGTTTGAATTCGCGCATGATATTGCAAAAAGTTTTGGCGGTATGCTAGCACAGTATCCATCACAACAAACTAGACTTTGTGAGCCTTTTCCTCTCTGCCTCTCTTCTCTTCCCTCTAATCTCAAGCGTGGCTTGCCGCTTCGCACCTAGTTTTCACCTTCTCTCTCGTAGAATGAGGGTGTGCATGCGGAGAAAGTAGGCAAGGAGTGATGACGTCACTCCCTAAATTCTACAGTAATACGTGGGGAAAATCTGGTTTTTTCTCCTCAGGGCCACTTCAGAACGCATTCTCACTTTTCCTAATGATGTTTCTAGTTGAACCGGATAGTATTAACAAAAAATTCAGCAACATTGTAATCTCCATGGACAGCTCCTTTAAGACGTGATGATCTCAACTCAGTTGTCAAGACTCTACTCAGTTAAGTTTTGGCTTTCTTTTTTTTCCTTTTCTGATTAGTTGAATAAAGTTCTCTCACATACAATGTGAGATGAACTATATACATTTGTATATAGACTACATTTGACATTTTTTCATGAGATTCTTTAGGTTTTCTCTATTTATTCTAGCAACACTGCAGCGAGAGAGAGAGAGAGAGAGAATGATAGTAGAAGATAATCGCTGATGCCACCTGCTGGGAGAGAGTTTGCGAGAGAGCATTTGAATGTGAGAGATGTGAGAGGATTCAGACAATCAGAAAGCGTCCTCATCATCTTCATCCTTGTCTTGTCTTGAGAGAGCATCTGCAGCCCGATTTATCTTACTTTGTGTCAATGACATGTCGTCGACAAATCGTCATGACCAATTTGTATGTCATTGACACTGTTGTCTTGTCATTTTTCATTTGTCACATGTCATATGTCATCTGTTATTTGTCATTGACAAACTGCCTTGTCATCTCTCCCGCTTTCTCCTTCTACAGCAGCTTTATCAGTCCGTAGGCACTGAGAGGGCGGGGCTTCGGCGGAGGAGGAGATTTTTGTCATTCTGTCTCTCTCTTTCTCTCACTCCATCCCTCCCCTCTCTCTCTCTCCTCTTTCTCTCGTCTTTGACGAACATCTCGCCATTCCCATTCGCCTTCTCATTTACTCTCCATTGTTTGACTTGTTACAGTGGTTTCCACAAAGATACATTGAATAAAGCTTTTTCCATTATTTTCCATCATTATCTTTAGGACTGCTTCAATTGAATCTTTGACTTTTGAACTCATTTCCAGGGGTGGCCGGCCCCGGCCCCGGACCCAGGCCCCGGCCCCCGGCCCCCGGGCCGGGACCGGGGCCTACCCTGGGGGCTATGGATAATTAAATTAAGCTAACCCCCAGTTGAACATATTATGAGCAAATTTATGATGAAATATGCCACGCTTTATTCAGTATGCGTTACAGATGTATTGCGCAAACGCATTTTCTCAATTTTGGATGAATTTTTCCCCAACGCGAATTTTTTTAAAGAAGCTTTGTAGCTGGGGCCTCCTTCGGAGCCGACCACGGGGGCTGGGGCCAGGGCCGGGGCCGACCTCGGGGACCAGGGCCGGGGCCGGGGCTTACCCTGGGTGCCGCACACAGAAAACAATTCTGTAGTTTTCGCCAGGAGGCGGAAAAGGTCGAGGAGAATTCGTGAAATTCGGCGCCGGCGCCTGCGCCAAAACTACAGAATGGGGGTTGAGTAGAATTCGTAGTTTCCGCGCAGTGAGAATACGCTGATTTCTAGGCTCCGCCCCTTTTTATCCTGGCCTCTCTCCCCGGCACTCATTTTGCTGAACTTCTTACTCTTCATCATATGAGAAAGAAAACCCGACAAGGGGATAGCCTAGCTTACCTACTTTCTCCCCCTCTCTCTCTCTCCCTCTTTCTCTCTCTCTCTCTCTCTCTCTCTCTCTCTCTCTCTCTCTTTCTCGCTCTCTCTCTGTATGTCTCTCTCACTCTCTCGGGTACTTTTCTTTGTCACCCGCCTTTTCCTTTTAGCCAAGAGACTGCATGATGTTCGTGGAAAGAGAAGCATGATTTTCAGAGGACAGTAAAGAGAAAGGATGAACGGGAATGTTTAAAAAGCTCAAGAACAACATGGCTTGTATTGGGTTGTTGTTCAGAGACCCTGAGCGAGAGGGAGGGCGAGAGAGAGACAGAGAGAGAGAGACAGAGAGAGACAGAGAGAGACAGAGAGAGAGAGAGAGAGCCGATAGTTCTTCATTCCAGAAAATAAAGCGTTGAGACGTGTTTTGGCCCTATCTGTTGGGTTGAAAACGTTGAGGCTTCAGAGGATAGATACGCAGTGCCGATACCGCTCTCCTCTCTTGTGCATCTGTCTGTCTGTCTGTGTCTGTCTGTCTGTCGTTCTGTCTGTCTGTGCCTGTCTCTGTCTCTCTCTCTCTCTCTCTCTCTCTGTATGTCTCTCTCTCCCTCCCTCTCCGCAGTCAGCAAGACAATGAGTGCATGTATACTCGCAAAGTATTTCGCTCCTTAGCACTCATTCAGCAACTGTTACTATGCAAATTACCCTTCCCACGCATCTCAAACAACATACAATTAAGAGAGCCTCTCTGTAAGACTCAAGGAGGGGTCCATACAGGCATGCCCTAGATGCAAGATGACGGATCCATACATTGAGAATGTGGTCAGGCATGACCAAGGACCTCTCTATTAACTTTTTGGGAAAATTTTATTTTTATAAAAATTTTCTTTCCAGGAATACCTTAAAGTGTGCTAAAATTTTTAAAATTCATATCTGGCTTTAAAGTCAACATTTTTCACTATTCTTTTTTTTATTCGATTTCTCGTTGAATACTTAATAAAACGTAGTAAGAGACTTCTTTTCAAAATTTTCATTTTTGTTGTTTAATTTTGTCATGAATTTTCGCTCGTTGAATACCTAAACCTCATTTGTGCGTGGGATGTTTATTTCAGATTAAAGAGCATGAAAAACTGTACAAGATACGGTCCAAGTTCAGCAAAATCTCTTTCCCAGAAGCCTCGAAAAAGTAACCCGAATAGGAGCAACTCTCACCTGAGCGAATATGGTAATATGGTTACAACTTGCCAAATTTGACAAGCTCACAGAAGCTAAACAGACAGTTTTATACAGCATCTTATTCTCTACAGAAAGGTGTCCATGACTTGTTCATAAAAAGCGCTTTTTATTGATAAAAACTTGAAAATTCGATTTTCAAACATTTTGGAAAATAGCTGAAAACCTATTTCATGAAGTATAGTGTGTACGAGCTTGCTGAAAACAATATCTCCGTAGCTGTATCTTGTAGAGCAGAAAATTCTACACAACATATATTCTTAATGCATTATCTTGATTTCCCACTTGATCCGAAAACTTGATTTCAAATTCGCGGTTCGAGCTAAATTTGGCATCAGGTGTCGTTTATACATGAGTTAACTTTAAAAATCGGTGTTTTCGTTCAAAATAACAATTTTTTTCGCGTTCCTGGTATCGAACAACCCCTCTTGGGCAAATTTGGGGAAAAGTTTTTTTTTCGATCTTACCCTGCTCATTTCGAAATTTTTTTTCGACTTTTGCACGGCCATGGCGAAATGGAAGTCAAAAGTCGAAAAAAAAAATTTTCCCCAAATTTGCCCAAGAGGGGTTGTTCGATACCAGGAACACGAAAAAGATTGTTATTTTGAACGAAAACACCGATTTTTAAAGTTAACTCATGTATAAACGACACCTGATGCCAAATTTAGCTCGAACCGCGAATTTGAAATCAACTTTTCGGATCAAGTAGGAAATCAAGATAATGCATTAAGAATATATGTTGTGTAGAATTTTCTGCTCTACAAGATACAGCTACGGAGATATCGTTTTCAGCAAGCTTGTGAAAGATTGCGACTGTGTGTTTTTGTGCTCGCCACTACTGGTTTAAATACAAGTGTTTATTTGGACAAGGAGGCTTTAGTGACAGCAAGGTAAAAGACAGATCTAGACGAGGGGTGGGGGCCAAGAGAGGCTGGACACCACACGCCAATAACAGTCCTTCGCCACCCCTTAAGTATAGCTTCAATTGAAGGCGGAGCTATACCGATTCGTCTCTAGTTCTCTAATATCTCCACTAAATCCTCTAACTCTCACCTTAGAAGAATGTAGACAAGATTATACAGATATAACTAATGCATTTCTTACCAAACGGAAATGCATTAAATCTCTAGAATAACAACTTTCTCTAGAAGAGCAAAGTACAGCGGTAGCGGATACTAGATTCCGCGACAAAGCTCGTACACACTATACTTCATGAAATAGGTTTTCAGTTATTTTCAAAAATGTTTGAAAATCGAATTTTCAAGTTTTTATCAATAAAAAGCGCGTTTTATGAAAATGTCATGGACACCTTTCTGTAGAGAATAAGATGCTGTATAAAACTGTCTGTTTAGCTTCTGTGAGCTTGTCAAATTTGGCAAGTTGTAACCATATTACCATATTCGCTCAGGTGAGAGTTGCTCCTATTCGGGTTACTTTTTCGAGGCTTCTGGGAAAGAGATTTTGCTGAACTTGGACCGTATCTTGTACAGTTTTTCATGCTCTTTAATCTGAAATAAAAATCCCACGCACAAATGAGGTTTAGGTATTCAACGAGCGATGACATGACAAAAAAATTCATGACAAAATTAAACAACAAAAATGAAAATTTTGAAAAGAAGTCTCTTACTACGTTTTATTAAGTATTCAACGAGAAATCGAATAAAAAAAAGAAAAGTGAAAAATGTTGACTTTAAAGCCCGATATGAATTTTCAAAATTTTAGCACACTTTAAGGTATTCCTGGAAAGAAAATTTTTATAAAAATAAAATTTTCCCAAAAAGTTAATAGAGAGGTCATGCCTGACCACATTTTCAATGTATGGATCCGTCATCTTGCATCTAGGGCAGGGCCAACTGGAGCCTTACTGAGAGGCTCTCTTAACAGGCTGTGAATGAAGGCGAAACACAAATCTTTCACTTTGTTCTACATTTGTAGTGTTAATGATTCGAAAAAAAACATTTAGTCTCATTAATAGAGATTGACATAGGGAGAAGATGAGAGATGAGAGAGAAAGAGAGGTGAGAGAAAGAAAGAGAGATGAGAGAGAGAAAGAAAGATGAGAGAGAGAGAGAGAAGAACATCTTTGAGCAAATGACCCCCCCCCCCTCCCCTATCACTAGGTTATCCAATGCCGAGAGGTGCATGGGTGGGTTGGTGGCCTGGTGGCCTGGTCCCACAATGGGGGACTCTAATCCATGACGATGGGTTGGGGGCTGGGCTCCTTGTTCCATCGTTCGTCCCGAATCTCGAATCTCGAATCTCGAATCTCTCGCTCGATCGTCTGGATCGTCTGCTTGGTCTGCTCGAGCGGCTGCTTGGTCCTCTGGATCAGCTTCGTCGAACACGTAATCGATTCACGCACTTAGGCTACTGTATGTAATCTTTATATACAGTAATCGGCTGCCAGTTATGTACATACTTGGGTACATCAATTCTTTCCTGGTCTTATAACTGCAGAGCTTCTCTCATGCAGTCAGTCGTGACAAATACACGAACATCGTCTCGCTTAGAGTACGCTTGATTTCTGAATTTGACATCGTCGTCAATAGCACACTTCCTTCATTCAGTGCTGCATAATCGACTCTCTTGCCTCGACGGAGATTAAATTCTCTGGTCTCTGCAGGTTTCTCATCCCTTGGGCGAATGTCCACATCAAAATCGAATTCCTTCTTCTCTTCATCTGTCAATTCCAAATGCACAATTCTATTGACAGGTCGACTGATGGTCCTTCCATTAGCAGTCTTCAGCTCTACGGATCTTCCTTTGGCACTCGTGATCTTCGTCACTTGAGCCATCTCCCAGCTTCCTCTTGGGTGCATTTCATCCACAACAAGCACAACGTCTCCAACTGCTGGAGCGCTGCTTGGCGGCTTTCCATCGACTTTGGCCATTCTAGCACTCTTTCGGTTCTCTCTCTCCCTGAGCTCATCAAGGTAGAACGTACTCCACGCTTTCCAGAACTTGTCGAGCACTTTAAGTGTCTCTGTCAGTCTTTCCTGTGCTTCTCTGAATGGTTTTGACTCTTGATCGAATTCAAAGTCGCGGTCCTCTAATTGCTTAGCAACATTTGGGACTCCAAGTCTCACTTTCGGCTGCAAGAAATCAATCGGTCTTATTACCGGTATTTCCAATGCATCTTGCAAATCATCACTCACTTGAGTGAGAGGCCGGCAATAAATAACTGCTTCAACTTCAGTCACGATTGTTCGAGTTTCATCTCTCTCTAACACTCTATGCTCGGTTGCCTTCAGGAATGCCTTCTTGACAATTCCCACGAGTCTTTCATAGAAGCCTCCTTGCCAGGGTGCTGCGGCTGCATTAAATATCCATTCAGCTCCTTCTTTGGCAACGTACGACACGACGTCTTCATCGTGAGTGTGCTTCTGCCACATCTGGTTCAAAAGCTTTTCTCCCAGCTTGAACGTAGTAGCGTTGTCAGAACGAATCGTTCTTGGCACACCTCTTCATGAGAAGAATCTTCTCATTGCATTCAAGAATGCAATTACAGAAAGGTCATCTACCAATTCCAGATGCACTGCTCTCACTGCTAGGCATGTTATTAGTAAGATTTAAGCTTTTCTTTCAAAGCTCTCCTTGTCTGTGACTACTTTGTACCTGATGGGTCCAAGGTAATCAAGGCCAATGTTTTCGAACACATGGCTCTCGCGCACCATTTCCTTTGGAAGTGGTGGCGGTTCTGGATAAGGAAACGGTCGATTGTTATACCGTTGGCATGGCAGGCACTTCTTAATAGAGAGGCTCGGGAGGCATCGGGCCGCTGTTAAATCAGCCGCCCAGCATGACGCCTTTAGCCAGTCGCATACCTCTCGAACGCTCGAAAACGCAAGCGAAACTGCAATCAAGGTAAAACGAATAAGCCTTAAATGAGAAAGATTGATAACCTGGAAAAAATTAATTAAAATGGAACCGCTTTACGCGAATGAAGCCACAAACGTAAAATAAGCTTAAAACGAAACATTAAACATACCACACTCTTCACGACTCAATCGTAGAATGAAGCGTCTCTCCAAAAGAGACGCCCTTATACTAAACAGCTACCGTACACAATAAACCTCTTCAACAGGTTTCCTTATTCAAAAACTGGCAGCATACCAACATGGTGTCGGTCCACCTCCGGAATGGTAATCCACAATTCACTTGATGAGAGGACGTCAAAATCTGCCGCAGAGACATATTCATTTCAATGAAATCTCTCTGCGCGACGTCTATCTTCATCCACAACTCGGTCTCGCTATTTGCGCCGAAAAAGATGTTGTCGACATATATGTCGTTCCGAATGTCTTCCATGGCCTTCAGCCTCTCGCTTTGCGCGGCTCGCCAGGTATCTTCGTACGCGTTGACATTCGCGTCTTCACCACCATTGCTAAGCATAGCAAGGTGTTCTCGCAACTTTCGCTCACTCATTGTCATGTGATAGCGAATTGTGCTATTCAGCAGGTGTGGACTGGATGTAAATCCAAATGGAACCACTCGGAACCGAAAATGGATCAGCCCGTCCTTCCAATCACCTGACAGGTACTTCTGCCTGTCTCGAATCCAGAGGGATCTCGTGATATCTCTCTGAGACTCTTTCAAGTGCACGCAGTGGAAAGCTTTCTCGGCATCTGCTGCTGCAATGAACGGCCTTTCTCTGAACCTCATGAGAAGGCTGGTCACTTCGGCCATCTCATTTGGGCCAGTGTGAAGTGCTGCATTAACACTCACCACTCCGCGACGTCTGCTGCTGGCATTGTATACCATTCTGAGCTTAGTCGTCTTTATCACTGCCTTGTAAGGACTGTATTAAACGAGACCATCAGGTTTAGTAAGTGGATCAATCTCTTCTATGATTCCGCTTTCTACCTGGGAGCAGAACAATTCATTAGTTCGCTCGAAAAGCTCGTCGTTCGTGACGCACTTGCTTTTCTTCAAACTTTGTAAAGCTAATACAAAGTTGTCGGCTACTTGTTCCTTCATGTCCTTGAAAGGGAACTCCACATAATAGCCGTCTTCCCGTTTTTCAACGGTTCTCCAGAAATGCTCCACGACTCCCTCATTAGTGGTGTCCGTCGTTTCATCTTCTGGTGCCAATTCCAAGGCAAGAAATTTAGCTAGTGCCACTTCTAGTGCTTCTAACCTTTCTCCTTCAATGGCTTCTGTATCCCAGAGTTTGACTCTCTTCTCCTTCTTCGCCTTTGTTAGAGACTTTGGATTGCCAGTCCTTTTTCCCTCCTTCTGGTTACTCGAGATTGCATTGGATACAGAATTAGCGCGCTGCTGTTCTGCTTGCGCCTTCGTCTGATCAACAGCTGATTAGGCGTGCATTTGCACTTTCTGCCGTCTCTTCACAGTAGTGCTCTCTGGCTGTGCTGTGGTCTCTCGCCGATCTGGCGGTTCAACTGCGCTCTCTGCAGTCGTCGCATCTCTACACTGTTCTGGCAGTGTCTGCATGCGTTCTGCCAAGACTGTACTGTCTTACGATGCTCTCTCAGCTGCTTGTCTAGCTGATTCGCACACACTGTAGTCACTCAGTGTCTTCGGCTTCTCTGCCGGAGCAGTATACACACTGCAATCACTCTCTGCCTGTCTGGCAGGCGAGTGGTCTCTACGCAACTTTGTCTGCGTCTTCGGCGTCTCTGCCGGTGCAGCACTATCACTGCCTTCACTCTCTGCCTGTCTGGCGTGTGAATGGCTCGAACGCAAATTTGTCTGCGTCTTCGATCTCTCAGTCTGCGTGGTCTCTCGGCTGACTGTGAGCGCGCTCTGCGCGTCTGTGCCCTCAGCTTGGCTGCTACTCTCCGTGCGGCGGGATTCTTCATCCGCGGCGACATCTCTCACTGCCCGTGCACTGATCATGAGTACACTTTTCTTCTTAGACTTGGCAGTTTTGCTTGGTTTGGCCTTCTTTCCTTTCTGTATCGGTTTTTCGCCGTCTTGATATCCACAGGCTACATATCCGAATACAGTAGGAATAAGATCGAGACCACTTGGAAGGGTGACCATCTCCAACCCTTCAAATGAGAGTGAACGTAATGCCGACCTTCCTCCGATTAGCAATTCGACCATCTCATAGGTGGCTTCTTTTGCGAGAACGAGTTCCTTCTCTCGGATTTATCTTCCTTCCAGAGTGTTACCGGTGGTTGCCGAGGCACAACTGGCTCCTTTCGCACATAAGCCTCTATGGGGACTTCTCCATTCTTGTATACAAGCGAAAATATCACGATATCGTGCATTTCTGGTTCACTTGTGTGTCCCGCTCCCGCAATTGACATTAGCTCTTGCCGTACAATTGGGAACTTTCTTCGCATTGCGGTTTTTGCACTAATCAAGGAAATTTCGGCTCCCGTGTCAATCATAGCATTTATGCTATAATTCTTCTTCCGTTTATAATCATAGACAGGTGCTAGCAGGGTGATCATCTTTGATGTATCTTCTTTTACTGATCTGTCTACCTCTTCACTTTTCAGTGTGAGTAGAACTGCATTATCGCTCTCCTTCTGCTTCTTTGCCTTGATAAAGGAATTCCGGGATCTACTGCCTTCTCTGGCATCTTCTGGCTTCTCTAGCTTTCGCTCTCACACCCAGCAAATCGATGCATGATGCGCTCCTTCGCACTCTTCGCAGATTTCTCTGCATTTTCTTGCTGCATGTCCATGACTCAGACAGCGAAAACATTGTCCGCTCTGTCTCAACAGCTTGTAGCGCTCTCTCGCCTCTGTCACTCTCTGACATTGCGATGCTGGCTCTCTGTTGTGCTTTGCACAAAATGGGCGGAGATTCGGATCAACAAGCGATTCTTTCTTCTCCCAGGTAGCTACTGTCTTCACAGTTCGCTCTTTTGCCTTCTCATCATTGTTGCGCCGCGCTGCTATTACATCTTGCAGAATTTTTTCCTCTTTGATGTATCTTTCCAGGAATTGTAGAAGCATGTAGAAGTTGTCAGTATCAATGATAGCTTGACATCGGAAAGCTGACATAAAAAGTGAGCGGAGTCGTCTTAGCGTACTCAATTGCTCCGTCATTGGCTTTCCCGCTTGCGGTAATTCATGAATCTTCTTATGCAACAGATGGAGTCGACTGCTTTCTTTGTTGTACTCTTTTTCCAACAAGTCGATGGCGATCTGGTAACTCTCCTGGCAAACAGGTAGAGCTTGAATCACTTCTAGCGGTTCTCAATTCAACCGCGCTCTCAGATGGCAAAATTTGAGCACATCTGGAATCGGAAGATTTCCGACGAGCAGGAGGAACATGGCTTTAAATTCTGGCCATTCCTCAGCGTCACCCTCAAAAGCTCTTAGCTCGAGGTGAGGCAGCGCAGGCATAAAGGGGGGCACTTCTTGCAAGCAAGTCCATCGACTTTGTTCAATCCCTGGCCTTTGCTTATTCGTTTGACCATTTGGTCCGTACACTTGTCTCTTTTCAAGAAACATTCGTTGCGTTTGAGAAGTAAGATAAAGAGATTCTGGCGGGAGGGACTGCGTCCAATCTCCTCCACTCTCTGCTCTTCTCACTGTCTTTTCGTTCTGTGGAGCAGAAGCTGGCACCGGTGAGCTGTCACACTGACCGTCGCGCTTACGCTCTCTGATCTCCTTCGTTCTCTCGTCTTGTCTTCTTGCTAGAGAGATTTCACTCTCTCTGTTGCTCAGCTCTGCACCACGGTTCTTCACCGGGTCAGGCTGCCTTTTGTTCGGATTCTGCGTCTCTCTTCTTCTGATGATTTCCTCTATCATCTCTCGCAAGCACACCATTCTTTCTTTGGCCGTTCTGCTTTTCTCTGCGATCAGATAGGGGTCTCCGCTCTCTGCGGTTGCATCATGCTCCTTCCATCCTTTCTTGTCTGCTAGCTCCTTTGCTCTGGCTGATTCATCAGTCAGCGCTTCGATTGCCTGGTGCCATGCTCTTTCAAGCTCGTCACAACGGCTTGAGATGTCTCTCATTTCGAATGCAAGGCTCTTAGCTTGCGAATCGATTAAGAGCAGGCCACTCATTGGCAAATCGTGGAGACGGTTTGCTTCGGCCCAGTATGTTTCAACTGGTTCGTAACTAGTACGAGTTGCCTCATATCGCTTATGTACGATGGAAAGCTTTTTCCCAAATGGGCTGGCCAGCACAGAGAGAGAAGTCATTCTCTCTCTACCACTTGGTACTTTGCAGTACGGCTTCTCAGAGGCACTTCGGCTTGAGACCGATAAGACAGTCAAATCAGCACCTTCACTGATGACTGTTTAGAAGCAGCACCTTCACTGCGTAAAAACAATGGCAGACAGAATTGGAAAGAGAGAAGAAAGACCAAAAACACAAAAAAACAACAAGTAGAAAACCAGTGCCACGCGATTATTAGAAATTTGGCCCTACCTATGATGCCGACGCACCATGTGAAAGATTGCGACTGTGTGTTTTTGTGCTCGCCACTACTGGTTTAAATACAAGTGTTTATTTGGACAAGGAGGCTTTAGTGACAGCAAGGTAAAAGACAGATCTAGACGAGGGGCGGGGGCCAAGAGAGGCTGGACACCACACGCCAATAACAGTCCTTCGCCACCCCTTAAGTATAGCTTCAATTGAAGGCGGAGCTATACCGATTCGTCTCTAGTTCTCTAATATCTCCACTAAATCCTCTAACTCTCGCCTTAGAAGAATGTAGACAAGATTGTACAGACTACGTTTTATTAAGTATTCAACGAGAAATCGAATAAAAAAAGAATAGTGAAAAATGTTGACTTTAAAGCCCGATATGAATTTTCAAAATTTTAGCACACTTTAAGGTATTCCTGGAAAGAAAATTTTTATAAAAATAAAATTTTCCCAAAAAGTTAATAGAGAGGTCCTTGGTCATGCCTGACCACATTCTCAATGTATGGATCCGTCATCTTGCATCTAGGGCAGGCCCAACTGGAGCCTTACTGAGAGGCTCTCTTAACAGGCTGTGAATGAAGGCGAAACACAAATCTTTCACTTTGTTCTACATTTGTAGTGTTAATGATTCGAAAAAAAACATTTAGTCTCATTAATAGAGATTGACATAGGGAGAAGATGAGAGATGAGAGAGAAAGAGAGGTGAGAGAAAGAAAGAGAGATGAGAGAGAGAAAGAAAGATGAGAGAGAGAGAGAAGAACATCTTTGAGCAAATGACCCTCCCCCCCTCCACTATCACTAGGTTATCCAATGACGAGAGGTGCATGGGTGGGTTGGTGGCCTGGTGGTTAACGTGGGAAAATTGCGCGCGGGGGGTGGTGGTTCGGGTCCGGTCAGGAGCAAAATGTCTTTTTCTCTCTCTCTCTGTCTACTTCCAGGTACAACCGACGACAACGACTCCCATCAACACAACGGATCACAGGTTAGCTAAATTATCGACTTTTGCGAACCTTTTTGGAATGTTTTTTCTATTTTACTGTTGTTTTAGTCACTGAATGACCAAAAGCAGTGAAATATGTCGTTCGCAAAAGTACCCTATCACCAGGTTATCCAATGCCGAGAGGTGCATGAGTGGGTTGGTGGCCTGGTGGTTAACGTGGGAAAATTGCGCGCGGGGGGTGGTGGTTCGGGTCCGGTCAGGAGCAAAATGTCTTTTTCTCTCTCTCTCTGTCTACTTCCAGGTACAACCGACGACAACGACTCCCATCAACACAACGGATCACAGGTTAGCTAAATTATCGACTTTTGCGAACCTTTTTGGAATGTTTTTTTCTATTTTACTGTTGTTTTAGTCACTGAATGACCAAAAGCAGTGAAATATGTCGTTCGCAAAAGTAGGATAATTAGCTAACCTGATCCACAGGATGGTGGGACAACCGTGAAAGAGAGAGAGAGAGAGAGAGAGAGAGAGAGAGAGAGAGAGATAGAGAGAGAGAGAGAGAGAGAGAGAGAGAGAGAGAGAGATAAGAGAGAGAAAGATAAATAGATTCTTTCATTAGGTGGGCTCGAAAATTGGTATAAATAGGTGCAAAAGTGATTAAAAACCCGCGAAAAAAAATCCGAAGTGTGAGAATGACACAGAGGGTGTAGCAGACTGTGTGAGAGACGGATATCAAGAAAAGTTTAGAAAAAACTCAGTAAAACCATCTTAAAATATGAATAAAACAGCAAAAAGTTAAAGCGCTTGGGGACCCGGCTGCCCGCGGTGACATTTTACGAATATTGCAATGACATGCTAATTCTCCTCGACCTTTTCACGAATAAATTAGCAACGCTGGCTTTACACTGATATATTCGTACCTCATTCTGTACTATACAACAGAATATTTTTCTGTGTGCGGGGCCGGATATTTTCGGCCCCTGGCCACCCCTGGTCGCGGCGCACTGAGCAAGTTTCAAACTTCTTCCCATTTGATCTCTCAGTCTAATAGCCAAAAAGCATTTTCATTGACCTCCATGAATAATCGATATTTTCGTTTCCGTCCAAATTTGCAGGACCATTCCTTTTTCTAGTCCTGTTTGTAAAAGAATAACTAATAAGTGATCTTTGCTCTGTGAATATTTTTAATGTAGTCAACTGCAGTTGTCTTCGAGGCGAACTCCGGTGAATGGAAGTTCGATTCGCCTTCCGTGCCCACTCTCGCCATCCAGAGTTGATAAATGGGATGAGGAGCAACGAACCACCGGTTGTTATCGTAATGCTAGCCAAAGTTGCTGGTTCTGCCATTTTTCGTTGCGCCGGGTCCGCTAAAGTGGGCGGTGCCCCACCGCGCTGCCACCCTGTAAACAACTCAGCGGAAACCGTCGGTTGGCTGCCAAAACATCCTCCCGAGCGGCCCACACCCTCGTGGCTCCCTAGTCCTTCCTTCCTCACTCTCTTCCTCTCCACCATAAGAAGATGTATGTATTCCACACATGATAACGAGGCCAGAATGGCGTGGATGAGGAAGGAAAGTGAGTTGTTTCTTCATATGGTCGACTGTGTGGTTGATAAAAACTAACTGTATACGTTCTTTGAAATAGAATGCACTGAATATACCTGAAATTATGAAACAAGGAAAGAAAAGAAAAAGAAGCGTGCAACGCGATATCGATTTGCAAGACATTCTGTCCAATCGGGCTAGACATTCTAGCATTCTGTCTAGCCCGCCATGTCTTGTGTTTTTGAACATTCGCGACTGCACATTTGTTGTGGGATTGGACATTCATGTCTCAGTGACAATCGCGGGCATTACATATGTATACAATAATGTCTAGTGTGAATGTCTTGTCGCATAAGACATTCTTCACTGCGTGCATTTCATATGTATACAATAGGGTGTTTTGTAAAAAAAAAAAGGGTACTGTAACGATACTTACCGTATCAAAAAGATGTCGCGTCAAACTCCAAGACAGTCTAAGACCTTTAATGCAAATTCATCTAACTCGTATCACTTCGGCAAATCTAACGATTCAAAATAAGTTGCACAGCAAGATTTGCAAACAATTCACCAAACGTGTCGGACGACCCCCGCGAGCTGCGCAAGACGGGCCGAAGCTGACCAACAGTCGCAAAAACACTCGAACAGCCTAAAGAGAAATTCATTAACTAAAATTAATTCGCAAATCAAATGATACAAAATCAGTCGCGCAGCAAATTGTAGCACTTCCCATGCTACAAACAACAATCGTCATGGTCCTTGACATAGAACATGCATATTTCTACAAAATTCAGAAGAAAAGAACAAGAACATAAAACATAATACGAGAATGCTTCTCCTTTTCGTGTTTAGCAGATTGTCCAAGTCCGCCTGATATCTCCTGTGTCTCTCTCTCCTCGAGATGGCGATCTCACTCATTGTCAGTTGGGAGAGTGGCATCTGGAATTGCGAGGAGAACGATCTTGCAGATGCTCATATGTTGGCATTTGAGCATGTACATATTAAACTACCTGTTTCATCTAATCCTCTATACATAATGCATTCTACAAAAATTATTATGATTTAATTGTTATAATCTGAAGCGTAAGGTTGCCAATGAATGAGAAGAATGAGCCCAACACCTTTAGTCATTAAACACTTTACAACTAATTTAATCATACCTAATTAGACCGAAAAACTTAATAATATTTATGGTAAGTACCCTTATTAGTGCCCCGACATTTTACTCCTTCTGCTCAAAGTCTCTCGTTCCATTTCTTGTTCTCTCTCTCTCTCTCTCTCTCCCTGTCTCTCCATCTGTCTACTACCTCTCTGTGTCTTTCTGTCTCTCTCTCTTTCTGTCTGCCAATCTCTCTCACTCGCTCTCTGTGTCAATCTCTCTCTCGCACTCTCTGTCTCTCTCTCTATCTGTCAATCTCTCTCTCACTCTCACTCTCTGTCTCTCTCTCTCGCTCTCTCTCACACACAACTCCGCCTCTAATTCTAGATCCTTCAAATCTCAATCCCACCTTCGTTCCAGTTCGAGAATGCACGGCATCCACCCGGTTGCGTCCATCTCTTCTTCCTGGTCCGTTGTCGCAGCCAGTGAGTCGCTTCTCGTACTCTCTTCCGCTGACCCTGAGCAGCTACTCCGTGATCACCGCGTCCTTCCGCTCTCATCGCTCCCCATCTCCTGCGACCTCGGAATCCGAGATATCCTTTCAAATGGCTGCCGCTTCAACGTCTGCATTTCACATCCTGATCATCCGCCGAATCCAATCGTCTTTCTCAATGAGCGAACTCTCGCCACCATCGAATGTCACTCCAATGTCAACTGGCGACTGATGTCCAATGATAGCGTCGTCGAATGGCGACTGATGTTCGTCCGGGTTGGCTGTTCCGAGGCAGTCATCTCGCGTTCAGCCGCCTTCCGCTTCCCGGGTAGCGACATCTCGGCGCCGCATCGAATGCATCTGATGCGTTCAAGCGATGCGCTACATCTCGAGCTGAAGATGTTCGTGACGACGGCGCGTGACGACAGCATCAGACTCTTCAAAGTGGAGTTCCATGACAACGATGACGTCACAATTACGTATTTACTCGGCTGCATGACGTGGAATAGGTACCACCGAGAGGCCATGATGAATCAGGCAGAATTCAAGGTTGGCGCGTTCGACAGAAGTTACTGTAGTCGAAAGGTACAGTAGTCAGACGATACAGTTGTCATAACTATACTCCTTAATTAATTTAACCAAATACTTATATCTAAATTTAAACGTGCACAAAGCTCAAACGTAACATGTTAGCATTTTCCTAACTACTATAGTCATATGTTCTCAGGCAGAAGGTCGCGAGTTCAAGGTTGAGTTTATTTTTAGTACGTCCTGGCGCCGGCGCCGCTCGTACTCTGTGACTACGACCTCCGCACGCCGCCGTCCGTGCTCTACCGACGTAGCGAAGTGGAAGAGGCGACGCGGAGCTTCGACGGCTACCTCTACGACGAATTCGCGCACCTCGACGCGGCGACCACACGATGGCCGGAGACGTTCGCCGGCGTGCAAAGATTTTTTTTCTCGGCGAGGAATTCCATTGAGCGGCCGGTCAGTCTGTTCATCTGGTTATTTTATTTTTCCTTCAATTTAAAATTCTTCAAAAGATGACAGATCTCAACTTTGGTCGCTCTCAGAAATGAAAAGATTTGAGCTGGAAGTAAAGATGACCGATCTCGACGTCGGTCGGTCGATGACGCTGACCGACTGGAACAAGACGCTGAGCCCGGAAGGCGTCGTGCACTCTCCAGGCGGGCGGGTCTTCTTCATTTTATATCAAGCATGCCATCTTTCTTTTCCTTTAAGAGAGCCTCTCTGTAAGTATTAAGCAGCCCTCCATGGGGGCCTGTACCTATGCGCACTATGAAGAAAATTAGAAGGTCAGTTTTGTTATAAAATTTTATTTCTTGTCTGGGCATTCAAAAGTAAGGGAAATGTATTAGTCCCCATAACTTTCTTTAACATCAATATTTTTCAATTTTCTTTTCTTTATTGGTATCGCCGTTGGATGCTAAACAAAACTGCAAAGATATGTTTCAGTCAACTATTTCATTTTCACATCGAAAAATTACTTTTAATATTTTAATTTGACGGTTAAGTACCTTATACTCATTTGTGTGTGGGTGTTATATCTCAAAATGTAGAGCATTAAAAACTGTATAACATACCTTCTTTTCGTTTAGCCTGGATGTCCCTACGGGGGTAAAACAGAGGCTCGAATAGGCGTACCTCGGAGATGTGGGATTCAAGGAATGCGTGATAAAGAAGTTAAATTCTTTTTGTAACATAAAATGAATCGCTTCATTCGATTCAACTTGTTCCTTTTCATAAAAGCTCCCTATAAAAATTTCACGAAAATAAGATCTTCCATGAAAATAACACATTTTTCGATTTTTCTGCCATTGTCAGAAAATGACCTAAAACTATTCGAATCGCTATATTTTCAATATTTTCGATGAGAACAGAATGCGGATAGTACTATTCAGTACGCGACAAAATTCTCTACAACATAAAAATATTTACATCTGGATAGGGCTTCCCTAACAATGACAGTATCGATTATCCTTTGGCGGTCGCGTCAAAAGTGACAGATCCGCATTTTCCAACTTTTCGTGCAATCGTAATGTTTATTACTCATCCAATACATCATTCTGCTCCACGAAGCACACTAAGGTCAGAGCCGATGTTTGTTTTGCAGATTTCCCGTGGTAAAAGCCCGCAAAAGGGTTTGCACGCGCGCGGATTCGAACCTGCGACCCATGACATTCGACTTGCACAACCCATGGGCCAAAATGACATTAAAAAATTTTCATTTCCAGAAATGATTTTTTAAATGTCATTTTGGCCCATGGGTTGTGCAAGTCGAATGTCATGGGTCGCAGGTTCGAATCCGCGCGCGTGCAAACCCTTTTGCGGGCTTTTACCACGGGAAATCTGCAAAACAAACATCGGCTCTGACCTTAGTGTGCTTCGTGGAGCAGAATGATGTATTGGATGAGTAATAAGCATTACGATTGCACGAAAAGTTGGAAAATGCGGATCTGTCACTTTTGACGCGACCGCCAAAGGATAATCGATACTGTCATTGTTAGGGACGCCCTATCCAGATGTAAATATTTTTATGTTGTAGAGAATTTTGTCGCGTACTGAATAGTACTATCCGCATTCTGTTCTCATCGAAAATATTGAAAATATAGCGATTCGAATAGTTTTAGGTCATTTTCTGACAATGGCAGAAAAATCGAAAAATGTGTTATTTTCATGGAAGATCTTATTTTCGTGAAATTTTTATAGGGAGCTTTTATGAAAAGGAACAAGCTGAATCGAATGAAGCGATTCATTTTATGTTACAAAAAGAATTTAACTTCTTTATCACGCATTCCTTGAATCCCACATCTCCGAGGTACGCCTATTCGAGCCTCTGTTTTACCCCCGTAGGGACATCCAGGCTAAACGAAAAGAAGGTATGTTATACAGTTTTTAATGCTCTACATTTTGAGATATAACACCCACACACAAATGAGTATAAGGTACTTAACCGTCAAATTAAAATATTAAAAGTAATTTTTCGATGTGAAAATGAAATAGTTGACTGAAACATATCTTTGCAGTTTTGTTTAGCATCCAACGGCGATGCCAATAAAGAAAAGAAAATTGAAAAATATTGAGTTTGAAGCGAGATACGTCAATTCATATAATATTCAAACTTTCAACTGTTCACACAAGAATTTTTTTGAAAAAAATATTAACCATTTAATCTTGCTACTGGGGGCCTGTGTCATGCCTGACAATGTTTTCATACTCGAAATCCAACATCTGGATCTGGGGCAGGCCCTACTGGAGGCATACAGAGAGGCTCTCTTAAGCAAAACATGGAATGTGATAATACTTATTACATTACTCGATATCAGTAAGTTGCAAATGTACACATACTATTGTGACACCATAATCAAACTACTCCCCCTTTCAAGATGCGCTTGCGGGGCGTCGCTCCACTGAGTGAGATCGCCCTTTCCAAGTGCTGGTCGCTGCTCTCTCCGAGCGTCTCTACCCAGCTCAAGAATCACTCTAGCTTTGACCCTCGCTTCATTGCATGCTCTCTCTCTCTTCATAACACTAAATAATTAATCTGCCTCGTTTTTTACTTCTATAAATCACTTGTAGCTGATTTGTTCTTGATATTTCTTTGTGCAGAAATCTGGATGCAGTGTCAATGATATTCTTTGTACATCTTTCAGCTTTCTTCCTCCTTTCCTTCTCCGTTACTCCCTCTCGTTCTCTCCATCCCTCTCATTTTCTCCATCCCTCTCGTCTTCTTCATCCCTCTCTATCTCGGAAAACTCATAAAACACTTAAATAATCCACTTTTTTTTCTTACATTGCTAATTTGATCTGGAAGCAAAAATTAAGAGAAATGAGCAGGGGTGGCCGGGTTCCGAAAATATCCGGCCCCGGCCCCCAGGGTAAGCCCCGGCCCCGGCCCCCGAGGGACCACCCGGAAAGCCAGGACCGGAGAGGGAGGGAGGGGGAGAAGGCCCGCTAGGCGAAGCGGACCCGCGGACGGTCTGCTTGGCGACGAGGGCGGCGAGGGCCGACCTGGCCCCGACGCCGGCTACTGTCACTGCCCCGCACGGAATGCAGCAGAAGCAGATGGAGGTGGCACGGCAGCCTTCCTCTCCCTAAAGTCGCCAGAATTCCCACTGCATCCCTGTGCATCCGAATAAATGAGTGGCAGAGTTAATTCATGCGACACCTCAGAGTCACTGTTATGGTGATCAAAAGGAAAATGTTCGTAACACTACTGAAAATAGGTGTGGTTCTGGAAATGTAAAAACCTATTGATGTTCTCCTCGCTGCCCTGTTACTAAACAATGTTCCCAACAACTCGAACTGCGTATTACAAGTTTATCTACCATGACACGTCGTCCGCTAGGAGTTCCCGTGCTCTCCTCTTTTATTCGCGTCCACGGACAACGGCTCTGAAATCAGTCGTCATTATCTACATTGCGTAATTAAAAAGAGAAGCACGCAGTAATAAGAGAGTACTTTATTAGGAGAGAAAAAGAGAAGAAACAAGGGAGAAAGACAAGGAATCGCGAGAGAGCGCGAGAGAGCGCGAGACAGAGAGAGAGAGAGAGAGAGAGAGAGAGAGAGAGGAAGGAATGATGGAATTTAAACACCTAGATTAAATAAATGTTGCAGAATTAAAGACAAAGAAAATATGAATGTCTGCTATAATTATATCGCTTTCTTTATTAAGTGCATTAATCTCATAAATGTACATACATACATATTTGGCATGAGGGAGACGGGGGGAGAGAGATAAAGTCATTTGCTTACGTGTTTTCATTAGACTCTTGTAGAAGAAGGTGAAAGAGAATAAAAGTTGGACGGATTTTGCCATTTTGCGTGTACACATACAACACGAGTCCTCATGCGACCACGGGAATGAGCCCGTATAGATTGGTATACGGTAGGGAACCAAGGCCGCTAGGCGAGAAGTTGGAAGAGTTGGGTGAACAGCCAAAGGAAGTAGAAGATTACGGTAGAGAGTTGGTAGAAGGGATGTGAAAGGCAAGAGAAGAGGCGAAAGAAAATGCAAGGAGATCGAGAAAATGAAGGAACATTATGATAGAAAGAATCGAGTAGAGCGGAAAGAGTATCCTTGGAAGGGAGAATAAAGCTGATCCTCGTCCTCGACATCTCAAGCGGTAGAAGAAGAGTAGCTTGGGCTACTACAGCTACTCTTCTTCTACAGCTGATGAAGAAGGAGACGGGGATGGAGCAGGAGAAGAAGAGGGAGAGGAAGAAGAGGACGGAGACGGAGAAAGAGATGGAGATGGAGATGAGGAGGGCGGTTGGGTTGTGGAGAGAATGCAGGGTAGACGCCTTGATGAGATGGAGCAACTCGATGCGAATGTGAAATGTCTAGCTCAGCCAGTATATGCTGCTTAAGTCGCAGTTCATTGCTAATTAAATCCACCTGCTAATTGAAATTTACATAGTGCCTAAGGTCAGATAAACGTCCAGCACTTCATAATTGACTACGAGTCAAAAGGTAAAAGATGTACATAAAAGATGACCTCATTGTCAAAGCAAAACATTTCCTGCAGGAAACGGCCATGGAGCAATGAGGCATTGCCGATAGGAATATGTAATCTTTCCATTATGCGAATATCGAAGTTGCAAGCCATATTCCATAATCGAAAGCTAAGACGCCCCCCTTCTCCAAAATCGAAAGCTAAGACGCCCCCACTTTCGTGGGCTCGAAAAATTATTTTCGAAAGCTAAGACTCGCACCCGTAAAAAAAGGATGTATCGGGGAAGGTAGCAGAGGGGATTTGCGGAAGTGTGGTCTCTACTGCTGTTTGATTCGTTCCACGCTATTTTGTGTGCATATCTATTGAAGAGCATCGTTTCACCACTTTCTTTCCAGTTCTCAAAGGAAGGCATGCAGATCTTCGTCAAGACCCTCACCGGCAAGACGATCACCCTCGAGGTCGAGGCCAGCGACACGATTGAGAACGTTAAGGCCAAGATCCAGGACAAGGAAGGAATTCCCCCCGACCAGCAGCGACTCATCTTCGCTGGTCCGTTTCATCATTATCATCATACTTTGTTTGTGGTTCGAATAGAAAGTTGCATTGGTAAGGCTTTAAATTCGTTGCCTGTTTCAGGAAAGTAGCTCGAGGATGGTCGCACGCTGGCGGACTACAACATCCAGAAGGAATCGACCCTTCACCTCGTCCTTAGCCTGCGTGGAGGTCTGGATTAACTTCTGAGATTTGTGAAAAGATCAGTGCTACATTGCAGGTAACGAGAGTGCGCGAGCAGGAGAGCATCCGGAAGAGCAGGAACGGCCGGCCGAGGAGGAGGAGATCACCCTTCACGCTGTTCTCATCATTTATTTTGTCACTATGAGAGGAGATACCCTTGCCGTTTTTTTCAGCCGAACGGAGAGGTCATCTCACAGTTCACTATTCGTGACCGCGTGGAGGCTACAGGGCAACCGGCATGGCTTTGTCAGAGGTTGGTTTTAGCTCGTCTCTTTGGATCTTTCAAAATTTGGATGCGGCGAGGGTTATTAATTTTATTGAGTTTTCAGGTGGAAGAAGTTGTATTAATAGGACAAGTAATAGTAGACTTTTTGAGGCGTCGCCTGAAGGCCAGGCGGCCTACACGAAGCTGGCTGCGTCCCGCTTCGTGAAGGCGAACGTGCGGTCCATCGATGACCTGACGTTTAAGACGGAGGGCGAGATCAGCATCTTTCGTCTCGTCACTCTCCCCTCTCCCTTCACTGCTGAGAACGCGTTCGTTGACCAGGTATACTGTAATTCTAAATGCAGATACAATAGCGAGCTTGCGGTTTTTCGTCCTCAACACCAACTAAGTTAAAGTTTGGTGTGTGATTTGACAATATGAATGAGGTGGTGTACTCATCTCTCTTCCTTGGAACCCATCCATGCATATTGTGCTGTGCAGGACAACGCGTTGAGCCGCTATGTCCTGGCGCGCGTTCGCGAGATTCTCTCGGAGCCTGAGCTGCCTTCTCGTCATCTGGTTCCCGCCCATGCCAACACCAACTGACGACCGGAATGGATCGTCTGTCTTCCCTTCCCCAAACCGGCCCAACCCAGCTATCACTCATCCTTTATCAAGGATTCCTCCCTTTTTCATAGAGCTGAAGAACCCCCATTTTTATTCTTGTTATTGAACAAAAATGCATATTTGGTTCGTCCTTCCTAATTCATTTGAGTTCCTGATGAGGTGAAATGAATGTGATATTTTAGTGGTATAAATGCACAGAGCTGAATTGAATTGAATTGTTACATGCGATTGCGATGACTGGTAGGAACCGAAGATGTTTAGTGTTTGGATTGGAAAGATTGCGAAGAATGTTGTGGAGAAGAAGTATACCTTATTGGTCATATGTATTTGAAAATAAGTTGGGAGTTCTCAGGAATTAACAAATCCTGGCAATGCATGCCGAAGTTGGAAAGTGTTGTTCAGTTCCGACCGATAGGGAAAGTGGAACAGCCTGATGATGAAGGGCTGAGTCTCCCCGAAGATAATCTCCCGGTGCTTGATGCCTTTCAGTTAGCAACTCGAGTGGTCTTTTAAGCCATCAAGGAGGAAGGAATATGTGTTATTGTAGAGAGGAGTAGGCACAACTTGAGAAGGAGGCAGCAGCCGGAGGGGTACTTCAATGACTTCCCCTTATGTGACATGATAAGAGAGACAATCAGCTAAAAGTATGCACTTACAATTAGAGCCAATGCTGTGTTATGGTGTGGCATCTGCAACCCAACGAAGCATATTCTTATAAACAAATGATTCTTTTTTTTTAAGAAGAAATCAGTGATGAGCTTATCTTCCCTCGCCGTTCGGCCAGTTCTTCTTGTGCTGTTGAATGACTGCGAAGGGGATTTCGCAGTCTTTGTGGCGAGCGGTTTATTGGATGAGTCTATTACTCTTTTGTGTTTCACTACAACGTAGTTCTTTCCTATCAGACAAAGAGAGTAGAAATCAACTGCAGCCAAGCTTGGCGCACTCGTTGCTGCATCCCCAAGTGTAGCCAGCATTCACGCTCAAATCACATGAAATTAACAAAAGAATTTTAGCAGAGATTTCGTAACATGGCAGTTTCTGAAATATCAATCTTTCCTCACGTCTCCTACACACATATGTATGTATGTATGTATGTTCATACATACATACATACATACATATGTATTTTCTTTTAGTTCCTACAAGTTTTTCTCGTTCCTCGCCCCCTTTCATCGTTGTTCCTTTCACTGGTCTATGTCTATTTTCTCTCTCTCTCCCTTTCTCTTTATCTCTGTTTCTATTGCTCTCTCTCTGTTTCTCCCAATCTCTTTTTATCTCTCTCTCTCTCTATTTCTCCCAGTCTCTATTAATCTTTTCCTCTCCCTCTCTTTCTCTCCCAATATTTATCTTAGATTCTCTGCCTCTTTCTCTCATTCTCTTTCGTTTTCTCTCTTCGCCCGTACTCTCTGATGAAAGAGCAGCACTTGTCGGTGCGTGGGCAGAGAGTAAGTTTGGGCAGCTTGTCTAGGAGAGCCTCATTGACGTCAACTGGTTTAATTCCAGGAGGCGGAGGAGGTGGCCTGTATTTTATATGTTTCGCATTATATCTTAAATCCTTTTAATCATTAGTTTAGAGCATAAACGTTCAATAACAATATTTTTATTTCAGTTAAGAAGAATAAAGAACAGTCGCAAAATATATGAATAGTATGAAAATTCGACCTTGCCGGGCCTCTGCCAAAGTTGCCAACCAAACACTGGAGGGCGGCAGTGCAGCCAAGCACTGCGAACAGGCCGAACAGCACTCGAATCGCCATGCTTCTTTTTCTTCAGTCTTTCCTTCCAAGATTTATAGCTTACTCCCTTTTAAGATTACTCCCTTTTATAGCTCCTTATTTGCTGGCTCTTCTCCACTTTTTATTTGCATGCAATGCCTTGCTACGTCTCCTTCTTCCCAGCTCTATTTATTGCCCCTTCACCCTTCGTTCTCTACACAGTCCTCTTTCTATCCCCTTCTGCTTCTCTCAACTCTCTCTCTCCTCTTTCATGCCTCTCGGTCACACTCCCCCTCTAATTATAAGAAACGGAACCTCCGTGGTCTCACTGTCCTATTGCCTATTCCCAATTTCATTTGTCTCCTGCGCATCTCCCGCATGTCAGTGCAAGTTTAATGCGGTCGAATTTATATTTTTTCTCATCAAACGCAGGAAATTAAAATGGAAGCAGAATTGGATGATCAGATCACGTTCGCCCTCATCCTCAATTTCTAACTTGATCTTTCGAAGAAAACAAAATCACAAGCTAATACATCTCAGCTTTTGTTTTTTTATTCATAGCTATCATGGAAACGACAACAATTAAACGGGGAAAAACTACATACTAACTTCATATCGAAAGGCTAATCAATGAATATCTGTAGTTTATAACATCCTTCTACGTCTATTGAAGGTGAGATCCTCTGCATCAAAGCAGAGTCGTTTAAGTCAACGCCAAGTTCTTCAGCATTGTCAGAGATCAAGCCACACTCGAAAGGAACGGCCTCCAAGAGGTCAAAGATCACCACGCCAGCCATGGACAGCAGCCATACCAATTCGGACAGCATGACATCGAAGGGAACTAGAAGAGAGAGCGAGAGTGGAGGAGAGAGGCAGAGAAAGAGAGCGAGAGTGGAGGAGAGAGGCCGAGAAGGCCGAGAAAGAGAGGGAACTAGATGAGAGAGCGAGAGTGGAGGAGAGAGGCAGAGAAAGAGAAGGAACTAGACAAGAGAGCGAGAGTGGAGGAGAGACGCAGAGAAAGAGAGGGAGGAGAGAGGCAGAGAAAGAGAGGGAACTAGACGAGGGAGCGAGAGTGGAAGAGAGAGGCAGAGAAAGAGAGGGAACTAGACGAGAGAGCGAGAGTGGAGGAGAGAGGCAGAGAAAGAGAGGGAACTAGACGAGAGAGCGAGAGTGGAGGAGAAACGCAGAGACAGAGAGGGAGGAGAGAGGCAGAGAAAGAGAGGGAACTAGACGAGAGAGCGAGAGTGGAGGAGAGAGGCAGAGAAAGAGAGGGAACTAGACGAGAGGGCGACAGTGGAGGAGAGAGGCAGAGAAAGAGAGGGAGAAGAAGCGCAATGAAGAGTTTTCATGACGCAGGAGATGAATCCACAAATAGGTCAAAAGATACATTATTGCTAACAGCAAAGAAAAGTTGTGAAGAACCTTTGTTGTCACACCAAATCTTCCTTTCAAATTCCTCGAGAGTGCAGACGACACTTGAAGTTGTGAGAAGAATGAGAAGAACGAAGAGAAGACGACGCCAATTCTGAAGTAACGATGAAGAATGGAAAAGCGAGAGAGCGGAGCGAAGGAAAGCACAGAAGGGCATCCCATAGAAGGACTGGTACAGGATGTAGTCCTT
The DNA here is from genome assembly GCA_945643635.1 of Allodiplogaster sudhausi. NCBI lineage: Eukaryota > Metazoa > Nematoda > Chromadorea > Rhabditida > Diplogasteridae > Allodiplogaster > Allodiplogaster sudhausi. The sequence continues at coordinate 3,751,471 of CALZFC010000043.1, read as the reverse complement.
GACTGAAGAACACTTCAATATCCAGCTTTTCCTGTTTAAGGCTAAGGATCAAGTAGCGATGAAAAGAGGCCGAAGACTAATCTGACTTTGATAGTCTTCGATGATGTGAGTCGCGAAGATAAAGTGAAGAAAGATAAATTCGCTCGTGGAAACGAGGAAGAAGAACGAAGAGTTCATCGAGCAAATGGAGGATGAATCGTGTCTTCCAATCGAATTTTTATTAGAAGAAATAAATCTTTTAAAGAGTTATTATGATTAAAATGCATCTTTTACCCGGTTGGGGGCTCAAGCGAAGAAAGAAAGAAGTGCTTGAGGAATCGGAATGTATTCGCAGTGCCGACGGCGAGTTTTAACGGGAACTGAACGGTCATTGTCAGCTGAGCTGCGCGTATGATTGAAGTGAAGGGCGATGTCTCGTTTCTTGGCTTAAAGCATACGTACAAAATATTACTAACCGTTTTATTCTCAATGTTTCTATCTTCTTCTCAACACTTCATAGTGCTCTCTACACTTCGTACATGAAAACTAATTCGAAGCTGTTGAGGAGTATAGAAAAAGGAATAAAAATGAAGTAAAGAGACCCAGCATGACGTTCCTCTTGTGTCTCCAAAGTGAAGTATCATCTTTCCTTCCTTCCGCACTCTCTCCAATCCGTTCAAATATTGTCTCTGCACTACTTTTGAATTATAGACAAGATAGTAGAAGCTCATCGTTTCGTCGTTCCAAATTGCCTTCCGGCTAGCTTGTAATCTGTAAATATCTAAATCATGTTATTCTCATTAAAATAGAAAATACATAAGCATTTTTAAAAGTATATATAAATAAAACTTATAGGTGTATTTTATTTGAGAATGTTAACTTTGAAAACCGACACATCTGGTCGAAAGTTGTCCAGTGGGATTGGCATTGATTGCTGCGCATTGTACACGGAAAACGCCACAGAGAAGACGACAAGGAGGGTGGATGCCACGGCAGCAGGACGAATGGGCACATTGAGCAGCTCGAAGACAGGGTCAGTAGATGAACATGACGTCATCATAGGTCAAGCACAATGGAGAGCGTACAAGTGAGGGCAGAGACAAGCTAAAGTTGTATTCCTCTCCCTCTCCGCTCCCTCAGGCGGCGCCATCCTTTTGCCCATTCCGCACCCTGGAATGAGATTGATAATTGGAACTGCCCGGCCAGCCACCTCAGGCAATGGCATGGAAAAGTCATAACTGGACTGCCGCGGACCGAAAAGAAAGGATTGGACAAGGATAACCAGCTCAGCTACATTCTCATTCATCCCTCAACAAGATTTGGTCCTTTGTTGCGACTGTGCTAATGTACAACATCATTTTAACATATTGAACTCGTCATTTTAATCTAGAACGTCTTTATGATGAATAAGTTTCCGCAATCATATACACTAAACGGACAAGAGAAAAAAGGTAGTAGCGCGGCATTATTAAAGAGAAAAAGAAAGATATGAGATGAAAGAGACCGCAGCGAGAGACCATTTTCCACTGGTCTTTGAATTGGTCTGGAGTGGGGGGATCCCTTGGTAGGTCAGAATGGTTAGAGATCGTAGAGATAATAGAGACAGCCCGAGATGCTTGCAATGATGCAAAGAGAAGGCGAGGAGAAGAGCCTTGTGCAAAGTGGACGATCACTTACAAGAATTGTTCAAAACTTTCACTTTTCGATTTCTCATCAAAGAGCTCGAAATAGTGATGAAAAAATACAACGGAATTGTCAAAGGTGCATTTTTTATGTTATAAAAATGCAGCGGCGATGAGCTATTAATTAAATGTAGACACTAGAGCTAAACAGGAGAGTGCGCGCAGTCTGTACAGCGTTCAATCGTTTCTACGACTTCCAAGAGTTGACGTTGCTCACAAATATCGTGTTTGCCAAACCAGCATCGAGCCTGCGCCCTTGTATGGTACGGATCGCTGTCGCCTCAACTGGCCGAAGTCACTCTCCTCGAACTTCGAATAAATTACTGGCTCTTCGACAAAATTCCCATTCGCGATATCCGAGTACGAGCCATGGAGAAGAAATGGAAATGGGCCAATCTAATTGCGAAAATGGATGGAGGAAGTTGGACACGAAAAGCTGCAGACAGAACGATGGCTAATGCGAAAATCAAGAAGGAACTCTTCGATTTTTGCAAAAAATTAATTTGTAATTGCAAATGAATCTATGCATCAAAGAAATCACAAGTAGTACAAAGTAATAAATCTCAATTTTTTTTTTGTTATGTACATAGATAGTGAAGATCTATTGAATATCTAAATATATTGTTCAATTCCATGTGCTTAGCATGGACTCTGTGAATGGTGTTTTATTATGCATAACTTCGAGAGTCTCGCCATCTCTGAAGGTATTTAAACCCTTAAACGGTGGACTCACGGCACTTCACTTAGCTTCACTCTTCACCCCCTCTCCAACCGGTGGTCTTCTCCCTTCCACATCCTCGCTGCGTCTTCACATTTATTCCCTGTCCCTCTCCTGGAACGACACAAGAGGAGGTAGTGGGAAGAAATAATTTGTAATTAGGGATATTAGAAGTGGGGACAACGGATGTTTCTCTCACACTCACTCTTTCGTCTCTCTCTCTCTCTCTCTCTCTCTCTCTCTCTCCGTCTCTCTGTCTCTCTCTTTCGGGTTAACCAAGTGAGTGTCAGAATTTTCCCCTGTAGCATAAGTAGACGAAATTATCACTAATAATAATTACAATATTATGTGCAATTATAAAAAAGAAAATTATTTAATTTAAGCAAATTATTTACCACACGGAATATAATAGGTATTTACTTCAACGAATAATGATGTCAAATCTCGTTCTAAAATGGATTTGATTTTTATATTAATAAGTATGATGCGCAAAAATTGCTGTCGTCTTCATTAGTTTCTCATGCTCTCGCCTTTAATTTTAAGATTATTTGCATTTGGATGATTTAGAGATGTTAATCTCACTTCGACCGTTTTTGGGCTTTTTTCCTTTGCTTTTGCTTTCTCTCCTCTGAGAAAAGCCTTTGTTCCGTTGTTGCAGTTCACAAGTAGTTTTGTTCAGTCTTCGCCACAAGTGTTAAACTTGTTGCTCGTTGCCCTTGAAAGGCTGTTCATATTAATCGTAATCATATTAATTGTTGGTGCCACCGACTGTGTGTGTAAGGGGTTTGTACGATGTTGAGGGAGATGCTGCTTGTTTAAGGGAGGCCGGGATGCAAAGCCTGCAGGAGATCGCCGCTACTCGCGCGGCTCTTCTGCTGGCTGAGAATGGCCTTCCGATGGCCGCCGGCGACCGCGTCTCCTTCATAGCCTCCAATGACATCTTAGTCGCCCTCCACCGTCTCGATCTGCTAGATCGCGAGACACTCGATCGCCTCTTCAGCGGCAACTTCATGATTAGCACCGGGGTTACTCTTATCTCTTTTTTCGAATATATGTATTTTATGCTCATTTTCTTTTCTCCAAATTCTGGGAACTCGTTCTGAAGATATTTCTAATAGTAAATTTTATTCTTTGCAAGGTTTTGTTCGTATTCATATGGGTTCTTTTAAATAAAAAAGGTTTTCAAAACTGTCAAAAGATAACTAGGACCCATCTTGTTTTATCAAAGATTAAAAAAGAAACGTTCTCGTTTGTTTCTGGAAAGTCTTTTGTTCAGGTGGATTTGGCTGACGGCCAATGCGACGAGCAGACGCTCTGGAAGATTGTCCAGCACGGCATCGTCTCACTCTCCCTCTACAGAACGACCACCTCTTCTGGCTCAGAGACCCGGCTTCTTCTGCCGAGTTCCTTCTTCGCTCTTTCTCATTGTCCTGAAGCTTGGTTCCGACAAGCGGGACTACTACTAGCATTTTAAATGCGGGCATGTTATGGGGTCACTTTTTACAGTTGTGACAGATTTACGCAGTCTTTCCATGCAATCTTTGCAGCTTGAAAGATGGCCGATTTCAGAGTCGTCGTGTGTCTTCGCGCCAACTCGCGATTCTTGCGAGACCTCCGCCATCTGGACATCGGCGGCTGCCTCCAATGCGAGCCATGCGGTTGCCTCCGATGCGAGCCATTCAACCTTCTTCCAATGGTGCGTGTTTTATCTTCCATTCTACTTCACCTTCTTCTTTCAAATCGGGTGTTCATTTGCCTCTCACTTCAAAGTTTTCAAGATCGACGGTGTCAACAGTTTAGTTAACGAATTGCGTTTAGCTGAACCGCTTCACCTCGCTGGAGAGCCTCATGATGAGCGAAGCCGCCTGCCTGACCAACGATGATCTCTCCGCAATCGCCAGCCACCACTACAACCTCCGTTTCCTGGACATCTCCAATTGTCCGAACATCTCAGACATCTCCGGCTTGCGCCCTCTGAGGTCGGCTGTCTCTCTTTCTTTCTCGACAGATTAGACAGCGTGGAGAGAGACGGAAAAAATCGAGCAGGTTTTAATTGTATTTTAACTAGTAATATAAGACTATACACAAATTTAAATCGACAATTATAAAAATGGATAGAAATAATTTTATAATGTCATGTATAAGTAAATTATTACACAAATAAAATACCTAAAAATTTTCTGGTTAAAGATACAAAACTAAAAATTATAATTGAAAATATGCATGAAAATTTAAAGATAATAGATATGTGTATGAGGAGAATATCTATTTTCATTTAAGACTTTAATATTAAAAAGATAACCTTTTTGGTTCAGTGTTGGAAATAGGCGCAATAATAAAAGGACTGTAAGCCAAAATATCATGAAAGTACTTGGCGTTTCTCGACCTCACGATATGGCTTCCTTCCTCTATTGATCTTCTTCTCTTCTTTAGACAACTCGAAGTCCTTCGCATGCATGGAGTTTGTGGCCAAGGGTGGTCCCTTGGCTCTCGACAAGCTGGCGTGGCCTCGCCTCTAGCCTCCATCGTATCCGCGCCCTCTACCGTATCCTCGGTAGACGCCAGCTCCTCGTCCGTAGTTGATGTCGCCTCTGAAGCCTCCATGGACACGTCCTCGCGTCCACTCGCGCGGCTCTTCTTTCGCTTGTCGTTCTCTACCCGTCTCTGAAACAGAATTCTCCATTCCTTCTTTCTTTCCAGTCACTCTGCTCTTCCACTCAAACTTTCTTCCTATTCCTTGTTTCTCATTTCGGAATCCTTTCCGATTGTTCTGTCTCGCTAGTCGTTTCTTCCGGGTGGGACAAATCTTCCAACCATGACCCAATATACTACACTCGAAACACTTCTTCCAGGGAGCGAGCTTTCTTTCACACCCTGCACTCTCACCACACTTCTTCACGATGTTCACCTGGCATTCTTTCTCGCTTTTCGCACTAACGCACTTTTCTTTCTCGCCTTTCTCGGCTCTTCTCACCGCCAAGCATTTTCTCTGGTTATGAGACCTATCTTCCATCTCACTTTCTCTCTCTTTTCTACTCCTATCCCGGAGTCTCTGTTTCTCTCTGCCTCTCTGCGTCTCCTCAAACACAGGGCTCTTCTTCTCTGGACTATCTCCAATCTCTGTGCGTCCTTGCACTCTCTACAATCTCTGTGCGTCTCTGCACTTTCTCCAATTCGTGTGCTTCTCTGCACTATCTCCAATCTTTGCGCTTCTCTGCGCACTCTTCAAGGGCCTTGCCAGCTTATTTCTTCTCTTCACTTGCAAGGGCCACGCCGCTTGTTTTGATCTACTTCAGATTCCTCAATGCAAGGGCCTAGCCAGCTCGCTTCTTCTTCTTAACACTTGCAAGGGCCACGCCTCTTGCTTCTTCTCGCTGAGCTGCGGCAAGGGCCACGCCACTTGCTTCTTCCCGCTGAACTGCGTCAAGGGCCACGCCGCTTGTTTAATTTCCCAACTGCAAGGGCCACGCCACTTGCTATAAGTGTTCTCCACACTGCGAGGGCCACGCCTCTCGCCTAACTTCACTCCGAATCTGCTGCTCCCTCCGGTCGTCGTTTCGCTCGTCTTCGCTGCGCAGAAGTCGCTTATTCGGCCCCCATGTGGCCAAGGGTGGTCCCTTGGCTCTCGACAAGCTGGCGTGCTCGGACTCACTCTACGACCTGACCTGTCCCTTTCAACCCCTCACAACCCAATTAGAATGTGAAGGAGCCGGAGAGGAAGTAACAAAACAATTTATTACTTAAGAGGAAAGAAAAGAGTGGAAAGCCAACAGATAATTAACACAGAGCAACACAACACAATCCCCCAAGACTCACTTATACTCGATCCTTGATTCCGCTGTCCTTGTCCTTGTCGTCGTTCCTGACGTCCTTCTCGTCGCTGCAGACGAGTACCCTCCTGCCGCTAACCACGCGATCGCCACTCGCCACGCTCACTTCTGAGCACCGGCCCCTGCCGCAACACTACCCGCCGCTGCCGCTTCCCAACCGTGGCCGCCCAGGCACTGACTATCCAACCGGCTCTTCTCTCCTTGCCGGGTCAAAAGGGCGAGAGGGGAGAAAGGGCTAACTGCTCTACTCCCCAAAGGCTATCACACCTAATGCCAGCACTGGCACACATACACGTACACGTGGCAAACCAAATACAATAAACACGATCACTATAACTACACAAGGGGGAAACAACTATACAGTACATACTACAATGGGGACAGGGAAGGGACTTGGGAAGAAGAGGAAGAAGAACAAGAGAGAGGTGGGAAGGACCTCTCTCTACAAGTCTGCCTGGAGATGGAAGCAGCAGAGCTCGCGTCGACATTCCGAGCCTGGACCCAGTTGAGGGAGATCGACATCTCCTGTAGTGACGGGTTACATTTTTCAAACTAAAGAACGTTTTGAAGCTTCTCTCAACGAATGAAGTAAATATAACTTCTTTAACAGGCCTGATGTGGATCCAGGAGTGGTCGTGCTGGATGAGCTGGACGCGAACGGCGGCCGTTCCGTCTGGCCCCATCTCCACTCCATCGACCTCGCTGGCCTCTTCCGTCGACTTCCTCGCACTCCACTCTTGCTCCGTCGCATTCAGCTCTTCATCGACTCCCACCACCAGCTGACGAATCTCTCTCTCCTTGGTATGTGGAAAGAGCTTTCACTTATTGTTGTTAGAGAAGTGTTAACTCTATTATGTTTATTGTTCAGACACTCCACTCAGTCGTACTCCATTGACCGTATCCGACGGAAGGCAGCTCCAGCTGGCGAGTGCAGCCACTGCCATGCATGCCAAGACTGCACTGGCAGTCTACTACAAGGCACAGAGGGCTCCACTCGCTGTCTGCGCACTCAAGGTCAGGAGAGAGAGAGAGAGAGAGAGAGAGAGAGAGAGAAAGAGAGAAAGAGATAGGGAGGGAGAAAGAGTAGAAGAGAAATAACATGAGGGGAGAGGGAGAGAGAGAAGGGAAGGGAAAGAGATAGGAAGGAAGAGAGAGGGAGAGAAAAGAGAGGCTAAAGAGATGGGAAGAGAGGGAGAGAGAAGGGCATGGAAATAGATAGGAAGGGAGAGAGAGAGAGAGAGAAGGGAAGCTGAAAGAAAAAAGGGAGAGAGACAAAGGAAAGGAGAGAGACAAAACAAGAAGGGAGAGGTGGGAGAGAAAGGAAGAGAGAGGGAAAGGAAGGGAGAGAAACCTTGAGGGAGAGGGAGAGAAGTGAGAGAGCGAGAGGGAGAGAAGAGAAGGGAAAGAGTGAAAGAAATGAAGGGAGAGCGAGAGAAGAGTGAGAGCAAGGAAGGGAGAGGGTGAGAGAAAGCAAAGAGAGAGGGGAGAGATAAAGAAAGGAATAGAGAGAGAGAGCGAGAGAGAGAGGTGGGGAGAAAAGAAAGGGAGAGGGTGGGAAAAGAAAGGAAGAGGGAGAGAGCGTGAGGGAGATGGAAAGAAAAAAAGGAGAGAACGAGAGAGGGAGTTTATAAGAAAAAGGATGGGAGAGAGAGAGCGAGAGAGCGATGGTATTAAAAAGAAAGAGCGAGTGATATGGAGAGAAATGGAAGGGAGATAGTGAGAGAGAAATTGAGAGAGAGAGAGAGATCGGAAGAAAATGGAAGGGAGAGAGCGAGACAGAGATGGAGAGAAAAATGAAAGGAGAAAGTGAGAGAGAAAGATAAAGGAAGGGAGAGAGTGAGAGGGAAATGAACGATGAGAGAGAAAGATGACAGAGAAGATATTGTCGATTTGAGGCTTTCACGCGTGGCTACGTCTCCTCATTGTCGGATGAGGATAACATGGAATGCGCATCTCTGGTGAAGACGGCGATGAGATTCCACACCTCGACTGAAGCTGTCCAGGAGTTCGGCGCTCTTTGCCAGTACTTCATGTCAGCTCCTTTCCTGCAATCATGCATTTATGTATATGTAGTTATTGAATTTATATTTCGATTGAACATACATACATATGTATGTACATATGTAGTATTGACTGTGTCCATAACTTTGTTATGAAAACAAGAGGAAAGAATTAAGCTTCTTTTTTTCCCCAAAAAATGAAAACAGCGCCTTTTTCAGAGCTGAAGTTATTAAAATTAATCATAATTAAAGAACAATTACGATGTTTCTTAAGCATCGAACACTTACAATCTCGTGAAGCATGGCAGGAAGTTCGCACCGCTCTCCCCACCGACATGCTCGAACGCTGTTTGCACGCTGCTGAAGCCTTTCCGCAGAATGAGAGGGCACGTGGTTTTCTCTCTCTACCGTATTTCTTTATTTATTCTACCCCAATAATGTCATTTTTTTTGCCTAAGGTATATCGTTGTAATCTGTTCTAGACGAGAGTTCAATATTTCATTGTTGTAATTTATTCGTTTAACTCTATTGGATATGTTTACGGTCTCCTTTTTCATTTTCAGATTTCCGACTACACCTTGCATTTGACGGATATTGTGCACTTTTGACTATGTGCGGATCATGAGAATCGGCCTGAACCTCATGGTGAAGCGCGGCGGCTTCATCGGAAGAGGCTTGTAAGTCCTGGAAATGGGGTGGAGAGGGGGAGGGGAATCAGCTGCGGAAGGGTGGCCTCTTTTTTTTGTAAGAAGCGCCTAGTTCTGTACATCTTTGGATCCTCCGCTTTTGCAAAGTGATGAACAAAGTCCGGTATATATCTTGACTACATGGATCGCAGTGAGCATGATATGATCGCGGCTGACGGTCGCATCATTCCCGTCTTTCTCAGCTGGATTAGGAGCACCACTGGATTGGCTTCTCGTCAAATTGATCGTGCAATGGAGTTCCTCGACCGCCTTGCTGGTACGAATTTCCAACTGCAGCACAGATATTTACGAAATCCTTTAGTCCGGGTTCTTGATAATATTAGGTCACTTTTGCAGCATATCACGCTCATTTTCTCTTCTTGTATTCAGCTGTTTATACTTATACTTTATTTAGGCACATAGTAGTGAGACGTAATAGTTAATTTCAATTTAGCTTTTTCTGCTAAATATCCCTCTCCCTCTCACTCTGTTCTATCTCTCTATCTCTCTCTCTCTCTCTCTCTCTCTCTCTCTCTCTCTCTTTCTCTTCTCTCTCTATGTTCTTTTCCCCTCTCTCTTTCTCTCTCTCTTTCCGTTCGCTCTCCCCTAATCCTCTCTCTCACTCCCCGCTCCCTTCGCAGAAGGACGGCCTGCCCTCTACCGACAGCTGGTCGAAAATGATGGCGTTGAACTCGCCTTCCGCTTTGCCCTTAACAGTGTACATTTCCAGAACGACCGTAGTGGTGTTCGTTTCACTTATTTCTCCTAACAATAAGCAGTATGTTGTGTTCTGTTATGAGTATTATTTTTTGTGCATTGCAATTGAAGTATTTGTATACATATTTATTCATGTATATGACTAGTAATATGCATGAATTTCTTCAGGTGCTCTCTCTGTTGGCTTCGCTGGCAAAAGAAGAGTCGTCCGTGCAGTTTCATCTCTGTCGCCCCGAATACATCGCGCCCTTGTTGTTAGTTTATAGTGTTTTGTAATTTTTCGTTACCTTTTTATCAATTTTTTTAAAAATACTTTACTAGTTTTCTGCCTTTCAGAGTGTATGTGAATATTATTTATTCACACGCAAAAATGATAATTTGAGTAAATTGGTAAAAAATCAACCAAAAAACACGGCTGCTGTTAATGGCGCGATGTCATTGAGAAACAGGGTTAAAAAGTGCTTTCTATTAGGCAGATCCACCCAGATTTGGTCCAAATGATCTTTGCGTCTTTCTAATGAACTTCCTTGATTCATACAGGTCTTATTTAACCGGCCTGCCTCGATTTCAGTCGCTTGCTGGTGTGCCCTCCGGAGGAATACCATGGCTTGTTCGGTACAAGGGAAGAGCTCCGGATCCAAGACCAGTACATGGCTGGGTACATTCTCGCCCATCTTCTCACCTCGCCAAACTGGGATGAATGCGGCATCGAGAAGGAGTGGGCCAGCCTGCAGCTTGTTAGTGCTTCTCTTCGGAATCCTCCGTCGGTGGCGCAATTAGCTTTAAAATAACACATTAAATAGCTTTAAAATATTTTTGAGATCTGGATCTAATGTACGCCCTTTTGTGATCTTTATTTAAAATGTTGGTGGAAATGCTCACACAGTCTAAAAGATGGTTTTTTTTAAGGTAAGCGCAGTTGAATTCTGGCTAGAGCACAACTGCGTGGTCCTGCCCTTGTCAGTCTCCTTACGTTCTTTTTACTCTCTCAGCGATCGTCACCAGGGGTGGGCAAAAACCGGCCCGGGCCAGCCCGGCAACTCTCCAGGCCGGGCCCGGGCCAGGCCTCATTCGTAGGCCCGGCCCGGCCCGGGCCCTACTTCCAAAAATATGTGGCGGGCCGGGCCCGGGCCGGCCCGCTGCCTGTCGGGCCGGGACGGGCCGGGCCCTGATTTCCAAGGCCCGGCCCGGGCCTGGCCTGCATTCGTAGGCCCGGCCCGGCCCGGGCCCTACTTCCAAAAATATGTGGCGGGCCGGGCCCGGGCCGGCCCGCTGCCTGTCGGGCCGGGACGGGCCGGGCCCTGATTTCCAAGGCCCGGCCCGGGCCGGGCCCGGGCCAGGTTTTCAACCGTAAAATTTGCTTAGGTAGAGCAAAAACACGGGCGGGTTAAATATAATTCATCAAAAATACGTGTAATTTTTGCAGACGTTGCCCAAATCTATCAAAACAGGTCAAAAACGCGAAAAAACAGGATTTTGTTTTGTTTAAACCATCATATATTCGGCCTTATTTTTGGATGCCGACGTTTCATTAGGCGTGAAAGGCTAGAAATTAGGCCCGGGCCCGGCCCGGGACAAGCCCGGGCCGGGCCCGGATTTTAAATTCAGATGCGGGTCGGGCCCGGGCTGGCCCGCGTTCGATAAGGCCGGGCCCGGGCCGGGCCTTGTACCATTCGGGTCGGCCCGGGCCAGGCCCGCTAATTTATATTAGGCCCGGGCCCGGGCCGGGCCGTAAAAATCATCAGCGGGCCGGGCCGGGCCGCGGGCCGCCCGCGGGCCTGGCCCGGGCCGCCCACCCCTGATCGTCACTGCTAAACAAGGTCGGTGTATGCGCCGTATTGAACGTCCCCCCCCCGTGCCTGCCTAGAGAAAGGTTTTTTTTCCTTGCCTGAAAATGACACTTTTTCCCAATAAATTTATTTTAACCTAAAGTAAAGAAAGGAGTTTTTTTGGCTTTGTATCTCCCCTCCTCTCCCTCCTCAAAGTGCTGTGTATTGCACTGCACCTTGTTCAGCACTGGCGATTTTCATCATTTTTTCTTCACTTCTTTCGAAATGTTTCTCTTATGAGCGATTGCTTGTATCTCTGACAATGAGAATGAATGTCTTCGTTGAGGTCGCCATTCTTCCCCGACCTCGCCCTCCTTGGCCTCGAAGTGTGCGCGGGTGCACAGCTCTTGGCTCTGTGGTCCATTCATGGCCCAGTTCGAGGAGGGTACAATGAGCTCTTCAAGACGCGGTTCAGAGAGGAAGGAGGGTGCGAGCGGCTCGAGGTCATTCTGGGCCACAGTAGCACCCTTCCGGACTCTGGCAAGCAGCTTGCTACGGAGATTCTCGAGGCCATGAACTCCCCTCCAGTCGAACCGTAGGCATTTCTCTCTCTCTCTCTCCTTCTCTCTCTCGCTCTCTCTCTCTCCTTCTCTCTCTCGCTCTCTCTCTCACTCTCTGTCTGGTCGCTGCTCTCTCGTTTTTGGTCGTTATCCTCTCTGTGCTTTCAAAATTCAACTTGTGAATTTGTTTGGTTTTACGAGTGAAGCTTCTGCCCATTCCATGACTCCTTCAGTTTTTTAAAATTAATCATCTAGAATATTCAATAGCCATAGTATGATCCTCGAGTCTAGAGTTTCAAGACCACGACGGCTTCCCCTTTCCAGATGACATCTGTCTCTCGCATGACTTCCCCAAGATGAAGATATTCTATCCCAGACCACTCGATAAAGAGGATTGATAAAGAGGCCGTTCCCACTATTCGCTGTGACTCCCGCTGAGCCATGACAATGTTGTGTTGTTTTTCCAACTCAAATTTACAACTTCACTTGATGGTTGTATTATTCCTCTGAACCTTGTACATTTTCTTACGTGCTGCTATGAGAAAGTGCTCATAATGAGAGTACCGGATTTAGTAGAAAGGTTCCGCCAGATAACACGCGGCTTTTTCCTGACTGCTCGAAATAATGTCGGTGCCGAGCCCGGAAGGTGGGGGGGGGGGGGGGGTGGGTCGACGGCCTCGTCCGTCATCAAGACAGCACCGACCCCTGCCGACAGCCTCGTCAGACGACCGCCGTGGCAACCAGGCCAGCGTCTCTTCTCTACGCCGCCTTGGCAAGGCACAACACGAACGCGATTCCGGAGACTTTGATGTGATTCAGCAATTATTCACTTAAAAAAATTACTGCATACATACATGTGTAAATTTTAAAATTCTGAGGTGGAAATAGTACAATAGTACCAAAATTTTCAGTAATTAAAAAATAGTAAATGTATATTTGAGGAGCTGTCCAAGAGCAGCCTGCTCCTCGAGCTGCTGCTCTCGCCCTGTGGAGCGGCGGCGTCAGTGACAGCCACGCGGCTCTTACGCTCGCCTCCATCGCAGATACTCGACTGAAAAGTAGTCGATTAGGTCTTACATCTACACAAATAAACGCCATAATCTCATGTTGATAAAAACAATCCGGTTTAAATAATTAATCGAATCAATCCTATTAATTGAATTCGTCTGCGGGTCCAGCAATGTTGGAATTAATAGTTATATTTATTGTTATATTTCTTTAGTCAGTTAGACATATACATATAAAGCTTTTCTCATTTCAGATTGTGGGTCTGCACGGCTCGGACACCCGTCTGATTTGACCGGCGTAAAAACTGTAGAATTGGGATCGATTAGAAAATGGATCTTATTGAGATTGAGGAGTGTGGAAAAATAATAATCATCTTATGTTTAGCAAAAAGTATGTACTTATATACATGCAGGTATGTACATGCGTAATCTCTTGATGCAAATTAACAGATAATGGGGTGGGAAGAACATCTGTATGTTGCCATGCCAATTTTGTGTCTCCTCGTGAGTTGATGGTGAAAAGATCAAATGCTCTGTACCTCCATACGTCTTACGAGAAAGCACAAGAACCAATGGAGAGCGAAAGAGAGAACTGCGCTCCTTTGCTTTCCAATGGTTTTGTAGTACATATCTCCCGCATGGGATGCGTGCCCGAAAGAGAGAAATAAAGATATTTGGGAAGATACTGCTCATATAAAAGACGCAAGTGTCTGTTCCTGTCGAAGTTTCTAGCACGACTTGTCTTTTGCTTTTTATATTTTAATCTTGAGCTCTTCAGCTAAACATGTCTACTTGTCCCTGGCTGAGTGTTCGCATTGCCATCTACCAAGGTGAGCAAACGAAGTTTTTTTTTAAATGCATATGGTATTCAACATAATGCTCATAACCACGAACAATATTCTTATATCATCTATATTTAGTGTACTACTTATTGGTGAACTTCGTGTTCTGGCTTTACAACAGCTTCAAGCCGCGTCTCTCCGTCCCTCGACCCGGGATGAACTTCTTTTCCTCTCGGCTACTCAGGCTGCGGCGGCAATTCGTGCCAAAACGGTTCGGGAGAATCAATTCGAGCTACTTTTCTTTATTTCAATACATTTTAAGGAGTGAATGTGCTTATTAACACAACATACATTATTTATATCAATGTACATATTTCAGATCACAAGCACGCAATTGATGAAAGCGTATATTGCCAGAATTAAAGAAGTAAATCCAGTCATCAATGCGGTTGCTGACTCCGACTACGAGACGTCGCTTATGAAGGCAGCTGAGGTCTTTAGCAACTTAGTTTCTTTGGAGTTTCTTTCTGTGTTTATTGGCAAAGGAAAATAAATGATAGAGTTGTTTTGACAGGTTGATGATCTGATCGCTGCCGCTGACAGCGAAACGCTTTCACGGGTTTGTAGAATGAACTTGTTTTGTTTCTCAGAAAAACTAACTTCATTCATATTGTAGTGATTAGCTAGAAGTTGACTTATTTCAGCTGGCGGCCTCTCGTCCTCTCCTCGGCGTTCCCTTCACTGCAAAGGACTCCGTCTCTGTGGCCGGCCGCCGTCTCTCCCTTGGCATTCTTGCGAGACGAGATGCCAAGGCGGAACGAAATGCTCTAGTTATTGATCGGTTAGAGATCACAGATTCAAACTTTTTGTTTTGTCGCAGGCAACATTTATGATACAATATGCGTTAACACATCCAAGCAAATCCTCCTTTCTGGTTCAGCATGGAAGCTGCTGGTGCAATTTTTCTTGCTCTCTCAACCGTCCCTGAGATGCTGCTTGCACTTGAGGCGACGAATCCAATCGATGGAGTGACACGCAACGCGTACGATACGCGACGCGTGTGCGGCGGGTCATCCGGAGGAGAGGGCACTCTCGTTGGAGCAGCCGCTTCGGTGGTAAGCACTTTTGGATGCATCCGTTTTCTTCTCCAGACAGATCTCTCTCTCTCTTTGTTAAAAAATTTTGGGGAATACAAAGACACTTTAACGTTAATGTACATATGACGTTTTATTGTGCCAGTCAAAGTATGTAAAAGAGGATCAAGACAAGTCACATGCCATCTCTTCAGATAGGAATTGGCACAGACATTGCTGGGAGCATCCGATATCCCGCCTTCTGTGGCGGCGTCTTCGGGTTTATTCCTTCGCCAGGTAGAGAGGGGAGATCGGATATTGTGAGGAATAAATGGCTGAACATGAGAGGAAATGATTTCTCTAAACACATACTTATGTAGGAAGGGTCCCATGGACCGGAATCGCTCCTCCTGCGGGTGTCTCCGACTTCATGTCACTGCAGATGATGCGATGCGGTCCCCTCTGCCGCTACGCAGAAGATCTTCCGCTCATGTATAAGGTAAAATCGCATTCTCCAAAATCAGGAACATTTGTAAGTTAGATTTTGGAAATGATTGATGGAAATGATACAACAGGTCATGAGCGGAAGCGATGAGGATTTCTTGGAAGAAAAATATGGCGGAAAGCCACTTCGTCTCTTCTTCATTGAAGACTATGAATATGCAAGCGAGCGAACAAGTTCATCCATGAAGGAAGCGCTGCACAAGGTTTTACATATACTATATCATTCGAGTTAAATGGTGAGCTCTCGAGAAATCCTTCGTTCTAGGCAAGTTCATTCCTCGAAGAGAGGCATGACGCGACTGCGGTCGCGTTGCGGTTACCTGCCAGTCGATTCTTTGTCGAGGTCTATATGTCATCATTAGGCGAAGGACAGAATTCTGCAACAGTTCCAAATTTTTGGAGTGAAGTCGCAACGGAAAAGGTAACGGGGTCAAATATCGCCGTTTGTTTCAGATTTTCTAATAATTAAACCAAATTCGAAGTTTGCCTCACTTTGTATTACACAAATGTCGTTGAGGACCTCGCCAGCAGCAGTGTGTTCCGTGAAATGGTGCGCGCCATGTGGAATGGAGGCATCAGTGACAGACACGCGGCAGCCACCCTCGCAAGCATGTGGCACATAGAGGGAAATACCGTCGACCCTGAAGTCATTGATTCTGCTCCGCGAACCTTTACCACTTTATATTTAATTTCAAGAACCCGGCAGTCTACGCCAACTGCTGTATCAGGAAACTATAAATTGAAAAGACTAATAACGAAACCGCTATATATTTTTTAGATATGGTTCTCAAAAAGTCTTGTATTTATGTGTGTACATAAAATTCTTCTGTTGAGATGCTCGCAAAACGAGAGGAACTAAAGAGGCAGATAGAAGCAGCCCTCGGAGACAGCGGAGTTCTTCTCGCCCCCACATCGCCCGATCTCGCTCTCTATCACAACCAGGTCTTCTCATTCCTGCTCATTCAACTATTCTTTCGAAAAGAAAAAAGTAGTTGAACTATGAAAAACATTTATGCACGCATAAATTGCCGCCTCTTATACCCTCTCATATTTCCTCGTGCACTTGGAAGGCCGCAGAAACCCGCTGCGAGGAAAGAGCTCGAAAAAGTGAGCTCAGAACGGGGAGGCAATTTCAATGTGCAAAAATCTTTCTTTGGACATCGTCTTCGTTTAATTTGTCGCTTTCTGAAGTTGCATTGATAATTGATACTGTTTTGAGTATGCATTCAAAGTGAAGAATCTCTTCTACACGGGAATTTACAACACTCTCGGCTTCCCGGTGGTTCAGTGCCCCGTGGGCCTCTCCGAGGATGGAGTGCCTCTGGGTGTTCAGGTAAGCCGAATTTTTCCACTTCTTATAATTGCGCATACTATGTTAGTTCTTAACAAATGTAAATGTAATTATTGCGGCCACAAAATTGTGAATCTCTGCAGGTTATCGGCCGACAAGGCTCGGACGCTCTTCTTCTTCGACTGGCAAAATAAATCGAAGATGGAATCGGCGGATGGGTTCCACCCGGAAACTAATGGATTCCTATTCGATCTTTTCCATGGTAGCCACCGATATGAAAATTTTTCTTGGCAAAATGTAATTGCGCTTGAGAGAAAGATTTTATAAAACGCCTTGAGACTGCCCTATTCGTCGAACAACTTGTTAAGCTCGCGTGCGGCTTTAGGTTATATGTACATACTAAAAACCTAAAGCCGCACGCGAGTTCAACAAAGGATGTACATAGGCTATATACGATTTACATATGCAATCTTGCATTTTTCAATAGTAAAATAAGAACAGCGGAATAAATTACTGAGCCAATGAGAAAGAAATCAAAAGGCGATGTCTAGACACTAGTAAGGAGAAAATAACTGAAGCAGCAACAGGACGTTGCTCTTTGTTTGAATCGGTTTCTAATTTGCCTTTCTACATACATATGTATGTGTGTATGTACATACGTCGAATCTCAGTCGAACGTCAAGAAATTGTGCCACTATTAATTTGCTGCAACAGATAGTTTTCATTGTAGCAATAATCAACGCAGTTGCTATTTTCTGTTTTCAATTTAGACGATCTTCAAGGGAACAGTGCCTTGTAAATCGTCTTGTTCAACCTGCCGGGATACCCCGTAGTGAAGTGCTTCGTTGGCCTCTCCGACAGGGGAGTGCCATGCATTTTCAGAAACATGCGTGGAATTGGAATTTAAGCCCATCTTTAGATATCTCTAAACTGTCAAAATACTCTTATTCCCGAGTAAGAAATCGGTGGGTGAGTTTCACTGAGCGATCGACACGGTAAATTGTTCATATGCGGTTAAGGCTATTTAAAATTAGACTGCACAGACATTGTCCGCTCACGTTTTTTCATAAAAAAAAGAGGTTGTTTGCTTTATTTGTACGCTCACTTTGTTCGGTCTGTTTGTTTTAAGTCTTATACCAATTCTGTAAATATCTAACTTGTTTAATGGTACGAAGATAAGCGCAAATATATTTTCGTGTTTATCTCTTTTCTGTTTTAGAAAGCTCTGTAATCATCAAAAAGAGCAACGTTTCTGTGGCCAGCTCAGTCGGCGAGATAGAAAGCACAATAAACCGGCTCATGTAAATACCGGTTGAAGAATCGAGAATCGCTCACTTTCTATCTCGCTAGATTGACATGCAAAATTGAAGCAAATGTACGAGTGAAAGAGAAAGAGTGAAAAGGGGAGGTGAAGAGAGATAAAGAGGACAGATAAAGAGGCTGTACAATGCAGAGGTCAAGGAAATCTTCTTGCATTCAACAACAAGGCAGCCAGGCTGCAATGTTGCAAGGCCTCATCGAAATACATATTTAAGAGAATTAATACCTGCAGTACCATGTTGTGAAAAGTTTGCGTGTTGATTGATGACATTTCCTTGTTACTCTCGAAGCCATACCTATCTTAATTTACATACAGATAAAAACGTTGCGTTTTATTTGTTAGATGTCGTCTCTTTTTTTGTGATGGTAATAATTTGCAAGCAAATAACAGCAGTGAAAGGGACGGGCGCGAAGGGGAAAGGCGCACTCACGTTGCACTCTATCTTGAGGTACATACTTATGCATATGTTATGTATGAACATTAGTGCGCTCAGCGTCTCATTGGAACATTGAGCGAAGAAAGAACCGAGCCAAGCAGACATGGCTGAGTCGTTTAGACTGGGCTTAGACTAAAGATCGCGTCAGGGCCATCTCTTTTTGTTTTGTCATTTTGTTTTCGTAGGAAAATTCTCTCTTGAACACAAATACCTCCTTCTAAGAAATCACTGAGCAAATACATACAAAAGACGAATGAAGGATCGAAAACACATGTCGGTGAACTCTTAGCAGAAACTTTATCTTAAAATTTTCATTTGACTTGCAACGTCTCGATACATTGATCTATTTGTATTACAAAAAAAGGTTACCAATGTATTGAGCATGTTAACTTCATTCTGGCTGAGTGCTCGACACACCATCTACCAAGGTCATTCTCACTCTAGCCCTTAATTATAGTTTCATTCACATATTCTTCAAACAGTTTGTAACGAAGCCAAACGGTGTCTCCCATCCTCAATTCAGTGTATTACGTCTTGGTGAACTTGGCCTTCTGGCTGTACAACAACTTCAAATCTCGCCGCTCCGTCCCTCGTCCTCGAGATGAACATCTTTTCCTCTCCGCCAGTCACGCCGCCGCAGCCATTCGAGCCCAGACTGTCTGACTTTCTCATCCGCTCTAACTACAGTACCGCTCAGCGGCCAGGGGTCTCGGCTATAGCGGCTATAGCGGCCGCGTGCCAAAGAGGCCAAGCGAAATTAAGCCATTTAAGATTTTAATTTTCAGAATTCGTTGTTATTTTTGTGTTCAGGGTAACTTGCTGCATCGATTAAGCTCAAAAACTTTATAAAATGATGCATATTAGCGAAAATAGAAAATCTTGTAAAATTATAGGTGCAGTAACACCTCAATTCGTAGTGTGTGCGTGTGCCATCGTTTCAGTGAAATTTATTAAGGCAGTTGCTTGAACAGCATTACTTTAACTTACATTTACAGACTTCCTTGTAATATCCTTTTGTCTTATCAATTGGCTTTTTAACGTATCAAGTGAAAAAGGTTGCCAAAAAAAAACATAGCAAAAAAAACTGCAAAAATGTAGCTCAAAAGAGGAACCGAACACAAGCACTTCTCCGAATGTGCAGAGAAGCATACCAATGCTCTATCCAGCCTCGTTATTACTTAAAACAATTTTAGGAAGCATCTTGACACTATTTTTTAGGTACTGTCTATTTGAGAGTCCAACCACAAAAATTCCATGGCATCCCCAGTGTTCTTTTCTCACGATCGCTCTTCACAGAGCACTTGGTGAGCCCCTACCTGACATAGACTAGCGTACACTCTCAACACGCCGGCCATAATAGGGTGCGTGCCTTGCTGAATAGGTTCCTCTTTTCGATTCCATCACGGTCAGGGCGACCGCGGCGAAGCTCTGTCAAAAAATATTTATAAATGGCGCGAAAATTTAATATTTTTGAATTTGGTCGGGTATTCACCTGAAATAATTCTGACCAGAATGTTTGGATCTGAAATCTGCTTATGCTCTCGAAGGAAATGTACTGGGTGTGGCAGACAAGATTTCCGTTGTTATGAATAGAATGACAAAACTACGAGTAATACCATCATGGCTGGGTGGTTGTGTTGCACACTGTTAGCACAACTGGCAGTGGTTCAGTTCCATTACGTGGCAAACTGTTTTGCCCATTTTAGTTTGGGGGAACTACTCTTGATTTCCTTTAGCTTTTTCTTGGAAGGCCTCATGATTAGAAATATTTCAGCAGATCACCCAATCGAATTCAAACATCTTATATTTTCGAGCCAATCCAAATATTTTTGGCAGTGCTCATCCGCGGTCCCAAGATGTGATCCAAAGGCTCTGTGCAGAGCGATCGTGAGAAAAAAATACTACGGATGCCATGGAATTTTTGTGGCTGGACTCTCAAGTAGACAGTACCTAAAAATAGCGTCAAGATACAATTGTTTAGAGCAAGAACGAGGCTGGATAGAGCATTGGTATGCTTCTCTGCACATTCGGAGAAGTGCTTGTGTTCGGTTCCTCTTTTGAGCTACATTTTTGCAGTTTTTTTTGCTATGTTTTTTTTGGCAACCTTTTTCACTTGATACGTTAAAAAGCCAATTGATAAGACAAAAGGATATTACAAGGAAGTCTGTAAATGTAAGTTAAAGTAATGCTGTTCAAGCAACTGCCTTAATAAATTTCACTGAAACGATGGCACACGCACACACTACGAATTGAGGTGTTACTGCACCTGTAATTTTACAAGATTTTCTATTTTCACTAATATGCATCATTTTTTAAAGTTTTTGAGCTTAATCGATGCAGCAAGTTACCCTAAACACAAAATTAACAACGAATTCTGAAAATAAACATCTTAAATGGCTTAATTTCGCTTGGCCTCTTTGGCACGCGGCCGCTATAGCCGCTATAGCCGAGACCCCTGGCCGCTGAGCGGTACTGTATACAAATGATGCGATTCAATAAGTGCATATTTGTAGATCACAAGCACTCAACTCGTCAAGGCGTACATTGCCAGAATGAAGGAAGTCAATCCAATCATTAATGCCATCGCTGACTCCGACTATGAGTCATCACTCAAGAAAGCGACTATGGTATATAAATCACTGATTTCAATTATCTTGTTAACATTTATTGATCATTTTACAAACTACAGGTGGATGCACTGATTTCCAAGGCAGACAGCGTAACACTGGCCCAGATTAATTCGGCTCTATTCTAGTGTAGGCATCCCATCGAATTATAGGCGTCCCATGGAAAATAAAGGCGTCCCGCCGAATTATGGGCGTCCCATGAAATTACAGGCGTCCGACCGATTTATAGGCGTCCTATGGCAAGAAAAGGCGTTCCATAGAATTTAAGGCGTCCCAATAAAATTTTTCATGGTAGTGTATGCACTTTGAGGAGGTTCTTCTGTCACTTACAAGTTATCGGACGCCTATAAATTTTTCGGACGCCCTAAAATTTATAGGACGCCTATATTTTTTGGGACGCCTATATTTCCGATGGGACGCCTGTAAATCCTTCGGACGCCTATAAATATTTGGGACGCCTAGATTTTCTATGGGACGCCTTTATTTTCCATGGGACGCCTATAATCCCATGGGACACTAGAATAGAGCCGTTAATTCTTGAGCTTTGATCAATTTTGTTTAAAAAAAATCTTTTGCCTAACTCCCTCCCTTTGGAGAAAAAAAACTCCTTAAACAAATTTGGTACTGGAATTTTTTTAGAAGCACTGCCAAATGTTTAATAATATGACATGGAAGAACGTTTTTTGTTTGAGCTAGCAGCCTCTCGTCCTCTCCTCGGAGTTAACTTCACAACAAAAGACTCCGTTTCCGTGGCCGGTCTCCGTTTCACCATTGGCATTCTTGCTAAACGAGAAGGGAAGGCGGACAGAAATGCGGAAGTTGTTGATCGGTCAGAGATTGTTCTTTGCGAATTTATAGGTTTTACTCCACGCATTAAACATCCTACACGTGTATTACACATATAGTAAATATTTCAGAATGGAGGCAGCTGGAGCCATTTTCCTTGCGATCTCAACCGTTCCTGAAATGGTGCTGACAATTGAAACGGCGAATCCGATCGATGGAGTGACACGCAACGCGTACGACACGCGCCGCACGTGCGGCGGATCGTCTGGCGGCGAGGGCGCTCTCCTTGGAGCGGCAGCTTCAGTGGTACAGATTTGCTCTAATGAAAGAACAACCTAGTATACTTTTAAACACCTTTCGTTATAATAGTAAAACGTTCTTTAATTTAAAAAGCGATGCTTAAATTGTGATCATCAGATTGGAATCGGCACAGACGTCGGCGGAAGCATTCGTTATCCCGCCTTCTGCGGAGGCGTCTTCGGATTCATGCCATCGCCAGGTTGGCGGATGGAGGAGGGAAGCCGTTCGAACACATAGAATGTATACAATACTTGTAGGCCGTATGCCCTTCACTGGAATCGAGCCTGCTGCCGGCACTTCCGACTACATGTCATTGCAGATGCTGAGATGTGGGCCACTCTGCCGCTATGCCGAAGATCTGCCACTCATGGACCGAGTTCGACATTTGCTTCATTACTGCTAAAGAAAAAGTGGTTCTCCTAGAGACCAAGAAATTTATGCGCAGGTTCTAAGCGGAGAGAAAGAGGTAGAAGTGCACGACGCAGCAAAAAGACTACGCATCTTTTACATCGAGGACTATGACTATCCGAGTGAGCGAACCAGTTCATCGATGAAGAGCGCATTGCATAGGGTGAGTGGTTCGCAAATTTGTAGAGTCTCGTTTGGCCTAAGTAATATGTTGATTGTTTTAACTTAGGCAGTTGCGTGTCTCGAAAAGAAGCACGACGCGACTGCGGTCGCGTTGCGGCTAACCTCAGTCAATTCTCCGTCGAGATGTGGACTTCATCGATGGGAGAAGGAAAAAATTCCGTAACCGTTCCATCGTATTGGGATGCAGTTGCCACAGAAAAGGTTATTTTATTACCTGAACTTTCAATTATTCAAAAAATACATATGTATGTATATTTACATACATATGTTCGAAATTTCAAACATTTGACAATAAATTGCAACTGTGCTACATATGATGTACTCGAGGAGTTGACGAACAGCAGTCTGCTGCGTGAACTGCTACGTGCAATGTGGAACGGCGGAATCAGTGACACGCACGCGGCCGCAACCCTCGCCACCATGTGGTTCATTGAGGGAAATCGGGTCGATCCTGAGGTGTTGAAATTATTCCTCAACGTTAACGTTTAGTTGTTTTTTACTAGAAATACTTTGAATGTAATTTGTCAATCTCTCCAGATGCTTGCAAAGCGAGAAGAGTTAAAGCGTCAGATCGAAGCTGCGCTGGGCGAGAACGGATTTCTGCTAGCGCCCACTTCTCCCGACGTCGCTTTATATCACAATCAAGTGGCTAAATTCAATTAACACTTATTGATTGCTTTCTCGTTTGCTCTTATTTCTATGCTCATCAGTTACAACAGTAATCTGTTCAATTGAAGTACGTCTTCAAAGTGCTGAGTCTGTTCTACACGGGAATGTACAACACACTCGGCTACCCTGCCGTGCAGTGCCCGATGGGGCTCTCCGAGAGCGGAGTGCCGCTGGGAGTTCAGGTAGGCCATTCAGCTATTTTTCAGTCACATCTTGTTTGAGGAAAGCAAATTTAATTTTTAAAGAAATTTTATTATTGCCGGATGGGCTGCTTACAGCCACTTTTTTACGGATAATGTACGAATGTCTGTAAGTATCACTAGCTTTAAGAATAAAACTCATTACAGATTGTCGGGCTGCAAGGCTCGGACGCCCGTCTGCTTCGTTTGGCAAAAGACCTCGAGGATGGAATCGGCGGATGGGTCCCGCCTGGAAATTGACCAGATTGGACAACGTTGCATTCAATACATACATGCATATGTATGTATATACGTATGCATGTATAAAGACCAATTGTGTATGCATTACATAGTATGAATGTAGGTAAGCATTGTAATTGTGAAAGCTGCTAGACAGCACGATGGCAAAGAGTATGTATTTACATATGTATGTTATTGCAAGTATGTACGTTTGTTTGGGCTAACCTTTGCACACATTTCAGTCCAGTCTTCCACACTCACAGCGCTTTGCTTCTTAAGGATCTGTCCCGTGCAATTTTAACAATTGGTGTGAAAAATTTCATGATTTCTGGTGGGTTTTACAAATTTGCAAAGCTACAGTTTTTATTGAAGCATATAACAAGACCACGCATTTTTCAAATAAATGAAATACAGGAGAAGCTGGGGAGAAGCTTTTGCTGATTACATCAGCCGTCTAAGTTGTGATTGCGCATTTTATTGTTGTTCATTTCGTTTTAACTTTGTTTTAAGATGCATATTTTGTAGGAAAGACCATGCCGATGGTTGTTTACACCATGGGAAGTGCTAGAATTTGATGCGCGACAGATTTTGTATTGAGAATTTGATGCGCGACAGATTTTGTATTGCTTATTTTGCGAAGTGATTTAATTGTAACAGTTTTCATTAAGTGGTCTCAAGGCCTCTCTGAGGCTGCTGGTCAGCTTCCTCTCGTCCGTGGAGGCTGGCGCGTTCGTCAGAAACGGTTAGCGAAAAGTTCATATTGTTTGGGAATTGTTTTGTATTGCTTGGTATTGACGAAGACGTTTTTCTAATGAACTTGCATTGAGAATACTCAAGTTGTGTCTGGCTGCTGGGATTGGTGGGCAGAGTCTCCTCAGAAAGGTTTAGCGAGTTCTAATATTGCTCGTTAAAAATTTTGAATCTTAATTTAGTCGAAGATGTTTTTTTAATGAATTTGCATTGAGAATTTGTTGATCTTCTCTCACGTGCTGACGAATGAATTCTGCGCATCTTCGCTCAAGTGCTGACGATTGAATATTCAGTCCAATTCATTGAACAGAGAACAGGCCAGTTATCAACTGCATTTTTCGTGATGCATTCATGTTCAGCTTGCATATTTATTTTTATTAAGGTTCCTTCTATTTTGCGTTCTTGCGGTTTCATTCTTATTTTTTTCTTCAACGTTGTTCATTCTTCTTTTCAACGTTTTCCTTATACTGTTCAGCGATTGTGCTAAAGGCAGTATAACTGAACCACCTCCATTCCATCTCTTTCAGGCCCCGAAGCAACCCTACTCGTGAGGAGGCTCCAGCCAAGCAGCAACACTCAGCAAGAGCGCCGTCAACTGTTCAACAACAACAGGCGAGATAGTTGTTCTTTAATTTTTATTATAACAAGCGTATTTATTGATTGATCGGTCATTTTATGAATGATTTTTGTTTACGACCGATATTAATGCACTCTTTCTTATTGAGACTAAAACATTTCAAACAATCTTTATAAACGACATTTATTAAAAGGTTGCCTTATCATTCTTTTGAATATGAAAAGAATACAGTTTTTCTTAGTGTCCATAATCTTTTTCTTTATCCTTTATTCTTTATCCTTTATTTTTTCCTTTATAGTTCAGCATTTATGCTTCCTGCATTCGAACCACAACCATTTCACCCTATTCAGGTTCAGTATCAACCCGAGCAGCGACACTTTCCCGCACCGCCTTCCTGCATCACCTTCACCATCACCTTCTACTCCACAACCTTCTCGCACAACCGTCCCGCAGACTACCAAACAGACAAGGTACTTCTTTTAGATTTTGACACAAGTTTTTAATAGTTGAAAAAAATTCATGCATGCTTTCTTTTTTGAGACGAAAACATTTCAAGGGATTTATCTTTAGAGGAAATGTGGTCTGTCAAATTTTATCAAATTTTTTTTCTGTCAAAAGAAAACGTTTTATTGTTATTATTATATAATTTTTTCTTCACTGATGGCTGACATCGATCAAATAGTAAAAAAAATTGTCTGTCAACTTTTGTCATCTGCAATTTTTTCTTCCAAATTTAAACAGTTAAAACCCTTCCTATTGTGGGAACATAGGCTGGATTAGATGAACTTTTATTTTTTTCCTAGAGCATGGAGGCCTTCAGGAGGGACGATGGCACTGTTGGTGTTAGATGGGTCCGACAACCCCCTCTCAGTAGAGGTGTCCCCCACACGGGTAGAGGGGTGTACAGATCGATGCGTGGGCCTGGTGTGAGAACAGTAGCCTCTCGAATGCGACCGGTAGAATCCGGGCAGCCGAATGTAGGTGGTGTTGTTGTGCCATGCACAGGCGCCGGCTGTACACGTGTGGGCCAACTGACCCGTGAGCTGTGCGAAGCTCAGACTGAATGCCAACTGCTTACGTCTGAACGAGAGCAGTTGCGCCAGGAAGTCGGTCGCTTGAGATCTGAGTTCTTGAAGGCAGATGCAACAACTGTTGCTCTAAGATCAGATCTTAACGAGGCACATGAGCGTATTCGTCGATTGCAAGACGATCTTAAGCGATCGAACAGAATGTCGGAAAGCCATCAGCGTGTTGCCAAGAAGGCGAATGAGCACGTTTCGCGCTTGCAAGCAATTGTGGATCGGGAGAAGGAGCTGACTAAGGAGCAACTACTCCTCATCGACAAGCAGAAGACGTGGCTTGCAGCAGCTGATGAAAAAGCGGACAAGGCAGTCTTCGACATTCGGCTCGAGCGTGATCGTGCATACGCACTTGTTGCCAAGCTTCGTGACGAGGTCGCACTGCAAAAGCGGTCCCACATTGAACAGGTTGAACTGCTTAAGCGGTCCCTCGTTGAGAAGCAGTATAAAATGCAATTTAAGCACTCTTAAGCACTTAACTTGTCAGTTCACCATCCTTATATATACTTATTTATTTACTTTTAAAGCATATCATTTAAATATGCTTCAAAAAATTTATTTCTATTTACTGAAAAACTACATATTTAATTCCTATTATACAAATAAAATTATTCAAAAAGAGTAATTATTGACGTGAAACTTCCTTCTTTTAGACAATGTCAGGCAGCAGACCAAGAGGGCACATCAACAAGACTCACTCCGGTCGTTCGTCCAGGGGGCGCGACTACTACTACTCCCCGCGAAGCTTCACTCGCTCCAACACCACTACCTTCACCAGCTCAGGCCTTCGCGTGGAAATACCAGGTGGCCGTGGCCGAGGCAGCTACTTCTCCCGCAGATATGGGTTTAAAATAGAAATTAAATAGGAATAAACGGATACCTTTAGTATCTTCATCGATTAATATTGTTCAGAGACACTCTCCCTGCTCCCTCCGATCATACAGCCGCTGCAGACACCGACGAATCGCCTCCTCTCTCCTCTGACTTCAACTCCTCCCAGTTAGTTAAAGAAAAAAAAACCATGGTATCAACAGCGAAAGTTTGCAGTTACTATTGATTTTTACCTTTCAGTGAAAAAATAATAGGATATTTTGGTGTATTTTATCTATTAATTTTGTTTAGTGAAATTATCCCTCTCTCCATTGCTCCCGCTCTCCCCGCTGCTATCGCCCAGAGTCCGGCCGCAGATGACAACCAGACGGTCTCTCCTTCTAATTCTCGGTTAGGTAGAGAGAGAAACCGTTTTTAAAGGTGAAAGTTAGTGATGACTTAATATTTCAGGCCAATTTCACGCTCGTCCTTGGCGAAGAAGGAACGAAGAAAACGATACGTGAAGAATAGGCGGTCAGTTCATTTCATTTAGATTACCCCGGTTAGCGTTTTATAAAATGACAAAGTAAACGCTCGTTAAAAAGTTACATTGATTTCAGACTCAAGGCCAAGACTCGACCCGCTTCTTCTGCTGGGTCTTCGGCGTCGTCTTCCTCCTCTGCCTCTTCAAATCAGCACTACAACCCCTTCTCCTCCTCCTCCTCCTTTCTCCGATCTTGCTCGAATCGCACTCGCACACGCTTCTCTACAACAACCAATCTATGTCCATGTCAGTAAGATTGTCATGGTGAACTGCCAAAATTCTTTTAATAGACGCAATTGAATGTTGATGGTAGAATATTGATTGTTCACTTAGGTAAATTGCTAGTAATTTATTACATATAGAACTATGTTGAGAGTAGAGGAATACTAGAAATATAGCTATTTAAAGAACGCATTATAATTCAATATACGGCTGAAGTCTACGTTCTCAGGTTGTGGTGCTAATCTTGTTGTTATGTTACTCTGTTAATTGTTTCGTGCTAATCGTTGTTGAGTTTGTTTGTGAGTTTTAATGTTTCCCATCTCCTCCCCGTTCTCCTCCCCCGTTCTCTTCATCCCCGTTTCTCCGATGAGCAATCATGGATGATAAAACGATTGTCTCATTCAAAATTTGTGTTTATAATGATATTGAGGTTTGAAACCTCAATTATACTGTTTGCTAATCATTTACTTTGCAGAGACAGTTCAATTTTTGAACTGTCGACGTTCGCTCGGCATGCATCTGATATGGTATGTAATGTTACAGTACTCTTTTTGCCCTTTATAGAAAATATCGTAACACATGCATATGTATATCCTTCGTTTTGAAGGTGACCACTCTCCGTAGGCGGATGTACTGCTTCTGCCGACTTCCCCAAAAGGTTCGAATAGAGAGAGAGAGAGAGAGAAAGGAGAGCGGCTCTCCTCCCCTCTCTGCTGCTATTCCCGCTTCTTCGTCCACCGCTGGACCTCTCCAACCACTCCCGGTGAGTCCCCTTCAATTATAAATGGTAGTTTGTTATGTCGGAAGGCTAGTAATAAAAGGACCCATTAGTCTCTACCATGCTTATTTCATCTTATTCCAGTGGAGGCCGTGGAGGGAAGGAAGGCGACAAGGAATGGATGCCTGGGACGAAGCTCGGCCGTCTTGTCAAGGACAGGAAGATCGCGACACTTGAGGAGATCTTCCTCAACTCTCTCCCCATCAAGGTATTTATGTTTTACCATATTTCTGATTGTTACTTCGATCAGTTGCTCGTAGCGTGTAGTGTGTGTGTAAATAGCGTGTGTTATTTTTCTATCGTTTAATTAGCCGATATCTTGATAAAAGAAACAAGTAATGAATGATTTTTTGTGATAATATTTGTAAATGCATTATAACGTTGTTCACGAAAACATTGATAGGATGTGAAGAAACCCATAAGAACTTTCCATTGTCTTCAGGAGTTCGAGATCATCGATGCTCTCTGCTCCAACCTTAAGGACGAATCGACAGAAGGAGGAGCAGCCCAGCCCTTCTTGCTCACAGGTAAACAGAGAGAGAGAGAGAGAGATGGAAGAGAGAGGAAAGAGAGAGAGATAATTATTGTGAACTCATTGAAAGTGAAGGTGTTGCGAAGAGAGTAGATTAACAATGGCCTTTTTCTGCAGAGCAAGGTCTTCGCGGGCTCGGGCAACTCGACGATCGAGAGCAGCAGCCCTTCTTGCTTGCAGGTAAAGGTAGAGAGAGAGAGAGAGAGAGATAAGAGTTACATAACTATGGAAAAATGGATAGTGTTTCGAAATGAGTGATTAACTATGTCTTTATTTCCAGAGCGAGATCTTCGACGGCCCGGCGAACTCTTCCTCGGCATCAGGATGTAAATTTTTTTAAATGTATTTTTCGTTGTATTTAATGTGTTTTCGTCTTGAATAAAGAATTTTTAACTCTTAACTTGTGAGTGCTTGCCGCTTTTTGAAATAGAAAGGCGTGCAGCACTCACTTGTTAAATTAGATATATTGTTTATTCGGAATAAAGCAGTTTTAACGTTGTTAAATGCAAAAAAAAATACGGCTGAAACACGCTGTTAGTGTCCGTTCTCTGATTTGTCTCGGAGCCGCTTGCTCTGTTCCAGCTGGACCCCGTTCTTGGCAAATTGCCAAGAACCCCCGTTCTTGGCAAATTGCCAGGAACGGCCAAGGTTGGCAATCTGCCATCTTGGTGTATGACCAGTGCATGGTGCACTGGTGGGGTTTTGAGTAGGGCTAAAGGGGACAGATTCAGCGCTGTGACTTGTACATTTCTTCTAGGCTGAAGACCGAATCTAGCGCGAAATGATAAACTGAATAAGTTGATATAGAGCAGCCCATACCGATCACTTCTTTTTGATACTTTCCCATTGCATGACAGATCACAGTTGATTCCGTCAAACCTGACTTCGTTCTGCTAAACCTATTTCGCAGCGGGAAAAAAATTACACGAAATATCAGCGAGAAGTTTCTTTTCTGGACTTGATTGCGTCACAAAATCCGGCCTTCTCTAAATCCGTCCTTTCTTCCTATATGTAAATCCCTGAAAGTCATAAGGGAGTCGTGAGGGATTATAGCTACCAACCGGTAGAGAAGAGTATTCTGCGCACATCTTATTCTTATAGATCTACGCAGTTCGGGATTTTTTTGTCCATTCATGGCATCTTTCGCATCCTTTTATCTTTCTCTCGTTTTTGCTGCCCGCCAATAATCCGGAGGCGACGTAGAAAGGCGCTCAGATGAGGGCGGCGCGTGGGATGGCGAAGCAGAGGGAGCATTGAGTGGCCGGCCAGCAGGAGAAGAGAATTCTCCTGAGTTCCACTAGGGAATTTTTGACTCGTCAATGGTCACCATCGCCAACCGCAACGCGTCTTGCTGGACGGTAGGCGTCGCGGCAGAACTTTGCGAAGTATGCATCGTGTTTCCATGCATAATCTTCTGCTCTTTTATTCTCGTCCGCTACCAGGCACTCCATCGAAACTGCAGGTACAACACACTGCGGCGTAGGAAGAGCCATATCCTTTTCTGCACAGGACTCTGCTGCTGTTGTGGTCGACGTCGTTGTACCTGATCATCGGCGGTCATCTCTCGCTCATTCTCCTCAAGCTGGTCACAGATTCATGCACGGCGCTTTCACCAAATGTTCCCGGTTCTTCATTTGAGATCCTGTTGAAATGTATTGAAAGCAATCTAGAACAGGAAAAGATATTAAAGCAGGATATACATAGTTTCCACCGTCTAGAAGTTTTAATTATTGTTACGATTCTGTTGATAGACACCTTGTCGGGAGTGAACGAGAAAGCATTTCAAAGTTTTTTTCAATCAAGATAATTTCGTACTTTGAGCTGGCCAATCGGTGCCGTTGTTCATCCACGAGATGGGCTACGCCCTCTCCTCCCTCTCGGAATGTCTCATCGTCCTCGAACGCGTCGTCGCCTCGCGCCTTCTCGAACGATACAACGAGAAGAAGTCGCTGCTGCTCTCCGGCTCGCTCATGCTCGTCGTGGTTTCTGTTGCGGTTAGCATTCAGTGTCATCAGCTATTCCACACAAATCAGGTATTGATACCAAGAAATGCTTTATACATTGACATACATTACAGCTGTTCTTGAGCCTTCTCTTCAGCTACGTTATTCACTTCAGTAAGTCACACACATCGTTCTTACAACTTTGTTCAATCGCAATAAGACCGGAGTGTGACTATTGTTTTGTATCGGAAAATGTTATCGCTGACAATTTGATAAGAAGAATTACAGATAAGTGAAATATTTTTTTAATATTTTTACCTTGCAGCTGCGTATGTCGCGATCGCAGTGATCATTTGCACATGCTTTGACATCAGTGTCAGCGTGGTCAGTGAACGTTTTCCCGAGCAGTATCAATTTCCCTCGGTTGCAATCTATTAGTGCTCCCATTTATATCAATTCAATTTCTTGAGGTGAACGCCATCTCAATTCGCTCAAATCATAAACGAAACGCACTGATGTTTGCAAAGGCGAACCTTAACGCACGATATCAGGTTTCCGTTCCTTCAATTATGTATAACGCGGCATATGCACATGGAGATGAGAGAAATGAAATGTGTTTTGTCCATTTTTCATCACGGAATTCTATCTTTAGTATAATACAAATTTGTATTCATAAGATATAAATAATCTGTGAAGATTTTGTTATTGCAACTTGTAATAAGAGGATATAGCGTAAACATCTAAAACAAGAGTGTAGCCGTAGGATGCTTCGAACATTACAGTTTGTTATTTCAGATGACAGAAGTGATCTACCTGACGAAGTGCATTCTGCCAGTCTGCATAATCAGCATGCCTCAGAAGCAGGCTGCAATGATTGCCTATTACTTCATCTTCTTCGGTGTCGATCTCATGTCCTACAACACAGCGCAGACCTACTACCACATGGTCGGTCTCAATCGCTACAGTCTGTTCGATTCTTTTTTATCTTAGTGTACCGTATTCAAACTGCCTCCATTACGAAAGTAGTTCTCGACTGACTCACAGGATTAGCGAGATATGCGATTAAGTAGACCTTTATACACTTATTCATAACTTAATCGACAAGAGATCTTGTCGTAAAGTTGTGACACAAGTCGCATCGGCCGTATTTTCTGTATGAAGTCCAGAAGTTCAGAAATGAAAAAAAAAGTTTTCAGATGCACACACTGAACTGCTTCTTGTGCGCGTGGCTCTTGGTATTCCGGCACAGGTTAATCTGGTTGTGAGAGACAGCAGACTTATCATAGATTACTCACATGTTTCCTTTCACTCTCTTTCTGACAAGGCACACGTGAGTCAAAAGTAGAAGATGTGGAAGTCGAAACTTGTGATATGTTAAGCATAGGTAAAAGTAATATTTGAGGAAAACCATTATTTAATAATGAAGCAGATACAACTTTTAAAACAAACGAAACGTTTAGTGCCCTCCGCCGCCGCGCCGAGTCTCATCTGCTGGCGGCCCGCCGCGCCCTGCTCTGCTCCTCTGCTCAGCTCACTCCTGGCTCCTCGGCTGACGGCGCCGCCGCCACTCAGAAGAAGGAGCCTGGCTACGCTGATCATCACTTCGAGATGCTCAAGCTACAGTGGAAATAGACATCTTATTGTGTTCAATATTGGTCGCTTACTTAACAATGCTTTTGTTCTGATTATTTCTGAAGTGACGAATATGACTAACCTATGTATGTATTAATTATATGATATTTCGTACATGTACTGATCTCTATTGTTTTACATATTTTGCGTGCTGGTTCAAGGCAAACATTAGCATTCTGGATATCACAATTGTAGTATTATTTTTCGCACTGCCGAAGCTCATATATTTGAATGAAAGATTATAATTTGACGGTTGGTTGCTAGTAGTGTCAATAACGCTCTGGCAATAAATGGTCCTATTGTGGGGAATTGTAATTCACGAAATTGTATCGGAATTGACATCTCACTTTTTCACAAAATTTCAGTTTCCTTCCTTGAGTTTTTTTCTCTGGTGATTAACTTCTGTTCGCGCTGCGTAATGCATGATTGCCCCGTGACACCCTTCCCTGATACTCTTGCAACGATATCCGCTCCGGCATATTCGCTTAGTTTCTGCGCAAGAGTCAGCGAGCTGCAGTGCTCGTTATCGTTCGCTTCACTTATTGTCCTACCTTCGAATGGCTTTTCTCGATCCTGAAGATATGACTGCCTTTCCAAGTGAAGAGAACTTACTATTATGTATATATGTACATATATGTATATGTACATATGAACATATATAGAGAGATCTTTTTGTTAGCGAAAAAGAACTACATATATACATATGTATGGAAGTACATTTAGACCTTTAAAATCTTTACAAAAACAAATCATATTTTTTATTCTCAAAACGTTCTACTTTCAGACGATGTTCGCTTTCCAGACGACCTTGGGCTCTACACTTTGCCACCACTGGGGCCTTCAGCTCCAGGAGGTGGAGGCGGAGGATGTGAAGGCTGTGGCTTTTACGGTAAGGCTTTTCTTTTTCTTAGGCTCATTGTGTAGTCATGGACCAATTCAGAAGACTTTGATGAGTTCAACGTGTTATTTACATAAATAAAATAAGGGGGATCCGCTAATGATGATGCAGAGCGATTGATCTACGCCCTTGTGCATGGAATCGTTGTGGCTGGCGCACTCTGCACCAACGGTCTCTTCTTCTTCGCCCTGTTCAAGGGAAGGGCTTCGTTCGCCAAGGTTATCTCTTCCATCTGAATTTGGATCCTTATTATTCGTACTCGAATAGAGCCTTGTAGAATCCGTTCTACATCGCGCTGTCCCAGCTGATGCTCTTGACTACTCTGGCTGCATGCGTCCAAGTCGTCTTCGCTGCGACCAGCTACACATCCGAGGTTCTTCTTAAAGGTGTATTTGATCTCCCTTTATGTTCTGCCAACTTCCCGTACAGATAGACATCTTCTCGTCCTCTTCGAAGACTCTTCTCTTCTTTGCTGAACAACTCGCAGCCTACGGAATTCTCATCTTGTCCTGTCTCATCGCAATCAACCGATACTTTGCCTTCGCCTTCAACGCAAGTGCAGGCCGAATGTTGTCATGTAAAGTAGAAGTTTCTCTTCTTGTTAGATGAGTAATAAAGAGATTCACAAAGAATTATGCTAAATTATTAACTCCAGTGTTCGAGTGTGCGTAAGCTGCCTCTTCGCATGGGGCATTTCCCTGATTCCTCCTCTAACCATGGCAATCGCCGGCTGCACTCGTACCTTTGACTGGACAAGCCTCACCTACTACACCTCGTGCCATGCTGGGTCCAGTGGCATGGTCGACATACTTGTGAAGGTTGTTGAGAACAGGATCGCAGGCAGGCTACGTTACTGTAAGGATGAGCTTTAGCTTCTCCAACACTCATCTCTCGTTGTCTGCGTGGCGACTCTTCTCGTGTACGTCCTTCTCTTCCTTCGAATTCGAGCCACTCGCCACTCTTCTTCTTCTTCCTCTTCTGCATGCCGCACAGACTCGCCAGAGGCTCGCATGCTTTGCCAGAGTGTCGCCATCTTCATTCTCAATGTGGTAGACCATACATTCAGAGGGAGAGCAACAGAGAACGAGAGAGAGAGAGTGAGTGAGAGAAAGAGAGAGAGAGAGACAGTGGAAGGGTGACTGAGAGATCGAGGGGAGAGAGAGAGTAGAGAGAGCGAAGAGCGAGAGAGCAGAGTGAGAAAGAAAGGAGAGAGAGAGTGAGAGTAGATAGAGAGAGAAGAAAGGGTAGAGAGAGAGAGAGAGTAGCCAGACAGTGAGAGCAGATAAAGAAAGAGATGAAGAGTGACAGAGACAGCAGAGAGCGAGAGAGCAGAGAGAGAAAGAGAGGAGAGACACAATGAGAGAGAGAGAGAGAGAGAGAGAGAGAGAGACAGAGAATGAAAGAGTGGCTGACCATGAGAGAGGGGGAGAGATGTAATTTTTCTTCGAATGGCGTGAATGTTCAGGCAAAAAAATAAGCCTTCATCTAAAAAGGGAACTAAAGTCTAGCCAAGCTGGTTGAGCTGTCGACCGTGCTGTACGTGCTTCTGCCGCGCCTTCTCTGAGTGGCCCGCCGTGACTTCTTCCTTCTCGCCTTCTCCACGAACCTCGTCTCCATTGCTTCTGCGTGTTGCTATCCGCTCTTCTTCCTCGTGACGTCACGCGAAGCCAAAGGCCATTTGTGTTCCAGGAATGCAAGCGCTTTCCTTTCCATCGGATGCAAAAGGGGCGCTTCCCCAGAGACTACAACGCCCTCCTCCTCTTCCCTCTTCTCAAAAATTCCCTTCACTCAGCGTTCAGGTTCAGCGCCGGCAAGATACGCCAGAACGCGTCTCTGAAGCTCTTTTTACAGTCCTCAACAACCAAACAGTTAATTACACCAACCATTTCCGTTTAGTTTAGACATGGAGTATATTGCATCTGGTGTACGAAGTGCTTAAAACATTTCCGCATTTATTAAAAAAATTATACAATGAAATTTATGATCATCCGAGAATAAGTCACTAAAATGAGAACGAATTGAATGAGATCATCGTACACAACAGCAGAAATCGGTACAAGACTAAGCAAATTTAACCATTGAGGGTATTAAAGATTCGATTCCTTCGCAATAATCAAAATAAAAATGTTACAGAAATTTTTTGCCGCAATGGACAAGTGAACATTCCAAGGCTCGACTGTGGGTAACAGTAACGCAGTATAAAGTATGTAGCAGCTTCTTCAACATGAATACAGGGAAGAATAAATAACGAGGTAGCAACTCGAAGCCAATGGAAGAGCCAGCAGAGCTATCCATGAGTCGTGTCATCTTCCACGAACTCCAACGCTTGCTCTTTTGACACTTCGTCTATATGCGAGACCTGTTTGGAAAAGAAAATATTTGCCGAGGAATCTGATTCTGGGAGAGAAGTCCTTGAGAAAGATAATGAGAGGGGATCGAAGAAGGAAGGAAAAACGGTTATAAGGAGAGAGACAGACGTAGGAGTGGATGCTACCGTACCTTGTTGCGGAATCGAACTCCGAAGCACTTCTCGGCGTGGTCGAGTAGCTCCGGTCGGAAGGTGGTTGTGATGAATTGAGCAGAGGAAGAGAGCTCGTGGATCATGTCTGCAATCACAATAGTAAGAGCGATCTTAATAAAACATGTTGTATTCCATGACGTTCGGTGCGAAGAATAATTTTTTTTAAACAGATGGCCGTAGGAGGCCAAAGTATGCCAATTGATTAATTGATTGAAGAAACAGTTGCCTAAGTGTTCGTTCATTTAAATTTCCATTCCCCCAGCCCTTTCCCTGTCTGACCAGCAACGGCCTTGCGATGCTGCGCATCCAGGGCGGCGTCGATTTCGTCGAAGAGATAGAAGGGAGCGGGGTCACACTTCTGGATGGCGAAGATCATCGCCAGAGCCACGAGGGTCTTCTGGCCGCCTCAACGGCACACTTTATGAAACTGCCATCAAAAACTACGGATTTCTCTTTGCGAAATTGAAGGAAGCGGGAAAATGTGAAGGAATGCTCTCTTACCAGACAACTGCTGCATCTCGCGCGTGTCATCTTGGCCCGTGAATGATACCTGAGGGAATAAATGCTTGTGGCCTCCATAAACACGAGTTGGAAAGGTGGCAATAGAAAGATGTAAGGTGAGGTTTCTTCTGTTTTTTCTTACCTTAACGCCGACGCCCTTGAAAAGATCGAGAAGTGGACGGGATGCTGTGGCATCACTCAGGACACTGCTGCTC
Organism: Allodiplogaster sudhausi; assembly: GCA_945643635.1. NCBI lineage: Eukaryota > Metazoa > Nematoda > Chromadorea > Rhabditida > Diplogasteridae > Allodiplogaster > Allodiplogaster sudhausi. Next base: position 3,714,722 of record CALZFC010000043.1, on the reverse strand, counting down.
GATTCCTGCAATTGGAGAGATCACAGAGATTGCGGATTCAGAACAAGAGATTCAGAAGGACGACGAGGAACGACAGGAAGATAGAGGAAGAGAGAGTGAAAAGGGATAGTCACAAGAAAAAAGGAGATACAATTTTATCCGTCAGGTGAAAAACAAATCCATACTGACAGAGTCATCGGTGCGCATGACAAGTTCTCCTTTCCCGCCGGGCACAAGCTGCTTGAAGACATCGCAGAAGTTCTTGCACACCTTAATCAGACCACGCTCTAAGGAGGCAAGTAAGAAGACAAACGATTTATCAAAAACACTGGCTAAAACAGTAAACTTAAAGTCAATGCTTAAGAAATTATTAAAGAGCATGGGTTGGTGGGGGGTTAAAGATGACAAGGGGAAAAAGACCAAATTAAATATAAAAGAGACCTGCTTGAACGTTAGATGAATCGCATCGTACTTGCGATTCTCGAGAACTTCCAGAAGGTTCTCGATTGACTAAAAGGACGGGCTAACTTGGTTTTTTCCAACAAATACGGAAAGAATTACTCCATATTAGATTTATCGTTTCAAATCTTTCAAGGAGAGTATACATATCTTTTTTCCATTATCACCTCCCTCTCCCATTTGTATTCCTCACTATTCCCTGTTTCCTAGTAGGAAATATATTCCTACCTTCTCATTTGCCTCCTGTTCATCCCGTCTCTTTGCTAATTCTTCCTTCTGACTTGAGGCTTGGACGAATTGGTCAAGGGCCTGTAATCAAGAAATAATTATTAATCTTCGGCTCATTTAAGTTTATTTCAAGAAGCAAAAACTGAAGCATAAAATCTCACTGTTCAAAAATGAAATGATAGCATTTCAGAAAATGAAAAACGCAAAGAGAGAGAGAGAGAATGACCTTCTTGTTGACGTTCTCGTACTTCTTCAACTCGTTCATGCACTCCGCCAGCTTCTTGTCCAGCTGCTTCGCATTCAGATTGTTGTATTTCGAGAAGGCCTCCGATGGCAGCGAGCCCAGGTCACGCACCTACAGCAGCAAATGATAGGTCTTTTTTGTCATCAATCCTGCATGCCTAACTCTCATCACTTCAACCTATCTCTCTCACCCTATCTCTCTCTCCCTATCTCTCTCTCTCTCTCTCTCCCTGACCTTCTTGAGTGCCTCCTCCCTCTTTGACTGGAGAGTGCTCTGCTTGGTGACAATCTGGTCGGCCTGCTTGGAGAAGTCCGCCAGTTGAGCATCGAGGTCTTTCTGCTGCTCCTGAAATAAAGAACAATTGTAAAATGTTGCAGCTATAGCGTACATTTAAATGAACCAACCAAAATCTAAAGTGCTAATAATGAAATGTGCAATTGTAAAATTTGCGGTGCCTCTCTTCCCCCCTCCCACCCCAAAAAACAGAACAAACCTGGACATCCTCGAGTTCTCTTGTCAGTCTCTCGGTCTGCTCATCGTAATCTTGAAGACTTTCGTCCAATTCGCCCTTCCTATAGAGAATGAATGGAAAGGGAAAACGAAAGGAAAGCAACAGAAGCAGAGAATCACAAAATAAAGACGAATAGATATATTGAATAGTTTGTAATAGCTAGCTGACTTCTTCATAATTTCTCTGATGCGAGCCAGCACCGAATTCAGCTCTGCCTGCTCGGATAGCAGCGAGTGTCTTTTGTCGTCCACAGAGATGTCTTCGATCTTCTGAACGAAAAAAAAATATACCTTTTGCAGCTACTCCTCCTTATGAAAATAGAAAAATGAATGAAAAGGAGACATTAGTAAGCTGGTCCCTCTTGCGAAAGAGGTTGTTGTTGAGCAAATTCTCGAGGCGATGCTTGCGTGATTCCACTTCACTTCTCTGCTTCGTAATCTGCTCCAGCTCGCGCTTGTGATCTTTGATCTCGCGCTGCAAAGAAACCATCCATTACAAGACTGAACAAGTGTGTATCGAATACAGTCGTTTCGTAATTGCTTTGCGGACACTATGAAGAGCCGTAGCGACCATCTAAGAATGTGTCTGAGTATGGACCTGGAGCCTCTCTGCCATGGCCGTCTCATCTTTCGTCATCTGAGTGAGCATGTCCGTGCCGATCTCTGCTTCCACTGCCTCTTTCCTCGCTCGCATCTCTCGCACTCGATTCCTCTCTTGCAGTGCTTGCGCCGGCTGCATTGTTAGGTTCTTGTTAATCTACTCTATTTAAATAGTCTCGCGAGTATAATAGTTACCCTTGAACAGTTAAGCATGATTAAAGAATACGAAAGAAAGGCTGTACTCTCTGATCGCGTCTTCGAGAGATCGAAGCGAGTTGCTCGGAGAGAAGTCTCTTCTTATCTGTCAGGGTGCGGTGAGCATCTCGGCTGTTACGAACATCATTATCCACCTAAGAATGAGAGAGAGAGAGCGAGAGATAGAGAGAGGGAAAGAGATCAAACAATCAGTGACAAGATAAGGAAATCAACACTCCTCAATTGCCTGGGGTTAACTTTACAAACCTTGTCAATCTCCAGACGGATCTTGTCGACTTCCTTCGCTCGAGTGCGCAGATCTCTCTGTGCTTCCTCTAGCCTTCCCTGTAATACAGAATCAGATATGCACAAAAAAAGTTGATATACCAACACTGCTTCATATTTCGTTATTTGCTTCCCCCTAAGTAGAGTCTAATTGACCTGGCACTCCAATCGCTGGTCTTCCAGCTCGTGCAGAGTTTTCCGCAGCTCCAACTTGCTTCTCTTCGCGTCAATGTAGCCGCCCGTGTACGTTCCTCGTCTACTGATCTGCCAAGAAATTCCCATTCAAATTTCGCGCCAGCTCTACCAAGTCTCGCAACGAATGCGACTGAATACCTGGTCGCCGTCCAGAGTGACGCAGTCCACTTGGAAGTCGCGACAGATGCGCGGGCCAACTTCCATGTTGCGCACGATTGCGACTTGGCCAAAGATCTACATTGTGTAATTACATTATTCACAGATATAATCTTGTCGATTTCATTTCTTAGTAAGGATGGCTTGTAAAAACACTCATTTGATGGATATTGTCATTGAATGTACTTATACATATACAGTATGATACGGTTATCGAACCTGCAGAAAGACGAGTTTGTATTTGACATCATGCGGAATGACATCGAACATGAGGCGAGCGTCTTCCGAGTACGGACGGCCATCCTTCAAATTCGGTAAGATTTTTTTAACCGAACATCAGCATTCAAATAGTCGGTAGATGATGGGTTTTACCGTAAAACATTGCATGAAGTGGCATGAAAAAGAAATACCGAGTCAGTCATTCTGGCGGCGTCCCTTGCGACAAGGCGGTTGATTGGGAAGAAGTTGGCCTCGCCTGGCAAGTGCAACTCGTTCATCTTCCGCAGAATCTTCGTCGCAATTCGATCCGTTTCGACAATGTGGAAGTACAGGCGATTTCCAGCAGTCACCTGAGAAGGAGAGAGAGAGAGAGAGAGAGAGAGAGAGAGGGGGGGAGAGAGAGAGAGAGAAAGAGAGAGAGAAAGAGGGAGACAGAGAGACAGAGACAGAGAGAGAGGCTTACGTCGAGAGAGAAGAGAAAATGGAGTACTATGAGCTGAAAGAAACAATAAAAAGGGCATAATACAAAGAAGAATAGAAAAGAAGGAAACTCGGATCTCACTTCGACAGCTTGGAAATAGAGCGGATCGCAGTTGATGTGGTCCATTAGAATGCCTGAGAAAAAGTGTTTATGCTAATCACATCGCAAGGGACCTTCTGAAAGCAGCTAACAATGTGAAGAAAACTCTCCGGTAGAAAGAAGAAAGCTAAGAAAAAAATGTCAATAACCATGATATCCGTTGACAATCTCGGCATCTCCTGCCTCTCTGAAGTGGTTGATCACTTTTCGCACGGAATCCACACCGTTCATGATTGACTATAATAGATTCAACTAAATTATTTTATAAATTAAAAAAAAGTAGAAGATAAGTACCTTGTTGGCAAGTTGCCTCAGCTGCTGCTCTACAGACTGGATATCCTGGACAACTCCGTTGACGCTTTCTCTCGTTGACTTCTCTTCGCGACCGGTATTACTGTAATGAAAATAACTTAAGCATCAAATCAACAATTCACAAATAATACGAACAAAATAGTAACTACTAAATAGAGTGTCAAAGCATAGTGATTACGGTCATGAGCGATAATGAAGAACTGACTGATTCGCAACGATAGCCTCGTCAAGTTTCTTCTTCAGCTCGAGATGCTGGCGGCCTGCCTTTTCTACTCGAATTGCATTCTCGTTTAGGCTGCTTTCAACGGCCTAAAACATGGAGATTCCCAGGGCCTGATCCAATTCTTTCGTTAGTAATTCCTAACAATAAACCCAGACTACCTGAACATCAGCAGTGACAGCGTCGAGTTCTTTTTCGTCTTCCTCGCGGCTTCTCTCGATGTCTGCCTCCTGCTCCATTGCCTCTGCGATCTGCCTCTCCAGATGCCGCAGCTCCTTCCGCAAATACGCATCTCGCTCTTCCACTGTCTTGAACTGGTTCCTGAACAGCATTCTTCTTCATTTAATATTCTTTTTACTTCAACATCAAACAAAAGATCGACAACTCTTCATTGAAAGCAAATCATCAAATAAAAATAAATGCAGTGAAATATAAACGTTTTTCTTCTCCTTTCTGTAAATATTGTTTAAATGCTGACAGAACATCAAGAAAAGCAAGCACCAAGCGAACGGTATCTACTCAAAATCAAACCAGTCGCGGAAAAACTGTGAAGGAATAGAATACTGACTTGTGACCCTGTTTCGAAAAGAGATTGCGGCACTTCTCTTCAGCAATTCGCAGATCAGTCGCCAATTTTCCTTCTTGCTCCAACAATTCCTGGAAATTCACCATATCCAGCTCCTTTTTACAGCATCTAATGGTATCAGCTAGATCCCGTGTTCCGCATACGGATATCATGTTCACCTCTCGGAATGTCATCAGACATTTAAATTATACGCGTTCATTATCTATCAATAATTCAAAAGAAAGAAATGATCAGCAAGAAGGGCTGAGATATATACCTGAAACTTAGGCTTGAGCTGCTCAAGCTGCTCTTGCTTGGCTTGAATCTCGGCCTTAAGTTGAGTGAGGTTGTCTTCCGCATTGTTTCGACCACTTCGCTCTCGATCCACGTCTTCCTAGTTGAGCAGTTATTGTTAAAACATTCTCCTTTCATGGAAGTATCAATAAAGAAAGAAAGCAAACCTGAAGATCTTTAATCCTAAGTTCCAGCTTCGTCTTCTGCTGCACCCGTTCGTTCTCTTCTGCTTGCAGTGCTTCCTAACAACAAAAAAATATTACGCATTAAACAATAATGCAAACAAAAAAAGGAAATGTTTTATGCGTGAGATATCATCCCCACCCTCATTTTAACGATGATATTAATAAGCATGGATGGCATGCCTTCTCGTCCTTCATTCCCTTGAATTTGGCTTCCAACTTCCGCTGCTCAGCTGTTGCTTTCATTCCTCGATTCTGGGCATCCATCAGTTGACTTGCAACCTGGAAGGAAAGTTGTCAATTCCTACTCAGCTTCAGCATTACTCCTCTAAACTCACAACCAGAGCTGAAATAGATCTGACCCATGGAAGGGTTGTAACACTCAGGGCCGTAGGCACGAAACACTTTGTTACCCCCCCCCCCCCCAGATCGACGTTTTCCACTTTGTAACCAATTTTTTACAATGTAACCCCCCCCCGCCCCAAGTCCAAAGGCAGGCACTTTTTCACCACTGCTCACAACATAAGAATTCATAGAGAGATCAAGAGAATACCCGATTCTGGCGGATATTCATCTCCTCCCGCTGCTCGGCCAGCTTATCCAGCTTGGATCGAGCATCCTTTATCTCATTGTCGTAGATTGTATACTCGAGTGATCTGTAGAAATAGATAAGTAGGTTAATCACTCGAACATTGGTTCATCATTTTCAATCAATTCTGAATTGGAGAATAGAACCAGCCTCTTCATCTTGTCCCACTTCTGGTACTCCTTGAGGTCCTCCTTCTCTTCTTCGAGAGTCTTGAGACGACCGTCGATGTACTGTAGCAGATCCTCAATCTTCTGCTTCTTCGTCTCTTAACAAATCGCACAAATAGCAAATTCATCTTACAATCTTCAGAATCAATTAGAAAACTAAGAAATAAACAAAATACGTTAAGTATTTTAGTTTCAGCTAAATGTGCGTCCCCCAAATGATCTAATCTGAGAACTGACGAGTCTCTCGCAGAATCTTCATGCTTTCCTCCTTCTTCTCATCGTAAACGCGAGTTCCAGCAATCTAAACTCAGAAGAAATACAAGTAGCGGAGGCATGGAATAAAATGCGAATTAGCTTCGCGCTTTTCAAACCTCTCTGAGCAGCTTGAGGCGGTGTGGATCGGGCGCAGTTGCGAGCTCGTTTATCTTTCCTTGCTTGACGATGTAATACGGATTGGAGCGGGAGAAGCCAGCCGATTCCATCAGGTTCATCACCTTCAATTTAGAGTGGCCTTCATACATCATACAACTACTTTAATTAGTCAATGCAAAGAAGGTTGGCAACGCAGCGAAAACCGACATCAGTGCGTGTGACGATTCTCCCGTCAATGTGATAGACTTCCTTCTTAGCCGAGACGTGGCGAGCTACGCGCACCTCTGCCGCGTCGTGCTAAAGAATAGACAAGTTCATAGGTGCAAGACAGAACAAACAATGTTCTCACTGCAGCTAACAAAAACAATTGCATTTTTGAGCGATTAAAATTGAATGCATGGCATCTTTAAATAAAATCAAATGAAAAGCGGAAATGTTAAAAAGGCTTACCGCAACAATACGTCGATCAGAGTTGTCAAAGACAATCTCAACTCGTGCATTTTGTGTGCGAGGCCCAGTTCCTTCGTGGAGAATTCCAAGCCGCTGCTCCGCCTTGAGATGAGCGAATTCCTCGCTTAGCACGAATTGTATGGCTGACGAGAGAGATAAAGTGATTACAACCATCATAACGAATACACAAACCAAAAGGGAAAGGAAACGAACCGAAGAAGAAGTTGGACTTCCCCGAGCCGTTGCGGCCGACGACGACGTTGTGACCTGGCGAGAAGGTGTCAATCGTAGTCGTCTCTCGATAGCTTCGAAAGCCTGTGATAGACACCTGAATATTATAACTATTCTTCCAAGAATTCCGTTACATTTAACTGAGTTAGAAATAGAAAACTGCCCTCCTTGACGTGCATCCTCCTGATAGCTCCTTTTCTAGAGCATCCGGCAGAAGACCTCTTCTAAACAAGACGATTCTTAGCATACAAAAGAAAACAGGAATACTTCGGATGATACAAAAGAAAACAGGAATACTTCGGATGATTTTAAAGGATAACATTCGCGCGAAAAATTCACGGATCTTGTAATTTCAGATTCCGCGATTTGAATTAGATACGAACAATGCGTTAAATGTAGAAATATTTACGCGCACTTAAAATTCGTGCTACAGATAGTTTGAATTTCCCGATTTCTAAAGTATTTTTGGCTTTGGTATTCAGTCAGGCAGCTTTGCAGATAAGTTTCTGTCGCCAAGATGGAGGTGGACAGCGTAAGCGCCTTGCGCCTTCCGTGGGTCGAGAAGTATCGGCCGACCGCGCTCTCCGAAATATGCTCACACGTAGAAATCGTTCGAACTCGTTCGTTTTATCTCTACTTTTTAAAGGTTAATTCCACAATGTAGAAACGGTGTGTACGCTTTTGCAAGATATTTCTGATCCCTCTGAAGACAACTTCCAAGCAAACGGCTCGCACGAATAAGAAAAGAATGTGGAATGTGGTTTTGATTGTTTGTATTGTAGTAACGAAATGGATCGAGACTAATAGACTTCCCCATCTTCTGTTCTACGGCCCCCCGGGAACTGGCAAGACGACGTCCATTCTGGCCATGGCTCGTCAACTTTATACGGATAAGCAGCGTGCATCGATGGTTTCTTCTTCTAATCAATTCTGTTATCATCGCTATCAAAACGAATTTAACCGAGACATTTTCAAGCACTTGTGCATTTCATTGTGAGAGTGAACGCAAACACTGAAATGATATGAAATAGCTGTTCTCAGGTGCTGGAGTTGAATGCATCGGACGACCGTGGAATTGGCGTGGTGCGTGACGAGATAGTCACTTTCGCACAGACCAAGGGCCTCCACGGCTTCACGAGGCCCTCTGACGGCCCCAATGCAAGCCGCACCAATGTCAAGCTGATAATCTTGGACGAGGCGGATGCCATGACTAAAGATGCCCAGAATGCTCTCAGGAGGTCCCCTATTCCCTCATTCTTCTGCTCCATAATTCTGAAAACAATGACCTTGTTTATTCTCTAATATGGATTATTTACTATCGATCGATGTTGAGAATCATCGAGAAGTACACGGAGAACGTGCGCTTCTGCATCATCTGCAACTACCTCTCGAACATCATCCCAGCTATTCAGTCACGCTGCACTCGATTCCGATTTGCTCCCCTCAATCCTGATCTAGTCCGTCTTGTTTATGTTTAAATATGCGTTATGACTATAGTTAATATTCCTAAGTACACTATAATTAACTGAATATGCGCAATGCTCCCAGTCTGTTCTCAAACAAACAGATGGGGAACGAAAATGGTTGAACACTCTTTAATTCCCCGTTAACACTTAATCTTCATGGCCATCTCAGTACTTCAAGGCCGAGATTCTATATAATGCCTTTCTGCCTTTCATCACAATCAGCTTGATTCCATGTAGGTTGCTCCTCGTATCGATATGGTAGCTGAAGCTGAGAATGTCAATCTAACCCGGGATGGCAAGGCTGCTCTGAAAGAACTCTCCGGAGGAGACATGAGGCGCATCCTTAATGTTCTTCAGGTCATTTCATATAATTTTTCGTCTGCTTACCATTACCCAGACTCGTTGAATTAAATGGTAGAAATATGTTTGTTGAGGCTGCCTCGATGGCATTCGACCGAGTGGATGCGAATGCCGTCTACAAATGCGTCGGCCAAGCAACGCCGAAGCAGATGAAGCAACTTCTCCAGATTCTGCTCAACGACGACTTCTCCAAATGCTGTAGAAGTGAGTAGAATATAGTCATCTTAAGTCCATGTTCGCTAGTAGAGGTTGAGCTTGTCAACTGGAGCCATTATTTTCAAATTGAGGAATGATTTGGTTTCAGGAATCGAAAGCGAGTTCCTGGTTCAAGGCTACGCACTTGCCGATATTGTCAGCAGGCTACATGAACTGGTCTATGAGATGCAAGTGCCTGCTGAAGTGCGTTTTCTCTCTCAAATTCTAACATCTTCTTCATGAAACCTTTTTTTTGCACCCGTGTACATTTAGATGCGTGCATTTAGTAGATGTGTGTAATTCAAAAGAGAAACTAATTGTTATAAAGAAGAACTGATGAGAAATGCTGACCCAGGTGACGTGCCAACTCGTGGCAGCCCTGGCCGAAGTGGAATTGCGCCTGTCGGTGGGCTGCTCGGATAAGATCCAGACGGCTGGACTCGTCTCAGCATTTGTCTATGCTCGGCAGGCCATCGGCAGGAAGGCGCCACCTCTCTAATTACTTCTTATTATTCTTCCATCCGCTATGTTTCCTCCTCATTTTTATTTTGTCCGATATACATTTCATTTTTTCAATAAACTTCAAGATTATTCTGCAGTTATAAGGGATGCATGATGCTCATATTAATTTCTTTAAAGTGGCCTTCCTTGGGTTGTTTCGATTCCGTTTTGAGTTTGTATCTTTGAACGCTATGATTCCATATTGTTCAAAACATATCAGTTGGATCTCCATACAATTTCACAGCCGTTAAGTCAATTGGCGAGTATTTTGTGTTCACCATGATCGAATTCGTTTATGAAGTTATATTGATAAACTGTACTTTTCAATCCATTTCATATGTCCTTTATTGCGTTTATGTCGCATCAAAGTTAACGAGACAATGAGGTTATGAGAGCTTGCTACTAAACAGTACGTATTTGATGCTGGATGGTAGCGGGAGCTCTGGAGTTCATTGTTTTAGCGTGAGGATGAGCGGGCAGCCACCTCCACAACAACCGGGTCCTCCCGGACAACCACCGCCTGGCGGGCCACCCCCTGCTGGCTATCATCAGCCATCTCAGGTCTACTACCAAGGTTGGCTCGCAATGATGGTGAATCAGGATATATTCTTGGTACAAACGGATGTCTTGTCGATATTACTTATCCAGTTAGAGTTGTGCCACATTTATCGCGGTTTTGATTTTGCGAGGTACTAATAGCGAAACCCATTTTGGGTATACCTCACAGAGAATAAATGCCACTCTCGACAATGTAGAAAAAAAACAGGGTGAGGTATGGGGCTTCGGCCCAGAAAGCAAGGCGGTGTGATTAAAACAATTACTATGTCAAACTCTGGGTGGAGTATAGCTCCGGGAGGTCAATAAATCAGGATGGTTGCGTAAAATAGAGGGTACCCTTTTAATTCTGCTAGCCCACCTTGTTCATCGGCTCACAGAACGCCGCTCCAATATGTTGTCTTTCTTTCGGAAGTGGCTCTTGATCACATCGGACTCTTCTGATCAAGTCACTCTCTGCAGGCTACGGCCACCCTCATCAAGGAGTTCCCTATGGTGTTCCAGCGGCCGGCCGAGGGGGAATGCATCCGGGAGCAGCCGCAGGGGCACCCCACGGTTACCCTCCGCCTCAGCAGATGGGCGCTTATCCTCCTGGAAGTCATCAGGGGCAGGTAGATAATGTTGTTATTTTCCAATACTCATAAAATGGTTTTGTCTGCCTATTGATTCGAAATAGCCAGTTTGATCACAATGGTATAAAATCTTTACGTCGATTGATACGTCTCAATTCCAGTGTGAATATTTGAAAGATTTGCAGACCGTTGGCCAGTACTATGCTGCTCAGCAAGCTCAGCAAATGGCACTCCAGCAACAGCAGCTGCTGTTAGAAATCTTACGCAGGCTTTTGAAGATTATTTGTTTTACTGGGTGACAGTTGTATTCTTCTTTCTCTCTCGCAACGACAAGTTATTTTAGTTTTCTTCACAAAAGCGGAAGTAAAAGCTTTCCGTTCTTTGTTTTGTTCTTCTTGTTTCGAAATTATGGCGAAGCCACGGATCAAAGTGAGATATCCCTCGCTGATTCCAGGCACGCCCAACACCAGCAGCATCACCAATCACCTTCAACCTCGTACCCAGTGGGCACCGCCGCCTTCCCCTCAGCCGGCGCCTATGGTCAACCCGTCGCTGCACCACCTCAGGCTGTCCCTCCTCCCTCTTCGCTCCCGTCTTACAATGCACAGGTCATAGATATACTTTAGTGTCATATTATTTATGGACTCTAACGCTTTAATCTTATCTCTGGGTATTAAAAAAACGGTATTCTTGCAGCAGCCTCTTATTTCTCACAATCAAGCACCGACCGTGCCAATGGTGAGTGAAGTCCAGTTGATTACGCAAGACTTGATATATTTTACCTTGTTGTATTCTTTGTTATAGTATTTCTTTTCATTTGTATGTCAGAGAAGAACTTACACTTGTATCTCAGCCTCATCCCCCACCGCAGCAAGCTCCTTTCCGAATGCAGCCAAGCGGCAGCCACACTTCGCATGCCAAACACATCCAGGGACCGTATCCGGCCGAGATCATCAACAATCTTGGAAGGCGCGTTGTTTCTCTCAATTCTTCAGACGAGTTTTCCTACTCGATGGAGTGCTTTCGCTTGAGATTCGATCAACAATCGAGTATATTACCGCAGATTTGGTGCTTAGCTTGATAATTCAACTTATTCACAGGAAAATGATATCATATGATGCTTGCAGATACAATGTCGGAGATCTCTGCGCAATTGGGCGAGAACTTGTCGCTGAACTGATGTACAGGTTCATGGAATTCCTCATATTCATTTTAAATTTCGCTTTTTTTTCTCTCGCTGTTTTATTGGATTGCTGAAAGTTATTTAGGAGTAGTATTGAATACACATATTTCCAGGACGATGATATTGTCTCAATCGCTTCGAAGCGTAACAGGTCAGCAGCATACTCTATTTGTGAATTGCACTATTTGGATGGTCTATTTTTGAATTATACTTTATTTTGTGAACGCTTATACTTATTATTAATTTATTAAAAGTAGAGATAAACTTAAGATCGCAAACCATCAGACCGTCCGTTGGCACCTCCAGAGATCGTTCTGGAGCACTGCCAACTTCTCATTCGGAAACTGGTCGAAGTCCGCGTTCGAATCGAGCGGCAAATGCCGAAGGTTCACTTTGCATACCTCTAGATTCAGTTCCCTTTTGGTATTGAGTTTCTTAATGAATGAAAGAGTTTTCTCAGAAGCGAATTTCCGCGGAGGACTACATTGTAATGTGTTCGCAGCCCGGAGAGGATTCAGAGTCTGCTGAGTTGAATGAGCAGAAGGTTCGTATCGTTTTAAACGGGTAATATAATTATAATTGTATTACTGATAATTTAATATGAATAGGCATTTTCCATCCTTCTTACAGGAAAAGTTCGAGAACAACAGGGCGAAGCTGATCGCTATTTCGTCAGATCTGAAAATGATCGACTGGAAGATGGCTGTTTCGGACCCGGCCCTTCTGAAGAAGCTCGACAAGCTCAGAACCAAGGAGGACAAGACAGGCGGAGGAGTAGTCGGTGCTATTTCTTCCTAGAAACTTTACTTGTTCATGACTATTTTTTAATTTAAAACTGTTTATAATTTTATTGTGATTTTGTCATATTTGCTATATGCGGCTTCACTTCGTGAATAAATAATTTAATGATGTTCAATGCTGTTATGAAAGTAGATATGTCTTTATCTTTGCCAATACCTCCATCGAAGCTCGAGTCCTGAGTGTATTGGGTTGTTTTAACTACCTACAGATAGAATATTCACTGCTTGTGAACCTTGCGATGGTTAATAGTTTTCTTCTTGATTGCTTGGTACCGTAATCGGCCATGAGTTGCAGACAGCTATGCCTCGCTCATCCATTCAGCCCGTGGCAGAAGTCGGTACACGTCTCTTGCTGGGAAGGATCGTCAAGCTCACCACCATCGGCATTGACAAGATTCCCTGTGCCCAGGTCTTTGGAATTTTTTTACTACTTCATTCACCCGCTATTATAGCAACAAGGCTTAAGCTAACATTCTCGAAGTGTGTGCAGTGCTGGAGAAGAATTAACCTTTTTCTTTCCTGCTCTTGCGTTATTCTGCGAATCTGTGTCAAGGTTCGCTGCAGTCTGAACGAGTTCAACTCCTATCTGAAGATGTACTTCGCCCGCCCGCTTGACTACTGGGCCCTCGACCGGCAGTCTATTGTCAGCATAATATTAGAGAATTTAATTGTTATTAGCTCCTATCTTTTTTGCCTGTATATCATAAGTTTCCCGATTTCTTTAATTTTCTTTCCTACGGGTTGATGTGGTTAAGGGAGGTCTTGGCGATACGGTCTTGGTGCGGGGCATTGAAGAGTCGAAGAGGCCGACTGCTACCGTATCCCACACTGTTGAGAAAATCGTCTTCAAATACGGTATTTCGTCGTTCTTTTCTATGCAGTCTTTGTTTCCCGTTTGAAAGATATGGGAACACATAAATGACAAAGAGAGAAAGGGGAGTGAGCGAGAGGAGATAGAGAGAGAGAGAGAGAACGCAGTGGAAATATCCTAATGCAGGTAACATCATCGATCCCGTTACTGGGAAGCGAGTGATTGGAGGGGAATTTTCCGATGACATCGAACTGAGGAAGAAGCTCGTGCAAGATATTGTTGATGAGCCCTTTGAGCAGGTGAGAATGGTCTTGTTTCAAGTTCGAATAGGTGCTTAGCCCAAGGATGGGCAAAAACCGGCCCGGGCCAGCCCGCCTTCCTTGCTGGCCGGGCTGGGCCGGCCCGTAGGGTACGCGGGCCGGGCCGTGCCAGGCCCGGGCCCGCCAAATTAGCAACGGGCCGGCCGGCCCGTGGGTGCGCGGGCCGGGGGCCTGGCCCGGGCCGCCCATCCCTGGCTTAGCCACAAGCTTGAGACGGGATACAGTAGCATATTCAAAATATCTTCGCTGTAGGAGTCGCTGCTCTTCGAGGAGAGACGAGCTCTTCAGCTTAGAAAGCTTACGGAGGCTAAGGAAGAAAAAGCATTCTGAAGAGTTTTATAGATCATAGCAGACATATGATATTCAGTTGTTTTCTCTGATCTCGTTTGCAGTTGACCAGAGAAGTTCGTTAGAAATGAATTTGTTATATTGCTTTCACTTTAGCCAGATTAGTAAAGTCATTAGTTGTATATCAATAAAAGGTTTCTCTGTTTTTCTCTTTTGTTTGTATTTCATTGTTTTCTTGTTATTTGTACTTTGTAAACGACTACAATGATAAAATGTAATAATGAGTGGATGAACCGTGGTGAAAATTTGGTGCAAGCGTTCCAGGAGAAGATATCTGAATATGTGGTATAATCGACTACGATGGATATCCCTCTGCCTTTACCTATTTGGATGGTTTGTCTGCATTAGTTATTTCTTACTTGCGTAACGGTGATTTGTGCTGCCAAGTAGCTGTGGGCAGATTGCAATGATAATAATAGCCCCTCAGGGATGGCAGGGAACGCAGCCGCCTCGAATGGCCGCGAGCTCACAATCAATGTCGCCGACTACGTGGAGAGGCGGGCGGCGCAGATCTCTGATCTACTTGCGGTATATTTTATTTATTTGTGCTAGGTTGTTTGTTTTCTTTATCATCTGTCCTGTCCATATTTATCATTTATCATTTCTTTCTCTCCAATACACTCTTCTCCTCCCTACCCCCCACTCGTTGTTTCCCTCTCCAGGTTATAGCAACTTGTCCCGGTATCTTTCCTTTCTCTCTCTCTCTCTCTCTCTCTCTCTCTCTCTCTTTCTCCTCTCTCTTTCTCTCTCTCTCTCTCTCTCTCTCTCTCTCTCTCTCTCTTCTCATCTCTCTCTCTCTCTATCTCTCATCTTTCCAGCTGGTGGATAACTCCCGTCTGGTGGCTGGGGAGGTGACGCGTGGCCCGCGGACAGCTGCGCAGCGTCTGCCGCGTCACATGCGGCGACGCGCCATGTCACACAACGTCAAGAGAATGCCGCATCGGTCAGCATTGTATCACTTCCTGTTTACTTTCTCTTATCAAGCGTATTCTATTCAGGATGTTGTATTTATTTAAAATTGTTTTCTTTCTTTATCATCTGTCGTGTCCTGTATCAACACAGAAGTTATACATTAATATGAATTTCTGATAACAAATTAGAAAAAGAAGCTCTAAAAATTACTTTGTTTTTCTAGTTTACGCTCATTCGCGGCTCCTTTCATCATCTCGAAACATCGAAAGAAGCCGCCGAGCAGATTCGCAAGGAGACGACCAAGGAATCTTCTTCTCGTTAGTCAGAGAAACTTGATTGGAAGCTAGAAAAAGGAGAGGAGGAAATGCGCCGTAAAATATAGTTTTGGGAATTATGCACTGCCAAACGATTGCAGAATTATGTCCGACGGCAACGTGCCCAGACATGGCTGGAGACTCACTTGTGGCATGCCAAGCGATTCCATATCGTCAACAAGTTAGTAGGCGGCTAGAATAATGTAGGGGATATATTCTGCGTTCTCTATTGCTCTTCGAAGAGTCCAACTCTTCAGTGTACCTCTTTTTCTATTGATCACCTAAGTGTTATAAAATAAAGCTCCCAGATGGGGCTACCGCGTGCCGGACCGCAGTTTCCAGCGTAACTTCCGGCCCATCTACCGCAGCTCTCGCCGCCAGTGCATCATTCGCGACAAGAGCTACCTCACATGCTTTCTGGTTTCGCTTTATTCGAAGAGTTGTAAATATCAAAGTGAATACATTGATGACCGGAGAAATTATCTCTTAATCGTAGAGATGGTAGATTTGTCAGTATTACTAGCTATTTAATTTTAGATAAGTATATTTCTTATGTGAGCAGTTTTCAAGCAAGTATGATGTGTAGGTGAGATGATCGCCTCTCTTTGAGCTCTCCGCACCCTCGCAGTCGATTTTACTGAACCGTCTTCGTCCGCTCTGCCCTCCTCCAACCGTCTGCTCCACTTTCGCTGCCCGTTCCGGACTGGACGGTACTCTCGAGCTGACAACTCTTATTTATCAGCCAGGTTCGATCTATCGTTTTAGACCTCTTATCATATAACATTAGAAAGAACAGCAGAATCAATATCGATATAATAACGCAAGTTAAATTCTCTATATTCTTATAATCGAAAATCATTCAAAAGACCGGTATCATTAGGCGAACATGAGCAAGTGACTCTAATTGTACATGTAATAGACACGTTGGAGTGGCTGCCGCTGTGGTTGGGGTTGCGACGGATTGCGTGGTGGGAGAAGGCGGCAAGTGCGAAGATCAGAGTTTGAAGTCGCGGAATAAGAGGAAGCCACACGAACAGATGCCATTGTTGTGCCCCCAGGCTGTTGATTCTGTCCAGTCGTTAGGAAGCTGCGACTCTGCCTGAGTACCGTTGGGTTAAGCTTACGCCGACGAATTGCCTCTGGCAAGAGCCGTGCGGCTGTTGGCGCAGGCGGAGGTGGATCTCTCAGACGCGGCGCGGCTCGTGATGCTACTGGCGCGGAAGGTATTTCGCGCGCTTCTGATAAGGGGATATGTGTGTAATAGGGCTGGTAGCGGTAAGCAGAAGGCCGCTGCTTAGCAGTCACAGGACGCGAAGTTGATGCGGCAGACACATCCGATTCATCAGAGCACTTAGGCATCAAAACAACTCGAATTGGCATACGCGACGCGTCAGATGAGAAGCGTTGCGGCTGCGCGCTAGAGATGCGCCCTGTGGACGGGATAGAGCGGGCCTGTTGCCCCGTGGGTTGACGAGTGCTGACTGGCCGCAGTTTCGGGGCCACTGCCGTTGCACAGCCATTCTGTGAGAAAAGGTGTCATGACTTGTACGGAGCCTTCACGGTTAAGAATTTCTTGTAAGATGCTTTAAAACAGGACATCCCTATTATGGTCTATTCGATCACTACTAATGCTCACCTTTGAGTGTTGCTGTTTGTGCTGAGGAGTCATTGAAATGGGAGGGGTCCTAGATCGCTCGGGGTGTGATTGAGGGATTCTTGGTCCCGCGACGAAGTGCATGTGACGTTGATACTGTTGCCAGTAGCGCTGTTGCTCCTGTAGTTTCTGGAGGTGGAGATGTGGGTTGAAATCCTTGGGGTTGTTGTCACTGTTGACTTCACTAGCAGCCACCCACTGAGCAGGTTGATCCGTCGTCTTCGGCTGCACCAGACGAGGCTTGCGAACCCACGTGTTGACGCGACGTCTGTCTGGAAGAGAGAGAGAGAGAGAGAGAGCAAGAGAGAAAGAGAGAGAGAGAGAGCAAGAGAGGGAGAGAGAAGAAGAAGAAGAACGAAAAAGCGATTAAGGCCTAAAATGTGTAAATATATAGTGCGAACTTACTCTTTTCCCTTGGAGGGTAGGAGAGAGTGATGCGTGGCTTTGGCTGATCCTCTTTGGATTCTCCTTTCACATCTAAAATAACTATGATGGTGACAGCATACATTTTTTTTTGGTTTTGCGCATTTCATCGTTTATTGCAGCGTTATTGTGGTGAAAACTCACAAAAACTAGAGAATTTTGAATACTCACTTGTATTACAAAAGTCACTTGCCGTTGGTGCGCATTTACTGGTTGCATTAGCTTCGTCTGGAATATAGAGTTATGTTTTCGGGACACGGATCTTTTCTCTGTTAGCTCCTTATGAGGACTTGTACATATTGTTTCTTCTCTCTATTGTTAACATCTCTTACCAGAATGTTGAAGAGATGCTACGTCTTGTTTTGACTGCATCTCCTGCCGGGAACCCTGATCTCCGACATCGTCGGGTAGGGGAACATCCAAGTTGTTTGTTGTCCATTCAAGAAATGGAGCAACCTCTGTTGTCGATTCCTCTCCCTCGTCGATATTCAAAGCTTCGCCATTGAACAAGAACGAGGAGTTGTAGTCGGAGTCTTCAGGGAAAGAAAGCACTTCTTCTAAGAGACTCGAGGGAAACAATCTTCCCTCACAGCCAGGAACATCTATGTTTTCTGCAGATGCAGGAAAGGAGAAGTCAGGGAAGAAGTCCTCGAAGGAAGTGCCAGCAGAATAGATAGAAGAACTTGTGGAGAACCAACTCTCCGGACTGCCTCCGAAATCCATTCCAATCAGATCAGAGATATCCGACATGAGATCTGAAGGAAGAGATGTGATTTTTTTTGTTGTTGGGAAGGCTGATATATCTGTGCCACATGGTTACGCTACTGCGCAGAATATCTATCTTTAACATAGCGCCATTTTGAACAGTAAAAAAAGTGCGGGAAAATTGGAGCGTTACAGGAGACGTTGGGCTAGAAGGCCGTTCATGTGAATGACGGTTGGAGGAGTTTGGACCTTCACAATTAGTTACTACAAACGGGTGAACGGAAGTAGGTGAAAATGAGGAAACAAGAGAATTGTGACGGAGAGCAGTATATTTACTCCTCATTTTCGCTCTTGAAACCCCTGATAGGTTATTTTTCTATTTCCCCTCTCTCACTCTCTCGCTCCTTCACTTTCTCTCTCTCTTTCTCTCTCGCTGTCTCTGGCTCTCTCTCTCTCTCTCTCTCTCTCTGGTTACTCTCTCGCTCTCTTTCTCTCTCTGTCTCTCTCTCTCTCTCTCTCTCTGCTTCATTCTCACTGAAGAATAAGGCTATGCCGATTATGGGAGATTCATACCTGGCGAAATGGGGTGTTACTAGAGTAAGTGCCGAAAGAGGGCGAGACGATTTAGACGGAGAGAAAGATGCAAATATGGCAAGGCAAGCTCAAGCAGGTCATCCCTATGCCAGCGGCACGTCATCCGCGGCCTTTCTCAACGCTGCAACATTTACCTCCCGAATCTCTCTTTCACTCACTCTCACTCTCTCTCTCTCTCTCTCTCTCTCTCTCTCTCTTTCTTTCTCTCTCTCTCTCTCTCTTATCCACTCTATTGTCACTCGCTGTCTCACATCTTTCTTAATGCTTTATCTCTCCCTCCCGATAGATATCCCTGTTCATTTTCTTTTTCTTCCCCATCTTCCCGCCTCTTCTCTATCGTCTGTGATTCTAATTGCCATCTTCGGCTGTTTTCCCGTCAAACATTGGCCCCTTTCGTATATCCTTCAAAAGTTGCTATTCGAAAGAGGCCAGCAGAATTAACCAGAAAGCAGAAGAAGGCTATTCAAACAACAAATCCACAGCTGACAAATACATGCTTAAGTAAATCGTTGAGGAACATAATTATCACAGAACATCGATTTACGAAGATAACGACCTAATCAAGATGTTGAGTTAACTGCATAAGTGACTGGTCGCTGAGATGGTTTCTCTTTGCAGGTTTGTATCCGCGTGGATTCATCGCCCCAGCTCGCTTCTGCTGGTCAATCGAAGAGAAGAGGTAGATCTATGGAAAGGAGGGGTTCACGCTCGTATAGTCATACAACTCTTGTTATTACATGCCATGCATACTTATTAAGATTGTTTTTTTTTCATTTTTCAAATTTCATTTCATGTTTCAGTGGCCGATCACAACTGTCGCTTTGGACGCACCCAGCGAGTAGGCAGAGAGTACTCGAGGTACTCAATGAGACTTGTGGCCTGCGATTGAAGAGAGCAGACAGTGGAGAGGATGAGGAGCACAGGAAGCAGGTTGGAGAGAGAGAGAGAGAGGGAGAGAGAGAGAGGAGGGAGAGAGAGAGGGAGGGCGAGAGAGAGGGAGGGCGAGAGAGAAGCATTTCCATTCAAACGTGAAGCAAAAAATTAGAATGCTTTTTAACTTACGAATATAGCTTGATCCCTAGGTGGAAGAGCCAACGAGCATCTCCGAGTGGCGGGCGGCAAGGCAGCGGATTCTCACTGACGAATACGGCGGAGACGAGGATATTCAGGTTATCTCAGACTGGTTAATCGCTTTATTCATTACATCATTTTATATTCATTGACATTTGAATGCATTCAATTTCTCAAGCAACATGTTAAATACTGATTACCTTCTTCCTGACGGTAATCCGGCCATGTCTCAGTTCTCTCTCTCTCCCCTCTCTCGCTCTCGTTCTCTCTCTCTCTCTCTCTCGCTCTCTCTTGCCTATTCGAGAGTGATGGTTGTGTGGTTGAGCTGGCTGACTTGCGTGACCAACTCGTCCGCTTCCGCCTGGTTGGCCCTCGTTCCCTTCACGTGCTGGCAGATGCACTGAGACTCGTGAAGGAGAAGGGGGCAGAAGGGGAAGGGGAGGATGACCACGAGATGGCTACTCTCTTCAGGTTCACACTGAGACAACTCATTTATCTTTTACTTATTAACAATTATCAGGCGCCAAGCAGTTAATCGCTCCTCTCACATGTGTACAAATCTGTTTTCTCCTTCATAAATTCTCTCTCTTTTTCTTTCTCTCTTTCTCTCCTTCTCTCTCTCACACAATCTTCTTTTCTTCATTCTCTCTCTCTGTCTCACACAATCTTCCTTTCTTCATTCTCTCTCTCTCTCTCTCTCTCCTCTTCTCCCCAGAGATCACCACTCCAACTGGAGCAGTGTTTATGGCACGCACACGCCTGGCGACATCGTGGATGGCACGGTTCTGTCTCTCCTCATCGAAGATCCTCGTTGTGGCCGGCCTCCTCATCGGCCTACAGTTGCTCCTCCGAAAAGAGTATGGATTTAGTTACATTTTTGGCCACTGAGTGAGCAAATTGTTAATTGTACAAATTGTGTAATTAATTCTTACTTGTCCTTGAGAGCCGAGATTGTTTTAAGCCGCTTTCCGCGCGCAGTCCGGATGACATTCCTCGACTGCCGCCGCTGCCTCTCTTCTGGTCACGCCAAGCACGGATCGAGGCATTGGAGGCACGCGTCTCCGGGGCAGAGTGGACGAAGAGGAGAGGGACGCAGCTCGCACCCATTCTGAGCACCGAAGCAAAGGTATGGCTGGAGAGGCGGAGCAGCACTTTAGCCTTCAATTTCAGCAGGGGATACTGTATCCTTTCTTAGAGTTGTCTTGTGAGAATTGCTGTTTGAGATCCCGATCCTGATAGTCATGCGCAATTCGTCGTACGACGCTCCCACGCTCTCTGGGGCTGATGTCATCGTTCCCGCTGGATTTGGCAAGTGATTCTGAATTAGTAGTTATATGTTTCCAAGCTCTCATCACATAATCCGTGTTTCCGGGTTCAGGCCTAGACCTCTGGGTGGCACTGCAACTCCGAGCTGTTCGGGCATCGGGCCTCAGGGATGAGCAGGCAGCTCATATTGAGGTGGGAGAGAAGAGAGAGAACGAGAGAAAGAGGAAGTGAGAGCGAGAGCGAAGGAAGATGGGAGAGAGAGGATTGAACGAGACAGAAATAAAAGGAGAGAAATGCGAGAGAAAATAGAGAAATGGATATTCGCAGGCGAATCGTCCAATATTTCCGTTTGATGCTGCTGACGCTGATGTCGGAAGGGAGGAAGAGAAAGAGGAGGAGCGATTAAGAGAGGTTTCTTCTATTTTTGTGTTTTATATTTACTAAAAAATATTGAAAAGTTTTAGAAGCTATTGTCTGTTATTTTCTCTTTTTTTCCTTTATACGTGTACTAAAAGTCAGTGGCGACCGCTTGGAAAATAAATTATATGTTGCGTGTTTTATGGCGCATGAACCCTGGTTGTGGATTGTCATGAAAGAATTTTTACCCAAAAAGGGTCTGTCAAACCGACAGTTCATTTTCAAGCTGGCTATGAGTTGGTTAATGGTTTTCTCCTACAGTACATACTCCTTTCCCTCCAGGAGAAGCACTGCCGCCGTCCCTGGAACCGCCGTCCTTCTTACTGGAAGCATCTCTCTGTGCTACATCCACATTCCTTTGCCTGGCCACAGCTCGCGGCGGAGTGGTCTTCAACGAAGGACGCCGTGGTTAGGATCTTCATTTTATCAAAGAGTATATTCGTGTACATTTCGTAGATCAACATGTTATTTTTCTTCAAAAGAGCACTTTAATTCTCAAATCAACTACTTTGTTTCTCCGTGGAATTCTTGATGAAATAGGATTAGACAAAAAAAAAAATATATATATATAGGAAATAGTATTGAAGATACCGCCTGTATTTATCGTGCGAGATCGTCGAACACTGATGGAATTGGATGGGTGGCTGAAGGGAAGAGGGAGAGATGCGCCGCAAGGTACGCTCCTTTGTCTTACCTCAGGGAAATCGGGTGGTCCGAAGGTCAAAGAAAAGTGGGGGTTAGGCATCTGAGGGCCTCCAAAAGAGGGTGAGTAAGTCAAAGATTAAATTTTCCGGTCTCAAAAATTGCGTGGGTTGTCCGGTTCGGACCTTGCTTTTTTCCCTACGTTCCCTCTCCTTTCTTCTCTCTTCCAGGTATCCTCAACGAGCCAGGCGCTCTTGTGCCCGTATCTCTTCGCTGTACAGGAAGGGGACGCCCAAAGAGGTTTATTTATTTTGTTTTTTTGAAATCTTTAAAGAAATGCTCCAAGCCTTAACCTTTCTTATTTGTCTTTCGATAATGACATCATTATCCAATTTTAAGATTCGCTCTGATCTGCCTGCCGAGACCCGCAGATCTCGCAGCGATTCGACAGAGAAAAGCAGTTGAGATCATCCAGCCAAAGAGAGGAGAGGAGGGAGAGGAGAGTAGTGAAGAAGAAGAGGAAGTGGACGGAGACGCTGCGAATGGCCAGTCTAGTGACAGATAATTCTTTTAACCCAAGTCCCTTATCTCTATCTCTCTTAATTTTTCTTACTCTATCTGTATCTCATAATTTCTCTCTCAACACACTCACTCTCCTTTTAGGTCTATCGAAAGGCGAACGAGTGAGTGAAATGTGGCGTGACTATGTTGATTTGGATGCGTCTTCCCGCGAAAAGAACATCTCACTCACTGATCTTTTCCCTTCCAATACTACGAGCAGGTACTTTTTATTAATATTATCCACTCAAAAATAGCTTAAACGATGGCTGTTTGCTCAATTTGTTCAATTGTATGTATCAACACCCCGAAATAAAAACTTCTTGTATCTTGTATTAACCATAAGATAGAGACAATCCGATTTGATTGAACAGCACTCGGGAATCTAAATTAAGAGACATGGGTTTGGTTAATGATGACTACACTACGCTCCAGGGGATTCCTAGCCATGTCATTATTTTTGCCTGCAAAGACGTAAAAAGTGCTTTATATTTGCATAAACGAGCGAAGACGGGGCAGACATGAGTAAGGAATTTTGGAAAACTGTGGAAAGACAGTCTGGTTTAGTGTGGAAAAGCGCCATCTCCTCAATCGGAAGAAGAAGATTCGCGCCAAAAGACGAAAGGTCTTTTTTTGTATTCATTCCAGCATATTATCTTAACTTAGTTTCCTATTTGATTGGTAGGATATAACTCAGTTCCTTAGCTCGCCTTAATTCCATCAATTAATCGGTTGATGGCTCTGTTCAGGTCGAGGCAGCGAAGCGAGCCGCGAGTGCAGAGAGAGAACACAAAGAGCACAGTGCGATCTCTTATCGAGAGAGCTCCAACCGGTGAGTTTGCTACTTTCAGACGGTTTCTCAGTCATGGATACATTTTGATATGAAGAGAGAGAGAGAGAGAGAGAGAGAGTATCCTTCTTACCATTTTGAAATTAGCTAAGTAATTGATTCATTTCCTTCCTCTTCTCAGAACAGTGATTGGACGCGTTGTCCGCGGTGACTTTTGCTTCTCGGCAGCACGCGGCCGCTGTGTTGCTTTCGTGCCAGCGGCGGCCCTTAGCCAGTTGCGTCCCGCCACGAAGGGCGAGGGATACGGTAGGCAGACGGTGCTGTTCCGAAACGTCACGTCGAAGTACTACCACCCCGCCTCCATTCGAGTCATCACCGCGAGTGCTGCTATCCTTTGATTCTTCTATCTTGTAGTGATATTTGTTGATCTCACGAAAGGTGAAAGTTGGGCTTTGTTAATTTTTTGTTGTTATTTTCATTGTTGCTGTTTCGAATTTTGTAATAATACAATAATTCAAATACGATCTGCCGTTCATTGACATGTGTTTCCCGTCACTTTTCCTAAACCGTTTTTGTACATGCCTGTTTTACCGTGTTGAATACAATTTTATTCAAAAGGAGGGGAGACTGGGAACGAGGGAAGGAATTAGCTTATTGTTATCCGCGATAGGCCACAAAACGTTTTCATCGCATCCGGCACGGGGATGGAAGTTTGGAACAGCATCCTGGCGATCTACCAAAAAAAGTCCGTTATTTAGGTGAACGGGTGCCGGCCATAAGTTCCGTGCCCTTCAAGCCGTCCATTCTCACTGCAGTAAACGAATTAACGATCTACAACAGAACAATTTAATGTATCATAATAGCACCATATACTTTGACATTGACGACAGAAGTTTGTACGCTCCCTTCTTTTCATGACGTTCCACCTACGAAGTCCACGATCTACTCGTCCCAGAAGTTGGTCACTCTTCTTTCGTACTCCAATTTGGCTCTCTGTCTTAATTCGTTTTGCTCTGGAGCGCGGATTCCCAATTGCATACATCATTTTGGCACTCTTTGTAGGACTTGCTGCAACGGGATCATAATTTTAGTTCCCCACTGTGTGTCACACGAGCTCGAAAATATTCTAGCGTTCATAAACATAATAAAGGAAGAATTTTATGTTATCTCTCACAAAACAGTTTTAGAGTTACAAAATGTGGCTTCGCCTGTGAAAATTCAGACAATATAAATTCAGCCCTTAATATGGAGGGAGAAATAAAGAAGAGGGAAAGTGAGCGAAGCAGAGAGAAGGTAGAGAAGAGACGGAATAGAAACGAGGGACGAGAAGAGCTGCTAGCTTCTCGCTAGTATCGCACACGCTTAGCGTCCCTGAAATGGAACATTTGAGCTGCCTAATATGATGTTTTATTTACTTATTATTATGAGAGCCTGTCTGAGAGATTCGACCACGGGCCTATTAAGGTAGTGCAGGGAATAAAATTGTTTTTTGATTTTAATTTTATTTGAAGGGTTACTGTAGCACCCTATGGGGATTCCAAAAACATTTTTTTCAAAAATTTATTTTTGTTTTTAAGCACAGTATACCTCGAAATGTCGAAATCAGTTAAATAGCCATAACTTTTTGTTATCTCAACGAAATTGAATTTTGATAAGTTTATTACGTTCAGCAATCAAAGGGGCATAAAAAAGTCATACAAATGTTTTTTAAATAAAATCATTTAAGTGGTCATATTGACACCCAAATGTATCGGAGGTGCGGTTTGGGCACGAAAACGTTTCGAGAGCGCGAATACGACACCACCACGTGAAAGAGGAGCATTTAAAACCCCTAGTACAATGGTTGACTAAAGGATTGTAGGGCGTATTGGTATCCTAATTTCTGCCTGAACATTCACATTTGCTCAAACTGGCGAGCAGGAAAATTGGCATAAATCGCTTCAAACTCAACAATGGGTAACATTAGAGTGATCATTCGATTTGTCTTCTTAAAACTAACAAAACAGTTCCAAAATAGGCATGAATTTGCTTTTAATTTCACTTTTTCAACACTTTTTTGGAAAAACCTTTTTTCTGTGTCTTGAAATCGGCACCTTTTCGCCTGTTTCTGATATTTGTTGAGAAGAGCGCGCCATAGTTTTACCTTTGTAAGAAAGAGCATTTAATTTTACGTAGTATACATAGGTTTTCAACTGAATTGGACGGCGTAATAGATGCGATTTTGCTTCCAGAAACTCCTAACTCCGCAAATTATCAAAATTTTAAATCACCGAATCATTCCCGAGCAGGTAGTTCTTGACCTAGAAACAAGATGGGATTGTTCACCAGTCGATTTCATGCAGATATGGTATATTTGTGCAACATTACAAAAAAAATAATTAGTAAGTTGTTTTTTCGTATCTCAAATAATTCCCCGATAACCTCGGAAATGTAATTTTATGACTCATTTTCAAAGGAATTTCTGAATTTATCTTTCACCACATGAAAGAACGGGGTTTTTGAACCTGTACAATTGCCCATCACTTCAATATAGCTACAATCTTTTCGATAATCTATAATTAGAGACAGAAATCCGATGGCTTTTTTTCGAAAAAAAAATTGTTTTTAATCGTTCTGGTGCCGTATGTTATAGGTTGGGAAAGGTGAAAGTCAAATTTATTCTTTATAGTAACACATTTTACTACGTTTTCAATATACAGCTCAGAATAACATGAAGACCTGGAAGGTGTATGCAGGCCATCAATCGCCATCAATCACACTTGCAATTCTCTTTATTCAGAGAGGTTTTTTGCAGTGTGACTTCTGAAAACAGTATTTTATAGAGAGATTTTTTAGTGGCTGTGGTAGTGAAGTTTTACCATTTGGTTCTGCATATATAATGAACTCTAATCACCCTTCTGTAATCGTTAGTGTCGGCAACTATTGCTGGTTGAATTCCTCTCTTCACAGAAATGTTGTAACAAGACCGACTCTTGAAAATGACTAATCGTGAAAACGATACTTTCAATTCTTGAATGCTCGCCAAGACTTTGTTTTGTCTGCTTCCCATTCTCAATTCTTTCGCTCAGGGAATTTCTCAACTCAACACCTTTATTTTCGAAGCAGAAGGTATAAGAGTTCATAGGCATTCTCAAATCGGAACAGGGAAGCTGGTCAAGTATGACGTCATGAAGAAGAATCACGGCTACCTTGTCATCGAGAAGACAAATGGATCTATTTTCAACGGCCCCAATAGTGACTCCAATCCTTTTTGGACCGATATTGGGAAGCTATAACATACGGCACCAGAACGATTAAAAAAAATTTTTTTTTTTCGAAAAAAGCCATCGGATTTCTGTCTCTAATTATAGATTATCGAAAAGATTGTAGCTATATTGAAGTGATGGGCAATTGTACGGGTTCAAAAACCCCGTTCTTTCATGTGGTGAAAGATAAATTCCAGAAATTCCTTTGAAAATGAGTCATAAAATTACATTTCCGAGGTTATCGGGGAATTATTTGAGATACGAAAAAATTTTCCAATTATTTTTTTTGAAATGTTGCACAAATATACCATATCTGCATAAAATCGACTGGTGAACAATCCCATCTTGTTTCTAGCTCAAGAACTACATGCTCGGGAAGGATTCGGTGATTTTAAATTTTGATAATTTGCGGAGTTAGGAGTTTCTGGCCGCAAAATCGCATCAATTACGTCCTCCAATTCAGTTGAAAACCTATGTAAACTACGTAAAATTAAATGCTCTTTCTTACAAATGTAAAACGATGGCGCGCTCTGCTCAACAAATATCAGAAACAGGCGAAAAGGCGCCGAATTCAAGACACAGAAAAAGGCTTTTTTCCAAAAAAGTGTTGAAAAAGTGAAATTAAAAGAAAAGTCGTGCGTGTTTTGGAACTGTTTTGTTAGTTTTAAGAAGACAAATCGAATGATCACTCTGATGTTGCCTATTGTTGAGTTTGAAGCGATTTATGCCAATTTTCCTGCTCGCCAGTTTGAGCAAATGTGAATGTTCAGGCAGAAATTAGGATACCAATACGCCCTACAATCCTTTAGTCAACCATTGTACTAGGGGTTTTAAATACTCCTCTTTCACGTGGTGGTGTCGTATTCGCGCGCTCGAAACGTTTTCGTGCCCAAACCGCACCTCCGATACATTTGGGTGTCAATATGACCCCTTAAATGATTTTATTTCAAAAACATTTGTATGACTTTTTTATGCCCCTTTGATTGCTGAACGTAATAAACTTTTCAAAATTCAATTTCGTTGAGATAACAAAAAGTTATGGCTATTTAACTGATTTCGACATTTCGAGGTATATTGTGCTTAAAAACAAAAAAAAATTTTGAAAAAAATGTTTTTGGAATCCCCATAGGGTGCTACAGTAACCCTTCAAATAAAATTAAAATCAAAAAAAAACAATTTTATTCCCTGCACGCCCGTGGTCGAGTCTCTCAGATTGGCTCTCTTATATCTTATTGAGAGAAAAGATAGACAGCTGATGCGTTCAGTCTCAGCCTAGGTTAGACCGCCAACCAAAGTTACACGACGCGAGTACTAATTTCTCTTTAATAAAATTGGTAACTGACGGTCCATCACTTTTTCGCTTTTCGATCATCTTGTTGATCTGGCCCAGCTCCCGGTCGAGCTTCTTTTCCTGATTCTTTCGTCCCGTCAGCCGGCCGTCCGCCTGGAAAAGTTATCTTATCTTAACAGTCCCAACCTTAAAACTTGTTCATAATAACATGTTTATTTTAGTAAACCTCTTCATGTCAATATATATATATATATCTATTTAATTAAAAAAAAACAAATAAAAGAGTCTCCTCACCTTCTTCACTCCGAATTGGTAAGCCGCCTTGACCGCTGTCTCGCGAGAAGACTACAATTATTGTATCGTCTTTTCAAGGTAAATTATTTTCTTTGAAACTTTTACTATTAAACACACTAATATTAACCATAAAATGGTACCCATTCACAACTACCCACCCCATCGATGGAACTCCCCCTCTTCATAGATACTACTCAGATCCCATCCAGACAACATTCGCACCATCCTTCTTCTGATTCTCATCGTCGCTTTCGTCATTCTCCGCAGTCTTCTCCGAGGAGAGCTGACGGACCAAGTGGTAGGCCCACAGATTGTTCGAGCACATGGCTCACAAGGGAATGGTCTAACCATAGGGTGGCGGATTGCAATGAATTATGGTTTCCTAGAAAGGAAATGTCTGAAAATGAATACCCAATTAAAAAATTTTTGCCCGTTTGACCTCTGGAACCAGAAAAAAATCGATTGAAATTTGCCTCCCATTGAGGCAAAGATTGTCTGCAGTTCCAGCCAAAACTTTTTCAAGTGGCAGCGTGGTCTAGTGGATAACGCGGCTGCGTTACAGTTTGCAGTCTCGGGTTCGAATCCCCATGCGAGCAAAATTTTTGCCAAGATTTGAATGGAAGCTAGAATGGCACAAAAGTGCAAATAAAAATTTGCAAGTAAAATTTTTTATGTAGCAATGAGAGAAGAGGTTACTCGAACGCTTTATTGGCCTAGCACATGGTATGATAGTCAACAACGAAGCAGATCAAGCAAATATTCCTTCTGCAGTAGGCACACAATGCAAAGCACGGACGGATGCAGGCGGGCATTTGGCAAGGACCAGCAACGTCCGCCCCGAAACAGTATTCGTTCGGTGTCATGAAGGGTGGTGGGCGGGTAGAGGTGTAGCCAGGCTTGTGCCACGCGAATTCAAGGAAATGCTTGAATCGCGGGTGGCGGAATTGATGGTAAATCACGGAGACAGTTTTTAGGATAGTGTCGCGCGCCGAGATGTTCACCTCCGGATAGAGAACAAGGCAGTGGGAGTGAACATGCCGGATAAAGCCCTTGAACTGCCGGAAGAAGAAGACATCCAAGGGCTGGATAAGCGAGGTCGCTCCTGCCGGGATATTGTGGACAGTCAAATTATGTCCCGGTGGAGCCAAGGCCTGCATCGCCCCGTGGTCGCGAAATGACGACCACATGTCAACGCAGAGGTGGTCAGCAGGGACGCCAGCAATATAGACGCAGTTCTCAAGCCAGTCCAGCATCAGATTCTTGCTCATTATATGGGACTTTGCCGCGCGGACTACGAGATTGAAGCACTAAAAAAGACACACAAAGAGAGAGAGAGAGAGAGAGAGAGAGAGAGAGAGAGAAGAAAGAGACAGAGAGACGAAGAGAGAGAGAGAGAAAGAGCGAGAGAGAGAGAAAGAGAAAAAGGGAAAGAGAGCGAGAGAGACGAGGAAAGAGAGTTGAGGAAAGACGAACTATTCGGAGGGAAAACTCCTTTCGGCTCTGCCAGAACAACGTAGAGCTTTGGCCCCAAAGTGCCATTGGCGAAATGCAGAGGAAGAATGGTGTAGGAATGGGTTAACGCGGTAGAACTCTGCGCCACAACTTCCTTCTTGGATCCCTTTTCAGCGAGAGTCCTATATGAGCACGAATTAGCAGAAATAAAATAGAGAAATAGGAAAGAGATAGAGACAGCGAGAGAGAGAAAGAGAGAGAGAGAGAGAGAGAGAGAGAGAGAGAGAGAGACTAGCCGATGACTGTGGAGCTCTTTGACAACTCCGCTTTGATCAGCGTTAACAACATTTGCAGGAGTACAAGCAGAAATAAAATCTCGAATCTTCGCTACAAACTCTTCCGCTTCCTTCGATGTTACGTCTCTCTTCTGCATTTTGTTACAAACGCTGTAACTCGACGGGAGCGGATGTTGTTCGCATTCTATAATTAAAATACATTTCTGTGATTTTGCTTCAAAGAAATCCGAAGCGCACTTTAAAGCGATTGATCCAGGAGTCACTGGCGATGAAGTCTTTAATTTGGCAGTGCTCCCTGTTAATCGCATGAGCAATCCGCCGCAAGTCCTCGTCATGTAACTCTAGCCCTACATACGTGAAAGAGATAACAAATTGTGAAAGAGAGAGAGCGAAGGAGATAGAAAAGAAGGAACGCTATAACGAATAGAGAGCGAAGCAGACACCTTCTGCGATCTTTTCCTTCACCACGTCCCTCAACTTCGTGGCTAACTGCCGAAAGCGATCTCGAATGGATGCCTTGACTTCTCCCTCCTCGATATACATCTTCTCCAATTTACGCAGCTTGTCCAGGCAACTGGCATTCGCAATGAAACGAAAATTGTGAGACATTGTGGATAGGGGCCTCGCCGCTCCCTTCGACGAGCTGCGGTAGAACTCAATTGCCTTGATGATCTGCGAGGGTGGTAGGCATTCAAATTATTCGACTAGCGGAGCTATGGGGGGACCTGGTTTCAGTATCTTTGCCCATTATCTCTCTTGGAGATATCTCTATGTTCTAGCATAGAGATATTTGCATTGGGTGTCATATAAAAGCGCGCAAAAGGGTTTGCCCGCGCGCGATTCCGAACCTGGGTCAGTAAAATATCTGCGTGCGATCAAAATGTACCAAAAAGCTACAAAATAATTCATATCTCGAATATGCCTGGATCAAATCCAATGATCTACCTACCATTCGATAGCTAATTTTAGGCTCTATCTGAATAAAAATATGCCCCAAAACGTCTCAGTGATAGCTATGGTCGAAAAAGTGGCCTAAACATTCTCGGACCAAAAGTAGATCAAAAACGTCAATAAATGAAAACCTTTTGTATGAGACATTTGTTCGCCTTCTCGAGAGCTACAGAATGATATATAACATGTAGCCATAAAACCAATCCCCGAGAAAAAAACAGCCGCGGAAATGGCCACCCAAAATTTCGAGATTTCACGGCCCCCTCAGGGTACTTTCCCGGAACGCCAGCCAAACGGGAGTAGGCTCATTTCAAAGCTCTCGTAAAACTGAACAATAATCTGAAGGTCCCATTCCGCTCCGATCCCAAACCTTCGAGTATTGATTTTTCAAAGGTTCGCTCCTAACAAAATGGGTCCGCCTGTTTTTGCCCTGTATCTATCGATCTAGACAACTTCAGGAGATGGGCAATAGATCAGTCGATGCGCCGTCCAAAACTACATGATATAAGTCTTAAACTCAAAAATTCACAAGCGGGATTTTGAGAAAGTGAGAAAAAACATAGTAAAAAAGGGCCAAAAAAGGGGGTAAAAATTTGGCCACGCCCCCTGGGCACCCCTGAGGCAGGAATCACAAGCCGACCAGGAATCTTAATAATTAAGACATGGGCTATCGACTCATATTTTTTTCATTCCCCAATTCCTCTCCTTTCAAAAGATACAAAAGCTCAAAGTTGCCAACCCAGCGCAAGCGCGCGCCAAAAAGTTGCAACTTTGGCCGCCGGCGCCGACCCCAAAACCAAAACCCAAAAATCCCAAACCAATACCAAAACGTAGCCCCAACATTCATTTTCCATCCTAAAAAAACCCCACTCGAAAATCTCAACCCCGCCGCCCACTACGCCGCTCCGCGCAAACCCAGTAAATAATCGACAAGCGTTTCTAAGTATACACTCTAACTAGCGGAGCTATGGGGTTACCTGGTTTCAGTATCGCCGCCCATTATCTCCCTTGGAGTCTTTTCTGTGTCCTAGCATTTTAATCTTTGCTTTGGGGGTCATATAAAAGCGCGCAAAAGGGTTTGCCCGCGCGCGACTCCGAACCTGGGTCGTTAGAAAATCTGCGTACCATGAAAATGCACCAAAAAGCCACAAAATAATTCATATCTCGAATATGCCTGAATCAATACCGATGATAAACCTATCATTCGATAGCTAATTTTAGGCTCTATTCGAATAAAAATATGCCCCAAAAAGTGTCAGTGATAGCTAAGGTCGAAAAAGTGGCCTAAACATTCTCGCACCAAAAGTAGATCAAAAATGTCGTTGTATGGAACACTTTTGTATGAGACATTTGTTCACATTCGCAAAAGCTACAGAATGATATATAACACGTTGCGATAACTCCAACATCCGAGAAAAAACAGCCGCGGAAATGACCTCTCAAAAATTTGATATTTCACGGCCCCCTCAGGGCACTTTCCCGGAACCCCAGCCAAACTTCAATAGGCTCATACGAAAGCTCTCGTAAAACTGAACAATAATCTGAAGGTCCCATTCTGCTCCGATCCCAAATATCCGAGTATTGATTTTTCAAATGTTCGCCCCTAACAAAATGGTTCGGCTTGTTTTTGCCTCGTATCTATCGATCCAGGTACTTTCAGGACATGTGCAATAGATCAGTCGATGCGCCGTCAAAAACTACACGATATAAGTCTTAAAATCAAAAATCGACAAGAGGGATTTTGAGAAAGTGAGCAAATACAGAGCAAAAAAGGGCCAAAAAAGGGGGTAAAAGTTGGGCCACGCCCCCTGGCCACCCCTGATTCACTATCAACTAACCAACCAGGAATCTTAATAATTAAGAGATGGGCTATCGACTCATATTTTTTTCGTTAAACAATTCCTCTCCGTTCAAAAGATCCAATTGCTCAAAATGGCCAACCCAGCGTAAGCGCGCGCCGAAAAGTTGCAACTTTGACCGCTGGCGCCACCCCTAAACCCAAATCCCAAAAATTCCAATCCAATACCAAAACGTAGCCCCAACATTCATTTACCATCCTAAAAAAACCGCACTCGAAAATCTCAACTCCCCCGCCCACTACGCCGCTCCGCGCAAACCCGGTAAATTATGGACAAGCGTTTCTAAGTACATTCTCTAACTAGCGGAGCTATGGGGGGACCTGGTTTCAGTATCTTTGCCCATTATCTCCCTTGGAGTCTTCGCCTAGCATTAAGAACTTTGCATTGGGGGTCGAATTAAAACGCGCAAAAGGGTTTGCCCGCGCGCGACTCCGAACCTGGGTCGTTAAGAAAATCTGCGTGCGATGAAAATGCACCAAAAAGCCACAAAATAATTCATATCTCGAATATGCCTGGATTAATTGCGACGATTGACATACCATTCGATAGCTAATTTTAGGCTCTATTCGAATAAAAATATGCTCTAAGGGTTGTTAGTTGGGGTCTGAGGGTTGTTTGTTGGCTCTAAAGGGGGAAAAGTCTGCTCTAGCGGTGATTACGGGACGATCTGGGGCTTTTAAATTCAGCCTATAAGAAAGCTTGGAGTCTTCTATCCATTCTAACATACTTTTAATCTAATCAGAAGTCATATTAAAACGCGCAAGAGTTTGCACGCGCGCGGGTTCGAACCTGGGTCGGTAATATATCTAAGTGCCCTGAAAATGTACCAAAAAGCCACACAATAATTTTTTTCTCGAAAATGCCTGAACCGATTTCCACGATTGGCACACCATTCGATAGCTAATTTTAGGCTCTACAGTAAAAAAAATATGCGCCAAAAAGTGTCAGTGATAGTTAAGGCCGAAATAGTGGCCTGAACCTTCTGACCCCAAAAGTAGATCAAAAATGACAAAATATCAAAACGTTTTGTATGAGAAAGTTATTCGGTTTCTCGAGAGCTACAAAATGATATATAATATGTGGCATAACCTTTAACTATCGGGAAGAAACGGAGGCCCAAAGTGTGTTCCAAAAATTTGCCACTTCACGGCCCTGGCAGGGCACTTTAATGAAAAGCCAGACAAACGCGAGTATACTCATATTGAAGCTCTCTTGAAGTCCTTCAATATTCTCAAAGTCTCATCCCTCTCCCATCCCTATTCATAAAGATATGTATTTTAAAAGGTTCGCTCCTAACAAAAAATGATCACCCTTCAATCGATAATATCTACAACTTCTAGTGTCCAAAAGTTGATAATTCTACTATTAAAAGATGCGCCGTCAAAAACTCTACAATCGCAGTCAGTTAGATCAAAAAGCGAATTTGTAGATTTCGAGAAAAGTTGAAACTACATGCCGAAAAACGGCCAAAAAATGGGGTCAAAACGCGCCACGCTGCCACTGATCTACCAAACATCGAAATGATCTCAACTCCAGGAATCATATTCATTTTTGGACGGGCTATCTCCCAGTATTTTTTTCATCGCCATATCTCTACCCAAAAAAAAGATACAGCCCCTCAAAGTCGCCAAAGAGCCAAAATGGAAGTCGCCTCGGACCAAAGTTTGGCCGCCCGCGCCGGCGCCAATATCGAACCCAATTTTTTGAAATCCATATATTCTGGTAGCCCAGGGGATATTTTAGAAAACCCCGAAAACCGCTTCCCCATATCTCACTCCCACCGCCCGTAATACCTCTCGGCGCTATACCCGTCAATAAATTACAGTCGACTTTTATATAACTCTAGACTAGCGTGACTTTGTCACGCTACGGGCCTTTGGCCCGGTCAATGGCCACCGGGGCTATCGCCCCGGAGGCCATTTCCCGATAAAAAGATAGTAAGTTGGGTCGTTAGTTGGCTCTAAGGGTTAAAATTTGGCTCTAAAGGGTCAAAAGTCTGTTCTAGCGGCGCTACTGGACTATCCGGGCCTTTGAATTTAAGCTCATTAGAAAGCTTGGAGTCTTTACTATATGATATCACTCTTTTAGCATACTCAGGAGTCATACAAAAGCGCGCAAAAGAGTTTTCGCGCGCGCGGATTCGAACCTGCGTCCCATGAGTTTCGATGTGCAGAGAAAATAGCCCAAAAAGCCACAAAATAATTCATATCTCGAATATGCCTGGATCAAATCCCATGATCTACCTATCATTCGATAGCTAATTTTTGGCTCTACAATAATAAAAATATGTGCCAAAAAGTGTCAGTGATAGCTAAGGCCGAAATAGTGGCCTGAACCTTCTGACCCCAAAAGTAGATCAAACATGACAAAATATGAAAACATTTTGTATGAGAAAGTTGTTCGCCTTCTCGAGAGCTACAGAATGATATATAATATGTGGCAACACCTTTAACTATCGCGAAGAAATGAAGGCCCAAAATGCCTTCCAAAAATTTGCCACTTCACGGCCCTGGCAGGGCACTTTAATGAAAAGCTAGACAAACGCAAGTATACTCATATTGAAGCTCTCGTGAAACTCTGTATGATTCTGAAACTTTCATCCCTCTATCTTCCCTATTCATAAAGATATGAATTTTAGAAGGTTCGCTCCTAACAAAACATTTTTTCCATTCAATCGATAATATCTCATACACCCAGTGTCCAAAAGTGGATAATTATGGTATTAAAAGATGCGCCGTCAAAAACTCTAAAATCGGATTCAGTTAGATCAAAAGCGGAATGGAGGGATCTAGGAGAAAAGTTCAAACTACATGCCGAAAAAAGGCCAAAAAATGGGGTCAAAACGCGCCGCGCTGCCACTGATCTACCAAAACTCAAAATGATCTCAACTCCAGGAATCATATTCATTTTTGGACGGGCTATCCGACACTATTTTTTTCATCGCGATATCTCTACCCGAAAAAAAGATACAACCCCTCAAAGTCGCCAATGTGCCCAAATCGAAGTCTCCTCGGACCAAAGTTTGGGCGCCCGCGCCGGCGCCAATATCGAACCCAATTTTTTGAAATCCATATATTCTGGTAGCCCAGGGGATATTTTAGAAAACCCCGAAAACCGCTTCCCCATATCTCACTCCCACCGCCCGTAATACCTCTCGGCGCTATACCCGTCAATAAATTACAGTCGACTTTTATATAACTCTAGACTAGCGTGGCGCAGCCACGCTACGGGCCTTTGGCCCGGTCAATGGCCACCGGGGCTATCGCCCCGGAGGCCATTTCCCGATAAAAAGATAGTAAGTTGGGTCGTTAGTTGGCTCTAAGGGTTAAAATTTGGCTCTAAAGGGTCAAAAGTCTGTTCTAGCGGCACTACTGGACTATCTGGGCCTATGAATTTAAGCTCATTAGAAAGCTTGGAGTCTTTACTATATGATGTCACTCTTTTAACATACTCAGGAGTCATATAAAAGCGCGCAAAAGAGTTTGCGCGCGCGCGGATTCGAACCTGCGACTCATGACTTTCGACGTGCACTGAAAATGTACCAAAAAGCCACAAAATAATTCATATCTCGAATATGCCTGGATCAAATCTCATGATCTACCTATCATTCGATAGCTAATTTTTGGCTCTACAATAAAAAAAATATGCGCCAAAAAGTGTCAGTGATAGCTAAGGCCGAAATAGTGGCCTGAACATTCTGACCCCAAAAGTAGATCAAAAACATCGAAATATCAAAATATTTTGTATGAGAAAGTTGTTCGCCATCTCGAGACCTACCGAATGGTATATAATATGTGGCAAAACCTTTAACCACCGAGGAAAAACGGAGGCCCAAACTGCGTTCCAAAAATTTTCCACTTCACGGCCCTGGCAGGGCACTTTAATGAACAGCCAGACAAACCTAAGTATACTCATCTTGAAGCTCTCGTGAAACTCTGCATGATTCAGAAACTCTCATACCTCTACCTTCCCTATTCATTAAGATATTAATTTTAAAAGGTTCGCTCCTAACAAAAAATGATCACCCTTCAATCGATAATATCTCATACGTCCAGTGCGCAAAAGTTGATGAATTTGGTACGAAAAGATGCGCCGTCAAAAACTGAACAATCGCGGTCAGAGAATCAAAAAAGCGGCTTTGTAGGTTTCGAGAAAAGGGGCAACTACATGCCAAAAAAGGGCCAAAAAAGCAGGTCAAAACGCGCCGAGCTCCCAGTGATCTACAAATGAACCAATCAATCCCATCTCCAGGAATCATATTCATTTTTGAACAGGCTACCTATACATATTTTTTTCATAGCAATATCTATCCTAAAACAAAAGTTAGACATCCTCAAAATCGGAGAATAGCCAAAACTCGACTCCACACTTGTCCGAGTTTGGACGCCCGCGCCGGCGCCGTCGCCAAACCAAATCCTTTGAACCCCATATTACCTTGTAGCCCAAGGGATAATCTATGAATCCTGAAAATTTCAACCGCATAACTCAACTCTCCCGCCCACAGCACCTCTCGGCGCTATCCCCGTCAATAAAGTACAGACGACTTTTATATAAGGGTAGACTAGCGTGACTTTGTCACGCTACGGGCCTTTGGCCCGGTCAATGGCCACCGGGGCTATCGCCCCGGAGGCCATTTCCCGATAAAAAGATAGTAAGTTGGGTCGTTAGTTGGCTCTAAGGGTTAAAATTTGGCTCTAAAGGGTCAAAAGTCTGTTCTAGCGGCGCTACTGGACTATCCGGGCCTTTGAATTTAAGCTCATTAGAAAGCTTGGAGTCTTTACTATATGATATCACTCTTTTAGCATACTCAGGAGTCATACAAAAGCGCGCAAAAGAGTTTTCGCGCGCGCGGATTCGAACCTGCGTCCCATGAGTTTCGATGTGCAGAGAAAATAGCCCAAAAAGCCACAAAATAATTCATATCTCGAATATGCCTGGATCAAATCCCATGATCTACCTATCATTCGATAGCTAATTTTTGGCTCTACAATAAAAAAAATATGCGCCAAAAAGTGTCAGTGATAGCTAAGGCCGAAATAGTGGCCTGAACATTCTGACCCCAAAAGTAGATCAAACATGACAAAATATGAAAACATTTTGTATGAGAAAGTTGTTCGCCTTCTCGAGAGCTACAGAATGATATATAATATGTGGCAACACCTTTAACTATCGCGAAGAAATGAAGGCCCAAAATGCCTTCCAAAAATTTGCCACTTCACGGCCCTGGCAGGGCACTTTAATGAAAAGCTAGACAAACGCAAGTATACTCATATTGAAGCTCTCGTGAAACTCTGTATGATTCTGAAACTTTCATCCCTCTATCTTCCCTATTCATAAAGATATGAATTTTAGAAGGTTCGCTCCTAACAAAACATTTTTTCCATTCAATCGATAATATCTCATACACCCAGTGTCCAAAAGTGGATAATTATGGTATTAAAAGATGCGCCGTCAAAAACTCTAAAATCGGATTCAGTTAGATCAAAAGCGGAATGGAGGGATCTAGGAGAAAAGTTCAAACTACATGCCGAAAAAAGGCCAAAAAATGGGGTCAAAACGCGCCGCGCTGCCACTGATCTACCAAAACTCAAAATGATCTCAACTCCAGGAATCATATTCATTTTTGGACGGGCTATCCGACACTATTTTTTTCATCGCGATATCTCTACCCGAAAAAAAGATACAACCCCTCAAAGTCGCCAATGTGCCCAAATCGAAGTCTCCTCGGACCAAAGTTTGGGCGCCCGCGCCGGCGCCAATATCGAACCCAATTTTTTGAAATCCATATATTCTGGTAGCCCAGGGGATATTTTAGAAAACCCCGAAAACCGCTTCCCCATATCTCACTCCCACCGCCCGTAATACCTCTCGGCGCTCTACCCGTCAATAAATTACAGTCGACTTTTATATAACTCTAGACTAGCGTGACTTTGTCACGCTACGGGCCTTTGGCCCGGTCAATGGCCACCGGGGCTATCGCCCCGGAGGCCATTTCCCGATAAAAAGATAGTAAGTTGGGTCGTTAGTTGGCTCTAAGGGTTAAAATTTGGCTCTAAAGGGTCAAAAGTCTGTTCTAGCGGCGCTACTGGACTATCCGGGCCTTTGAATTTAAGCTCATTAGAAAGCTTGGAGTCTTTACTATATGATATCACTCTTTTAGCATACTCAGGAGTCATACAAAAGCGCGCAAAAGAGTTTTCGCGCGCGCGGATTCGAACCTGCGTCCCATGAGTTTCGATGTGCAGAGAAAATAGCCCAAAAAGCCACAAAATAATTCATATCTCGAATATGCCTGGATCAAATCCCATGATCTACCTATCATTCGATAGCTAATTTTTGGCTCTACAATAATAAAAATATGCGCCAAAAAGTGTCAGTGATAGCTAAGGCCGAAATAGTGGCCTGAACCTTCTGACCCCAAAAGTAGATCAAAAATGACAAAATATGAAAACATTTTGTATGAGAAAGTTGTTCGCCTTCTCGAGAGCTACAGAATGATATATAATATGTGGCAACACCTTTAACTATCGCGAAGAAATGAAGGCCCAAAATGCCTTCCAAAAATTTGCCACTTCACGGCCCTGGCAGGGCACTTTAATGAAAAGCTAGACAAACGCAAGTATACTCATATTGAAGCTCTCGTGAAACTCTGTATGATTCTGAAACTTTCATCCCTCTATCTTCCCTATTCATAAAGATATGAATTTTAGAAGGTTCGCTCCTAACAAAACATTTTTTCCATTCAATCGATAATATCTCATACACCCAGTGTCCAAAAGTGGATAATTATGGTATTAAAAGATGCGCCGTCAAAAACTCTAAAATCGGATTCAGTTAGATCAAAAGCGGAATGGAGGGATCTAGGAGAAAAGTTCAAACTACATGCCGAAAAAAGGCCAAAAAATGGGGTCAAAACGCGCCGCGCTGCCACTGATCTACCAAAACTCAAAATGATCTCAACTCCAGGAATCATATTCATTTTTGGACGGGCTATCCGACACTATTTTTTTCATCGCGATATCTCTACCCGAAAAAAAGATACAACCCCTCAAAGTCGCCAATGTGCCCAAATCGAAGTCTCCTCGGACCAAAGTTTGGGCGCCCGCGCCGGCGCCAATATCGAACCCAATTTTTTGAAATCCATATATTCTGGTAGCCCAGGGGATATTTTAGAAAACCCCGAAAACCGCTTCCCCATATCTCACTCCCACCGCCCGTAATACCTCTCGGCGCTATACCCGTCAATAAATTACAGTCGACTTTTATATAACTCTAGACTAGCGGAGCTATGGGGGGACCTGGTTTCAGTATCGTCGCCCATTATCTCCCTTGGAGTGCGCGCTATATCCTAGCATTTAAATCTTTGCATTGGGGGTCGAATTAAAACGCGCAAAAGAGTTTGCCCGCGCGCGACTCCGAACCTGGGTCGTTAAGAAAATCTGCGTGCGATGAAAATGCATCAAAAAGCCACAAAATAATTCATATCTCGAATATGCCTGAACGAATCTTGACGATCAACATACCATTCGATAGCTAATTTTAGGCTCTATTCGAATAAAAATATGTCCCAAAAAGTGTAAGTGATAGCTAAGGTCGAAAAAGTGCACTAAACATCCTGACCCCAAAAGTAGATCAAAAACGCCGTTTTATGAAAACCTTTTGTATGAGAAAATTGTTCGCCTTCTCGAGAGCTACAGAATAATATATAACATGTTGCCATAACAACTCCTGAGAAAAAACAGCCGCAGAAATACCCTCCCAAAATTTCGACATTTCACGGCCCCTTTAGGGTACTTTCCCGGAATCCCAGCCAAACGGGAGTAGGCTCATTTCAAAGCTCTCCAAAAACTAAATAATATTCTGAATGTCCCGTCCCGCTCCGATCCTAAATCTTCGAGTATTGATTTTTCAAAGGTTCGCTCCTAACAAAATGGGTCCGACTGTTTTTCCCCCTGATCGATATGACCCAATGTCTTTTTTTCCACATTGTATATATCAAAACATGCGCCTTGAAAAAATACATCATATATGTCGAAAGCAGAAAATGCGCCTTTTGAAAATTTGAGTTAGTGAGCAAATACAGAGCAAAAAAGGGCCAAAAAAGGGGGTCAAATTTTGGCCACGCCCCCTGGCCACCCCTGAGGCACTAACACCAAACCAACCAGGAATCTTAATAATTAAGACATGGGCTATCGACTCATATTTTTTTCGTTCTCCAACTCCTCTCCGTTCAAAAGATACAATCGCTCAAAGTGGCCAACCCAGCGCAAGCGTGCGCCGAAAAGTTGCAACTTTGGCCGCTGGCGCTACCCCCAAACCCAAATCCCAAAAATTCGAAACCCATACCAAAACGTAGCCCCAATATTCATTTACCATCCTAAAAAAACCCCACTCGAAAATCTCAACTCTACCGCCCACCACGCCGCTCCGCGCAAACCCCGGCAATAAACCACAAGCAATGCTAAGTATACTCTCTCATCTCACTAGCGTGACTTTGTCACGCTACGGGCCTTTGGCCTGGGGGTTAGTTGACTCCGTTGGTTGTTGATGTCCTAGCATTGTTTACATCTAATAGGGACTTGTATAAAAGCGCGCAAAAGGATTTACCCGCGCGCGACTCCGAACCCGGGTCGTTAGAAATTCTGCGTACTACGAAAATGCACCAAAAAGCCACAAAATAATTCATATCTCGAATACGCCTTGATCAAATCCCATGATCTACCTATCATTCGATAGCTAATTTTAGGCTCTATATGAATAAAAATATGCCCCAAAAAGTGTCAGTGATAGCTAAGGTCGAAAAAGTGGCCTGAACCTTCTGACCCCAAAAGTAGATCAAAAACGTCAATATATGAACATAGTTTGTATGAGATATTTGTTCGCCTTCTCGAGAGGATGGAAAACGAATATTGGGGCTACGTTTTGGTATTAGTTTGGAATTTTTTGGATTTGGCTTTGGGGTCGCCGCCACCGGTCAAAGTTGCAACTTTTCGGCGAGCGCTTGCGCTGGGTTGGCCACTTTGAGCGTTTGCATCTTTTGTTTGGGAGAAGATGGGAAGCTGGAAAAAATAGTAGTTGATAGAGCATGTCTTCAAGATTAATAGGACACAAAATGGGCGAATTCCGCCCATGGGTCTTTCCTGTGGGCGTGGCCAAAATTTTACCCCGTTTTTTGGCCCTTTTTTACTCTGTATTTGCTCACTATCTCGAAAACGCTATATGAAACATGTCGATTTTTTGTCCTTATTCGAAAGAACTCCTCGAAATACACCATCTGACATGCTTTCCTCCCCCCTCAAGGCAATAGTTTTCCGGCAGCGATCGATAATGTAGCGAACCCATTTTGTTAGGAGCGAACATTTGAAAAATCAATACTCGGAGATTCGGGATCGGAGCGGGTTGTGACTTTCATAATATTGAACAGTTTTACGAGAGCTTTGAAATGAGCCTACTCCCGTTTGGCTGCGATTCCGGGAAAGTACCCTGAGGGGGCCGTGAATTCTCAAAATTTTGGGAGGCCCTTTCCGCGTCTGTGTTTTCTCGACCATTGGCCTTATGGCAACATGTTATATATGATTCTGTAGCTCTCGAGAAGACGAACAACTTTGGCATACAAAACGTTTTCATACAACGACGTTTTTGATCTACTTTTGGGGTCTGAATGTTTAGGCCACTTTTTCGACCTTAGCTGTCACTGACACTTTTTGGGGCATATTTTTATTCGAATAGAGCCCAAAATTAGCTATCGAATGATAGGATGATCGTCAGGATTCGTTCAGGCATATTCGAGATATGAATTATTTTATGGCTTTTTGGTACATTTTCATCGCACGCAGATATTCTACCGACCCAGGTTCGGAGTCGCGCGCGGGCAAACCCTTTTGCGCGCTTTTGTGTGACCCCAAATTAAACAAAACCTATGCTAGCATATAGTCCACACTCCAAGGGAGATAATGGGCAAAGACACTGAAACCAGGTCCCCCCATAGCTCCGCTAGTTAGAGTGTATACTTAGAAACGCTTGTCGATTATTTACTGGGTTTGCGCGGAGCGGCGTGGTGGGCGGTGGGGGTGAGATTTTTTGGTGGGGTTTTTTTAGGATGGTAAATGAATATTGGGTCTACCTGTTGGTATTGGTTTGGGATTTTTGGGTTTTGGTTTTGGGGTCGGCGCCGGCGGTCAAAGTTGGAACTTTTCCGCGCGAGGTTGCGCTGGGTTGGCCACTTTGAGCGATTGCATCTTTTGTTTCGGAGAAGATATGAAGCTGAAAAAAATAGTGGCTGATAGGGCATGTCTTCAAGATTAATAGGACACAAATTGGGCGAATTCCGCCCGAGGGTATAGGAAGTGGGCGTGGCCAAACTTTTACCCCGTTTTTTGGCCCTTTTTTGCTCTGTTTTTTCTCACTAACTCAAATTTTCAAAATTAACTTTTTCTCTTTCCGACATATATGATGTAGTTTTTCAAGGCGCATGTTTTGATATGTACATTGTGGAAAAAAAGACATTGGGTCATATCGATCGAGGGCAAAAACAGGCGGGCCCATTTTGTTAGGAGCGAACCTTTGAAAAATCAATACTCGGAGATTTGGGATTGGAGTGGGACGTGACATTCTGAATATTGTTTAGTTTTTGGAGAGCTTTGAAATGAGCCTACTCACGTTTGGCTGGGTTTCGGAAAAGGTGTCCTGAAGGGGCCGTGAAATGTCAAATTTTTGGGAGGCCATTTCCGCGGCTGTTTTTTCTCGGGGATTGGTATTATGCCTACATGTTATATATAATTCTGTAGCTCTCGAGAAGGCGAACAAATGTCTCATACAAAACGTTTTCATACAATGACGTTTTTGATCTACTTTTGGTCCGAGAATGTTTAGGCCACTTTTTCGACCATAGCTATCACTGACACTTTTTGGGGCATATTTTTATTCAGATAGAGCCAAAAATTAGCTATCGAATGGTGGGTAATACTTCTCATTTAATCCAGGCATATTCGAGATATGAATTATTTTGTGGCTTTTTGGTACATTTTCATCGCACGCAGATATTCTACCGACCCAGGTTCGGAGTCGCGCGCGATCACACCCTTTTGCGCGCTTTTATATGAGTTAAAACTAAACAAATTCAATGCTAGGACATAGCGGACACTCCAAGGGAGAGAATGGGCAAAGATACTGAAACCAGGTCCCCCCATAGCTCCGCTAGTTAGAGAATGTACTTAGAAACGCTTGTTCATTATTGACCGGGTTTGCGCGGAGCGGCGTGGTGGGCGGGGGAGTTGAGATTTTCGAGTACTGTTTTTTTAGGATGGAAAACGAATATTGGGGCTACGTTTTGGTATTAGTTTGGAATTTTTTGGATTTGGCTTTGGGGTCGCCGCCACCGGTCAAAGTTGCAACTTTTCGGCGAGCGCTTGCGCTG
Organism: Allodiplogaster sudhausi; assembly: GCA_945643635.1. Classification (NCBI taxonomy): domain Eukaryota; kingdom Metazoa; phylum Nematoda; class Chromadorea; order Rhabditida; family Diplogasteridae; genus Allodiplogaster; species Allodiplogaster sudhausi. The sequence goes on along the minus strand of CALZFC010000043.1, from coordinate 3,670,429 downwards.
GGTTGGCCACTTTGAGCGTTTGCATCTTTTGTTTGGGAGAAGATGGGAAGCTGGAAAAAATAGTAGTTGATAGAGCATGTCTTCAAGATTAATAGGACACAAAATGGGCGAATTCCGCCCATGGGTCTTTCCTGTGGGCGTGGCCAAAATTTTACCCCGTTTTTTGGCCCTTTTTTACTCTGTATTTGCTCACTATCTCGAAAACGCTATATGAAACATGTCGATTTTTTGTCCTTATTCGAAAGAACTCCTCGAAATACACCATCTGACATGCTTTCCTCCCCCCTCAGGGCAATAGTTTTCCGGCAGCGATCGATAATGTAGCGAACCCATTTTGTTAGGAGCGAACATTTGAAAAATCAATACTCGGAGATTCGGGATCGGAGCGGGTTGTGACTTTCATAATATTGAACAGTTTTACGAGAGCTTTGAAATGAGCCTACTCCCGTTTGGCTGCGATTCCGGGAAAGTACCCTGAGGGGGCCGTGAATTCTCAAAATTTTGGGAGGCCCTTTCCGCGTCTGTGTTTTCTCGACCATTGGCCTTATGGCAACATGTTATATATGATTCTGTAGCTCTCGAGAAGACGAACAACTTTGGCATACAAAACGTTTTCATACAACGACGTTTTTGATCTACTTTTGGGGTCTGAATGTTTAGGCCACTTTTTCGACCTTAGCTGTCACTGACACTTTTTGGGGCATATTTTTATTCGAATAGAGCCCAAAATTAGCTATCGAATGATAGGATGATCGTCAGGATTCGTTCAGGCATATTCGAGATATGAATTATTTTATGGCTTTTTGGTACATTTTCATCGCACGCAGATATTCTACCGACCCAGGTTCGGAGTCGCGCGCGGGCAAACCCTTTTGCGCGCTTTTGTGTGACCCCAAATTAAACAAAACCTATGCTAGCATATAGTCCACACTCCAAGGGAGATAATGGGCAAAGACACTGAAACCAGGTCCCCCCATAGCTCCGCTAGTTAGAGTGTATACTTAGAAACGCTTGTCGATTATTTACTGGGTTTGCGCGGAGCGGCGTGGTGGGCGGTGGGGGTGAGATTTTTTGGTGGGGTTTTTTTAGGATGGTAAATGAATATTGGGTCTACCTGTTGGTATTGGTTTGGGATTTTTGGGTTTTGGTTTTGGGGTCGGCGCCGGCGGTCAAAGTTGGAACTTTTCCGCGCGAGGTTGCGCTGGGTTGGCCACTTTGAGCGATTGCATCTTTTGTTTCGGAGAAGATATGAAGCTGAAAAAAATAGTGGCTGATAGGGCATGTCTTCAAGATTAATAGGACACAAATTGGGCGAATTCCGCCCGAGGGTATAGGAAGTGGGCGTGGCCAAACTTTTACCCCGTTTTTTGGCCCTTTTTTGCTCTGTTTTTTCTCACTAACTCAAATTTTCAAAATTAACTTTTTCTCTTTCCGACATATATGATGTAGTTTTTCAAGGCGCATGTTTTGATATGTACATTGTGGAAAAAAAGACATTGGGTCATATCGATCGAGGGCAAAAACAGGCGGGCCCATTTTGTTAGGAGCGAACCTTTGAAAAATCAATACTCGGAGATTTGGGATTGGAGTGGGACGTGACATTCTGAATATTGTACAGTTTTACGAGAGCTTTGGAATGAGCCTATTCCCGTTTGGCTGGGATTCCGGGAAAGTACCCTGAGGGGGCCGTGAAATCTCAAAATTTTGTGAGGACATTTCCTTGGCTGTTTTATCTCTGGGATTCGTGGTATGGCAACATGTTATATATGATTCTGTAGCTTTTGAGAAGGCAAACAACTTTCTCATACAAACCGTTTTGATATTCCGATGTTTTTGATCTACTCTTGGGGTCAGAAGGTTCAGGCCACTTTTTCGACCTTAGCTATCACTGACACTTTTTGGGGCATATTTTTATTAAGATAGAGCCTAAAATTAGCTATCGAATGATAGGTCGTTTGTCAGTATTCGTTCAGGCAGTTTCGAGATATAAATTATTTTGTGGCTTTTTAGTACATTTTCATCGCACGCAGATTTTGTTAACGACCCCTGAGGGGGCCGTGAAATCTCAAAATTTTGTGAGGACATTTCCTTGGCTGTTTTATCTCTGGGATTCGTGGTATGGCAACATGTTATATATGATTCTGTAGCTTTTGAGAAGGCAAACAACTTTCTCATACAAACCGTTTTGATATTCCGATGTTTTTGATCTACTCTTGGGGTCAGAAGGTTCAGGCCACTTTTTCGACCTTAGCTATCACTGACACTTTTTGGGGCATATTTTTATTAAGATAGAGCCTAAAATTAGCTATCGAATGATAGGTTGTTCGTCGGTATTCGTTCAGGCATATTCGAGATATGAATTATTTTGTGGCTTTTTGGTACATTTTCATCGCACGCAGATTTTGTTAACGACCCCTGAGGGGGCCGTGAAATCTCAAAATTTTGTGAGGACATTTCCTTGGCTGTTTTATCTCTGGGATTCGTGGTATGGCAACATGTTATATATGATTCTGTAGCTTTTGAGAAGGCAAACAACTTTCTCATACAAACCGTTTTGATATTCCGATGTTTTTGATCTACTCTTGGGGTCAGAAGGTTCAGGCCACTTTTTCGACCTTAGCTATCACTGACACTTTTTGGGGCATATTTTTATTAAGATAGAGCCTAAAATTAGCTATCGAATGATAGGTTGTTCGTCGGTATTCGTTCAGGCATATTCGAGATATGAATTATTTTGTGGCTTTTTGGTACATTTTCATCGCACGCAGATTTTCTAACGACCCAGGTTCGGAGTCGCGCGCGGGCAAACCCTTTTGCGCGCTTTTATACAAGTCCCTATTAGATGTAAACAATGCTAGGACATCAACAACCAACGGAGTCAACTAACCCCCAGGCCAAAGGCCCGTAGCGTGACAAAGTCACGCTAGTGAGAGAGTATACTTAGCATTGCTTGTGGTTTATTGCCGGGGTTTGCGCGGAGCGGCGTGGTGGGCGGTAGAGTTGAGATTTTCGAGTGGGGTTTTTTTAGGATGGTAAATGAATATTGGGGCTACGTTTTGGTATGGGTTTCGAATTTTTGGGATTTGGGTTTGGGGGTAGCGCCAGCGGCCAAAGTTGCAACTTTTCGGCGCACGCTTGCGCTGGGTTGGCCACTTTGAGCGATTGTATCTTTTGAACGGAGAGGAGTTGGAGAACGAAAAAAATATGAGTCGATAGCCCATGTCTTAATTATTAAGATTCCTGGTTGGTTTGGTGTTAGTGCCTCAGGGGTGGCCAGGGGGCGTGGCCAAAATTTGACCCCCTTTTTTGGCCCTTTTTTGCTCTGTATTTGCTCACTAACTCAAATTTTCAAAAGACGCATTTTCTGCTTTCGACATATATGATGTATTTTTTCAAGGCGCATGTTTTGATATATACAATGTGGAAAAAAAGACATTGGGTCATATCGATCGGGGGCAAAAACAGTCGGACCCATTTTGTTAGGAGCGAACCTTTGAAAAATCAATACTCGAAGATTTAGGATCGGAGCGGGACGGGACATTCAGAATATTATTTAGTTTTTGGAGAGCTTTGAAATGAGCCTACTCCCGTTTGGCTGGGATTCCGGGAAAGTACCCTAAAGGGGCCGTGAAATGTCGAAATTTTGGGAGGGTATTTCTGCGGCTGTTTTTTCTCAGGAGTTGGTGTTATGGCAACATGTTATATATCATTCTGTAGCTCTCGAGAAGGCGAATAACTTTCTCATACAAAACGTTTTCATATTTTGACTTTTTTGATCTACTTTTGGTCCGAGAATGTTTAGGCCACATTTTCGACCATAGCTATCACTGACACTTTTTGGGGCATATTTTTATTCAGATAGAGCCTAAAATTAGCTATCGAATGATAGGTAGATCATGGGATTTGATACAGGCATATTCGAGATATGAATTATTTTGTGGCTTTTTGGTGCATTTTCGTCGCACGCAGATTTTCTAACGACCCAGGTTCGGAGTCGCGCGCGGGCAAACCGTTTTGCGCTCTTTTGTGTGAACCCCAAAGCAAAGTTCTTAATGCTAGGACATAGCGAAGACTCCAAGGGAGATAATGGGCAAAGATACTGAAAGCAGGTCCCCCCATAGGTCTCCCCATAGATTTTTGGGTTTTGGTTATGGGGTCGGCGCCGGCGGCCAAAGTTGCACCTTTTTGGCGCTGGGTTGGCCACTTTGAGCGTTTGTTTCAAAAAGTGTCAGTGATGGCTAAGGTCGAAAAAGTGGCCTAAACATTCTCGGACCAAAAGTAGATCAAAAATGTCGTTATATGAAAACATTTTGTATGAGACATTTGTTCGCCTTCTCGAGAGCTACAGGATGATATATAACATGTAGGCTTAATACCAATTCCCGAGAAAAAACAGCCACGGAAAAGGCCTCCCAAAAATTCGACATTTCACTGCCCCCTCAGGACACCTTTTCCGAAACCCAGATAAACGGGAGTAGGCTCATTTCAAAGCTCTCCTAAAACTGTACAATATTCTGAATGTCCCGTCTCGCTCCAATACCGAATCTCCGAGTATTGATTTTTCAAAGGCTCGCTCCTAACAAAATGGGTCCGCCTGTTTTTGCCCTGTATCTATCGACCTGGGACGGCTATGGAGCAGATCAATAGATCAGGAGATGCGCCTTGAAAAACTACATCATATATGTTCGCAATTCGAAAAACGTACCCACAGAATTTTCTATAGTGAGAAAAAACAGAGCAAAAAAGGGCCAAAAAAGGGGGTCAAAATTTGGCCACGCCCCCTGGCCACCCCTGAGGCACTAACACCAAACCAACCAGGAATCTTAATAATTAAGAGATGGGCTATCGACTCATATTTTTTTCATTCCCCAATTCCTCTCCGTTCAAAAGATGCAATCGCTCAAAGTGGCCAACCCAGCGCAGCCTCGCGCCAAAAAGTTGAAACTTTGACCGCCGGCGCCGGCCCCAAAACCAAATCCTAAAAATCCCAAACCCATACCAAATCGTAGCCCCAATATTCATTTTCCATCCTAAAAAAAACCCACTCGAAAATCTCAACCCCGCCGCCCACTACGCCGCTCCGCGCAACCCCCGTAAATAATCATCAAGCGTTTCTAAGTACATTCTCTAACTAGCGGAGCTATGGGGGGACCTGGTTTCAGTATCTTTGCCCATTATCTCCCTTGGAGTGCGCGCTATGTCCTAGCATTGAATTTGTTTAGTTTTAGCTCATATAAAAGCGTGCAAAAGGGTTTGCCCGCGCGCGACTCCGAACCTGGGTCGTTAACAAAATCTGCGTGCGATGAAAATGTACTAAAAAGCCACAAAATAATTTATATCTCGAAACTGCCTGAACGAATACTGACAAACAACCTATCATTCGATAGCTAATTTTAGGCTCTATCTTAATAAAAATATGCCCCAAAAAGTGTCAGTGATAGCTAAGGTCGAAAAAGTGGCCTGAACCTTCTGACCCCAAAAGTAGATCAAAAATGTCGTTGTATGAAAACGTTTTGTATGAGACATTTGTTCGCCTTCTCGAGAGCTACAGATTCATATATAAAATGTTGCCGTAAGGCCAATTCCCGAGAAGAAACAGCCGCGGAAATGGCCTTCCAAAAATTTGACATTTCACGGCCCCCTCAGGGTACTTTCCCGGAATCCCAGCCAAACGGGATTAGGCTAATTTCAAAGCTCTCCAAAAACTAAACAATATTATGAATGTCCCGTCCCGCTCCACCCCCAACTCTCCGAGTATTGATTTTTCAAAGGTTTGCTCCTAACAAAATGGGTCGGCCGGTTTTTGCCTAATATCTATCGATCTGGGTGGGCTATGGAGCAGATCAATAGATCAGAAGATGTGCCTTGAAAAACTACATCATACATGTTCGCAATTCGAAAAACGTACCTACAGAATTTTCGATAGGGAGAAAAAACAGAGTAAAAAAGGGCCAAAAAAGGGGGTCAAATTTTGGTCACACCCGCTGGGCATGCCTGAGGCACTATCAACAAACCAACCAGGAATCTTAATAATTAAGAGATGGGCTATCGACTCATATTTTTTTCGTTCCACAATTCCTCTCCGTTCAAAAGATGCAAACGCTCAAAGTCGCCAACCCAGCTCAAGCGCGCGCCAAAAAGGTGCAATTTTGGCCGCCGGCGCCGACCCCAAAACCAAAACCCAAAAATACCAAACCAATACCATATCGTAGCCCCAATATTCATTTTCCATCCTAAAAAAACCCCACTCGAAAATCTCAACTCCCCCGCCCACCACACCGCTCCGCGCAAACCCGGTAAATTATGGACAAGCGTTGTTAAGTATACACTCTAACTAGCGGAGCTATGGGGGGACCTGGTTTCAGTATCTTTGCCCATTATCTCCCTTGGAGTTTCCGCTATGTCCTAGCATTAAGAACTTTGCTTTGGGGGTCATATAAAAACGCGCAAAAGGGTTTGCCCGCACGCGACTCCGAACCTGGGTCGTTAGAATATCTGCGTGCGATGAAAATGTACCAAAAAGCCACAAAATAATTCATATCTCGAATATGACTGGATCAATTGCGACTATTGACATACCATTCGATAGCTAATTTTAGGCTCTATTCGAATAAAAATATGCCCCAAAAAGTGTCAGTGATAGGTAAGGTCGAAAAAGTGCCATGAACATTCTGACCCCAAAAGTAGATCAAAAACGTAGTTCTATGAAAAAGTTTGGTATGAGAAAGTTGTTCGCCTTCTCGAGAGCTACAGAATCATATATAACATGTTGCCATAACACGTATCCCCGAGAAAAAACAGCCACGTAAAAGGCCTCCCAAAAATTCGACATTTCACGGCCCCCTCAGGACACCTTTTCCGAAACCCAGCCAAACGGGAGTAGGCTCATTTCAAAGCTCTCCAAAAACTAAACAATATTCTGAATGTCCCTTCCCGCTCAAATCCCTAATCTGCGAGTATTGATTTTTCAAAGGTTCGCTCCTAACAAAATGGGTCCGCCTGTTTTTGCCCTGTATCTATCGATCTAGGTAGGCTAAGGAGCAGATCAATACATCAGAAGATGCGCCTTGAAAAACTACATCATACATCTTCGCAAATCGAAAAACGTACCTACAGAATTTTCGATAGTGAGAAAAAACAGAGTAAAAAAGGGCCAAAAAAGGGGGTCAAATTTTGGTCACACCCGCTGGGCACGCCTGAGGCACTATCAACAAACCAACCAGGAATCTTAATAATTAAGAGATGGGCTATCGACTCATATTTTTTTCGTTCCACAATTCCTCTCCGTTCAAAAGATGCAAACGCTCAAAGTCGCCAACCCAGCTCAAGCGCGCGCCAAAAAGGTGCAAATTTGGCCGCCGGCGCCGACCCCAAAACCAAAACCCAAAAATACCAAACCAATACCATATCGTAGCCCCAATATTCATTTTCCATCCTAAAAAAACCCCACTCGAAAATCTCAACTCCCCCGCCCACCACACCGCTCCGCACAAACCCGGTAAATTATGGACAAGCGTTGTTAAGTATACACTCTAACTAGCGGAGCTATGGGGGGACCTGGTTTCAGTATCTTTACCCATTATCTCCCTTGGAGTGCGCGCTATGTCCTAGCATTTTAATCTTTGCATTGGGGTCGAATTAAAACGCGCAAAAGGGTTTGCCCGCGCGCGACTCCGAACCTGGGTCGTTAGAAAATCTGCCTGCCATGAAAATGCACCAAAAAGCCACAAAATAATTCATATCTCGAATATTCCTGGGTCAAATGCAAAGCTTGACCTACCATTCGATAGATAATTTTAGGCTCTATTCGAATAAAAATATGCCCCAAAAAGTGTCAGTGATGGCTAAGGTCGAAAAAGTGGCCTAAACATTCTCGGACCAAAAGTAGATCAAAAACGTCGTTGTATGGAAAACTTTTGTATGAGACATTTGTTCACCTTCGCAAATGCTACAGAATCATATATAACATGTAGCCAAAATTCCAATCCCCAAGAAAAAACAGCCGCGGAAACGGCCTCCGAAAATTTCGAGATTTCACGGACCCCTCAGGACACCTTTTCCGAAACCCAGCCAAACGTGAGTAGGCTCATTTCAAAGCTCTCCAAAAACTAAACAATATTCTGAATGTCCCGTCCCGCTCCAATCCTAAATCTTCGAGTATTGATTTTTCAAAGGTTTGCTCCTAACAAAATGGGTCCGCCTGTTTTTGCCCTGTATCTATCGATCTGGGACGGCTATGGAGCAGATCAATAGATCAGGAGATGCGCCTTGAAAAACTACATCATATATGTTCGCAATTCGAAAAACGTACCCACAGAATTTTCGATAGTGAGAAAAAACAGAGCAAAAAAGGGCCAAAAAAGGGGGTCAAAATTTGGCCACGCCCCCTGGCCACCCCTGAGGCACTAACACCAAACCAACCAGGAATCTTAATAATTAAGAGATGGGCTATCGACTCATATTTTTTTCATTCCCCAATTCCTCTCCGTTCAAAAGATGCAATCGCTCAAAATGGCCAACCCAGCGCAGCCTCGCGCCAAAAAGTTGAAACTTTGACCGCCGGCGCCGACCCCAAAACCAAATCCTAAAAATCCCAAACCCATACCAAATCGTAGCCCCAATATTCATTTTCCATCCTAAAAAAAACCCACTCGAAAATCTCAACCCCGCCGCCCACTACGCCGCTCCGCGCAACCCCCGTAAATAATCATCAAGCGTTTCTAAGTATACTCTCTAACTAGCGGAGCTATGGGGGGACCTGGTTTCAGTATCGCCGCCCATTATCTCCCTTGGAGTGCGCGCTATGTCCTAGCATTAAGAACTTTGCTTTGGGGGTCATATAAAAACGCGCAAAAGGGTTTGCCCGCGCGCGACTCCGAACCTGGGTCGTTAGAAATAATCCACAAGCGTTTCTAAGTACACTCTCTAATTTATAGTAAATGGAAGTTCACGAGTCACAAACCTACATTTTTTATATATTTTTTCCCAGGAAGGAGACCTCTTCGTCCTCTGGGGGAACGATATTGTTTACATCAATTTGCTCGTCTGGATCCCAATCGGTGTCATCTCCGTCTTCATGCAGCAGAGGCTTCTCGGACTCGTCGACGTATAAGGCATCGAGATGAGCCTCGTTGAGAATTTTAGCGAAGGAACTGGCGATCTTTGATGCTTCACGAGTCGGCACAACGGAGCTATCAGCCAAGCCAAATTGCTCGGAAATCAAGCGGGCAACCACTCCAGGGTTAAAAGGCATGGCGGAATGACCACCGAATCAAGCCCTCTTCTCTCATTGCTACATAAAAAATTTTACTTGCAAATTTTTATTTGCACTTTTGTGCCATTCTAGCCTCCATTCAAATCTTGGCAAAAATTTTGCTCGCATGGGGATTCGAACCCGAGACTGCAAACTGTAACGCAGCCGCGTTATCCACTAGACCACGCTGCCACTTGAAAAAGTTTTGGCTGGAACTGCAGACAATCTTTGCCTCAATGGGAGGCAAATTTCAATCGATTTTTTTCTGGTTCCAGAGGTCAAACGGGCAAAAATTTTTTAATTGGGTATTCATTTTCAGACATTTCCTTTCTAGGAAACCATAATTCATTGCAATCCGCCACCCTATGGTTAGACCATTCCCTTGTCAGAGAGGGCGAGAGAGTTCTTGGAGAGCGAGAGACGCAGAGAGGGAAAGGGGAGAATCTCTCTTCCGAGAGAAGGAACACGGGAAGTAAACCGCACGCGCCTTCTGTTGGTAGCACGAATGAATTGCCTCCATCTATTATTGCAGTGAAAACAAAGTGCAGCGGGCAACCATGTAGCAAAAAATTCTTTCAATCCTCACGTATTCAATCAGCAGTCACGTCGACATAATATTACCCTTACCGCGTCCATAATGAACGGCACTGCGAAATTCTAAAATCTCTCTCTAAAGTTTAAGAAATTCCAAGTAAACCGATCTATATTGATTGATTGATTTGATTATATACCATATTTCAAAGATGCGTTTTCAATTTTAACTCGTGCGCAACAGCAGGCATTCTACTTCTCTTCTGTGCAAGCAACCTCTGAATTCTACTCTTCACCTCTATAGCCCAACACACGTTTCCAATGGATGAAGGGATGGAATGCCCCCTGACCTTGCTGAACTTGCCGGCCTCTGCTCCTCCTCCTCCGTCTTCATCCCAGGCGTGCTTCTTCTTTCCCTTCTCGTCCTCCTCCTCGTCGCTGTCCCATCCTCCCGCCAACTCTGCCATTCCGCCGGGATAACACTCATCGTATCTAAAGACCACTTATCTATTATGAATTCAATAAATACACTTCTGGTATAACTATTAAATTATTGATTATAATCCTTCGAACGAATACAAGTACATATTCATAATTTTCGGTGTCAATTACAAAATAAGGCAGCAGTTATTGATCGAGAATAAGATGAGACTGACCCCTCGGTCTCCCTCTTCCTCTTCGCGAGTTTCTCCGCCAGCCGTAGCTCCTTCTCCTTTTTCTCTCTCTCCTTTCTCTCTTCCTCTTCTTCCTTTCGTCGTCTTTCGCGCTCTTTCTCTCGGTCGCGGTCTTCCTGCAAAATATTCTTTTTTTTAAATGTTTTCTTAAAGGAGCGAGAAAAATTCTTTTCAAACACTACTGCGCCATCTAGCCCATTTAGCCCCTGCACAGCCAGCTAATAGCTACCGTAGCCAATTAGCTATTTGTGACATTCAACGCGGTACCATTACTCTTAAAAGAAACATCGTTCAACCTTTCTACATCTGTGTTTTGCACCGAGACAAATTAACGCATGTAAAAAAAACCACGTCAATTTGCCCTAAGTCCTCCTTTAATAAAACCAAACACCAACTGTAAGACTGGCAAAACAAAATAGCTTTTATTTTAAGCCCCTTGTATAAAATTAAGATTTCCTCGAACAAGAAAGCCGAAGGAATACGTACCCGTCTGGATTCGAAGTACTCTCCCCTTCTCGGTACTCCATCCTTGTCGCGCTCTCTGTCTCTCTCCTTCTCTCGCTCTCTCCGATCTCTTCTCTCTTCCTTCTTTGGCACGTACTCGCCAATGTCCCCGTAGATGGAGTCGTTTGCTAGCTTCGCGCGCTCCTGCAACGAATCACAGATACCGTAGACCAAGAAGGAAAGGTATCTCGTCTTAAAACAATTCCACTGATTAAGCAGCTTACATTAAAACAGTAAATAAAATATTTAAAACAAAATTTCTTAGCTATAAGCTGAACTAAAATATGTTTTAAAAAAACTCACTGGTTCCGATAAGCCGAGGTCATTCTTGCCCTTCTTCTTCTTGTCATCCTTGCGTAGATAAGAAAGCACCTGTGAGTTGGACAAGATATTATTGATACCAAAAACAAATGGAAGTTGGGAAAAAAGCCAAGCAAAAGAATGAAATAAAGAGAAAAGTCAAACCTGCTCCAGCTTCTGAATGAGCATGTTGTTCGCGTTTACGTTCGCATTCGACTCCGTGATCGGGCAGTCGTGAACCGATCTGAAATCATATGAGAAGGTTAATAACACTCTTCATATTTGATAGGCAAAGACATATTGTTATAGAAATACATTAAGCAAAATTAAATACATAATTTAAAATAAGGAAACAAGTAAATAACGGAAAGAAAACCTGAGCAGCGTCGTGGGCACCTCGGCAGTCTCCTCTTCCATCTCCACGACGTAGGCCATGCGGCCCTTGCCGAAGAGCTCGTTCCTCTGCGGAATGTCATTCTGAAAACAAAACAGAATTGAATTGACCAGCAGAAACACTGAGGAAAAACAAGCCAATACCAAAAACAATGGAAATGAATGATACCTTAAAGAGTATGCGGTTGATATTGCGGACCATGATGTTATCGGAGGGCTTTTCCACTTCGCTCTCGCGTGCTCGTGAGCCACTCTGTAACAGATTATGCTTTTCAATCTGAATCACCTCAGCTTGTAGGCTAAACTGCCCAAACCAGTAACCAATTAAATTTGAACAAAAAAAATTTTTTATTCTTACAACACTTTTCCTGAAAATAGCATGGGTAAATTCAGCCGGGGAATTAGATTCAATGGCAATTCATGATATTCCTATTTTTGACAGAATCCTTTAACGGAATGAAAGCTGAACCTTGAGTGCAAGTTCCAGTTCGTCATCGTCCCCATCTGCCGCAGCCTTTCCTTCTTGCTTGGTTATCTCACTGCGAACCTGGAAAAAAGACACCAGCCATTGCTATCAATCTTTTCAAGTGATAAAAAACAATTCTACAGCAATATTTAGCAAAGGAACGACAAAGCCCAACATAAAAATATAAGTGAGGACAAAACTTTATATTAACAAAAACTCGCATCCATCTATAAGGCAATAAGCTGAAGCTGAAAGGCCAAAGATAACTGTACTTTGTGAAGAAGTGAGTAGTCGAGTCCCTTGACCAAATGAGTGTGTTCCATGTCTCCACCGAGATATTTCGACTCCTGTATGAGAAAGCAACTATTTTCAAGGGAAACATAGTTAAAAACATGTCAGAAAACTTTTTTTTTAAGTAAACACAATATATAATTTGTTTGGTTCTTGGCCGGTAGCCAACTGTAGCTGACCTCGATGACTTGCTTCCTGAACTCGTGCGCGTCGTGAGCTGCGCGCCGGTCGCCCGGCACGGCGCGGTAAGCGGCGGCCAGCTGCGGGTCTTGGTCGGGCTCCTTAAGGACATCCACGTTAAATACACAAATCAAGACAGTATACCGACTAAGGCAAACTCTTCTTCTTTAATGCAATAAGATATGTCAGAATAATAAATGGCATGCATTTAAAGACATAGGGCAAAAAATTGCATTAAATTAGGCGCGGCAAAAATAGAATAATGAGGAAAGTATTCCAACATCTCCTTTGCGTCGTCGCTCCTCTGCGCGATCCCGATAGTTCTTAAGAATCTCCTTGAGTCGCGAGTCGTTGTCCTCTTCGTCTTCCTCTTCCGTTTTCGGCTTTTTCTAAAGGAACAGAGAAGAAGTCAATGACATTAGACTCATTCTACAACATAAAATAAATGGCTCGAAATGAATGATAGATAATCATAAAAATACTGAATACGAATGATGTTTCCAAGGTTCTTGTTACCAAATTAGCGCATTTAACATACGGGATTGGACGATACGAGGGTGTTCCAAATAGAATATCATAGAAAATGGAAAACAGTATTAATAAATCTAGCCTTCTTCTTGTGCCCGTGGCCTCCCTTCTTCTTCAAGTTGTTCTTGTGTGCTTGTTTGTGTGTGAAGGAAGTCGAGGCTACCGCCTGCTGAAAAAAAACACAATGACGAAGTGATGAGCGGAAACGAAGTTCGCATGGGTTGTATTAAGGCACTTCGACATCACTAGACGACTTATTTTTGCTTCTTTGTTCGCGGAACATAAACAAATTCGAGATTACAGAAGAAGGCGCCGAACTCTCCGCCTTCCATTGATGTTTTCTTTTTCATCGTTTAATTTTGTATTTTTCGTCTTTAAATCCCGACGGCGTCAACGATTTATGAAAAATAGACTAGCCTTCTCCTTCTCTTGCGCCGAAGTCTCCGTCTTCGCCGTTCGCTTCTGAGTGAGCAGCTTACGGAAGTCTTCATTTCGCAGATTCCTGCAAGCAAACCGCTCCATCCCGAATTTAAGACGACTAAAAAACTCTCAAACCTATTTTATTACCTAATTATTTAGAAGAATGACTAAAGAAAGAACAAAATAAAAAGTAAAAAGACTAACCCAGTCTCCATCTTGAGTCCTTTCAGGGAGAGAGAATATTTGTGATGCGAAAGCTTAAACACTTGGCAATCATCCAAGATATTTGTAAACAGAGAAATACGAAATTTTAAAGCGTTCGCACTTGATAAATCAATCACCATTACAGTATACATGCAGTAAAACTGTTTAAAAAAATTGAAAATAAGTTAAGCGAAATAAATAGGAATGCAAATATCGATGACCGATTCATTGTGAAAAAATAGGATGAGTGCCTCGTCATTACACTTCAAATCGTTCGCCGCGTACGGTCTTCTCTTCTCTCCACTCTCGCCCTCCTCCAGACGCAACATGGCCTGCGACGATGTTACTTTTCTGCTTCTATCTCATTTTGTCGCCTCGAAATTATCAAATAAAGTGTACATAACGAAGAAATATATAGCTCTCTCTCTCTCTCTCTCTCTCGCTTTCTCCATTATCTCGCTCACTCGCTACTTTCCGCTTATCTCCCCCTAACTTATCCCGATAGAGAATGAGTGCTGGAAGAGTAATACACTGAAGAGTAATGTCCACCGTAGTCCGTGTGGGTGGTTGCTTCCTGGTCGGTGCTGGCCACGGCGGCTCTCTTGCTCATCAACTCGGCCACGGTTCTCTTCGTCATCTTCACGGTTCGCAAGATCGCGAAGATCGGGCCGCTTGGAGAGAAGATCATCTCGAAGTGACCACTATCATTTCTCTATTTCTCTCTCCTCTCTGTCTTTCTCTCTCTCTCTCTCTCTCTCTCTCTCTCTTTCTATCTTTCATTCTTTCTCCCTCTCTCTCTATTTCTCTCTCTTCCTCTCTCTCTCTCTCCCTCTCTCTCTCTCTCTCTCTTTCCCTCTTCCCTCTTTCTCACTCTCTCTTTCCCTCTTTCTCCTCTCTCTCTCTCTCTCTCTCTCTCTCTCTCTCTCCTTTCTCTCTCCTTCAGTTCGCACGCCCTCTCCCGCGCGGTCATCCGCGTCGGTCTCGGTCCATCGGCAAAGAAGGCGCTTCTCGAGCATGCGAAGACCGTCCCCGAGCTCCAGAAGGTTCCTCACGCTCTCTCCCTCTTTCTCTGACCCTCATTGTTAAGGTTTGTTATTCATGGCTGAATCTACACTTTCAGATGTTGTCGAAGATGGATGAGACGAGGAACACTGAGAGCAAGAAAGTGGCATGAATCGGGTACTAAGATAAGCCCCGCCCTACCCAGATAAAGCTGAATGTTCAGCAGAACTGCTTGAAAGAGACACAAACATGAGGCAACCAATCGGCATAAAAATGGAAATATGTAAATACGACGAGTAAAGCAATATCATTGAAAACAGCAAAATCAATGGGTGAAATTTGACAGTGGGATATAAATGATATTTATTTCGTGAGTCTTCATTTCGCAATGATCCTTTGGTTACGAAAAACCTGCCCTATTCGATCTCTTCTGCTTCCTTGCCTTAGCAATGCCAGCAATTCCACTCTCAATGCAATGAAGCTGACAGACAGCCAGAGGTCGTTCAAAGTACTCTTTCAAAAATTCTTCCCGAAAGAATTTAAGAAAGAAAAATAAATGCACTTGAGGAACCATTTAGAACATTCCAGAATTGTTCGTGAAATATCACCAATCTAATCGTAAGAATGCGAACTTTAAAGGGAAAAAAATCGTGTAATGCAAATGATTACGACGTCGTTCATTAGTGCATACACTCTCTAAAAGGGCACTGATTAGTGGAGAGGGAGATCCAGAGTTGAGGATGAAGGTATAAGAATGACTGTGTCACTAATCTATACTGCATTCACCGTAGTCGGTCGGTTGGCTGACGCTCTCGGAAGAGAGAAGAAACGAAGGAAGAGATGCCCAGCTCTACGGCGTCGTCGACTTGCCGACTCTGCAAGTCAGCAGAACTCTTCTTGGATACGATGTTCGTCCTTCTCCACATTTTTTTAATTGTGTGGAAAAGCTGTTTAAAAATAAATACAAATGAAATAAATAAGTAAAAATCTAAAACGCTTTGAGATCATGCGCTTCGTGGGCAGCGGCGGCTACGGCGCAGTGTATGAAGTGGCAAAGGACGGCCAGAGACTGGCAGCCAAGGTCGAGATCATCAATCGGAAGAACAGCGGCACGCTTGGCATCGAGGTGAGGAGGGAGGAGACTAAGGAGAAATATGAAGAAACTGAATATTAAGACATATTAATGAAGGGACAATTAATTACATTTGAAAAACTACTTTTATACATAATGAAGAAAAGGTTATTGAACAAATTAATCATTTCGAGTGATTCTTGGTTATAATAACAGGGTGTCGTGCTGCGTCGAATGCAGTTCTCGAAGCACGCGTGCCGCCTTCATCTCATCGCAACCAGCATAGAGAAGAACGTCAAGATCAACGTCATGATCATGAGTCTCCTCGCCTATCCACTCAACAAGTCAACGCTCTCTCTCTCTCTCTCTCTCTCTCTCTCTCTCTCTCTCTCTCTCTCTTTCTCTCTCTCTCTCTCCCTCCTCTCGATATCTTTCCACTTCAGATTGCGCCGTGCTTGCCCTCAGCAGCGCTTCACCCGTTCAACGTCCATTCGCGTTGGCATCCAGTGTCTCCAGGTCGGTCTTCCGCTCTCTCCCTCTCTGCTACTTCTTCATCGCCTCTCTCCCTCTCTCTCTCTCTCTCCCCTTCTCCCTCTCTCTCTCTCTCTCTCTCTCCCCTTCTCCCTCTCTCTCTCTCCCCTTCTCTCTCCCTCTCTCTCTCCCCTTCTCTCTCCCTCTCTCTCTCTCCCCTTCTCTCTCCCTCTCTCTCCCTCAGGCACTCCGCGACCTCCACTCGATCGGCTTCCTCCACCGCGACGTGAAGGCGGGCAACTTCGGCATCTCGCCTTCTCGCGTCGTCACTCTCATCGACTTTGGCTTCGCCCGTCGTTTCGTGGACGTCAACAGCAAGGGCCAAGTGCGCATCAGACAGCCGAGGTCTCATTCTGCTCTCATTGAGTCTCTCTCTCTCTCTCTCTCTCTCTCTCTCTCTCTCTCTCTAATTCTCGCAGAGCCCACGCTTCCTTCGTTGGCACCACCCGCTACTGCAGCCCGCACGTGCACAAGAGGAGAGAGCAGGCGAGGAGAGACGACCTCTACGCGTGGCTCTACATGCTCATCGAGATGATCACTGTTAGAGTATCACCCATTCTGCTGCTCTCCCCTCTCAACGCTCTCGCTCTCTCTTTCTCTCTTTCTTCTCTCCTTCTCCAGCCTCCATTCCCTCATCATCAACGTTCTCCATTTATAGGCGAATCTGCCGTGGAGCGAATGCTCTGAGAAGAAGATGCAGACCATTAAGGTGCTGCAGTATGCGTTGGCATTGTTGCTTTCCCTGCTTTCTCGCCACTCTCTCATTCCTCCCTCTCCACCTCTCTCCGTCTCCCTCTCCCTTTACTGTCTCACGAATCTCTCGGTCCCTCTTCTTCTCTCTCTGCTTCTTCTCCCTCTGCTCTCTCACCACTCTCTCATTCCTACCTCTCCACCTCTCTCTCATTCCTACCTCTCCACCTCTCTCCGTCTCCCTCTCCCTTTACTGTCTCACCAATCTCTCGGTCCCTCTTCTTCTCTCTCTGCTTCTTCTCCCTCTGCTCTCTCACCCCGCTCTCATTCCTCCCTCTCCACCTCTCTCCGTCTCCCTCTCCCTCTACTCTCTCATTCCCTCTTTTTCTCCCTCTGCTCTCTCACACCTCTCCTGTATCAGAAACAGCTGGGCTCTGATGTCCTGGAGAAGTGTCCGCAGGAGCTTCTCTTCGTCTACGACCACATCAAGTCGCTGAAGTACGAGTCCAAGCCGAACTACAGCCTCATTCTGCGTTGGCTGCGTCGAGTGAGCTTGCATGATCTAGAATCACACTACTCTTGCTTTATCTCTCTCAACCCCTCTACATCTCTGCCTATCTCTCTCTCTCTCTCTCTCTCTCTCTCTTGTCATCTTCACTCTCTCACCCTCTCTCGAGATCTGCACTCGATGCTGCATCCACGAGGAGGATCCCTTCGACTGGGAGTCCGGTGGCCGCCATGAGTTCGTCGCGAAGAAGCTCCAGGACGCGCAGCGCGAAGCTGACGAGGAATACGTGTGTTTTTTTCTTCTAGATATTGTCTCTTTTAGGAACGGTCAACAGAAGTGATAAAGAATAAAAATAACGAGAATTGTAGATGAGAAAGCAGGAAATGGAGGCCCCGACCATGAGCTCGGCCGAATCGAACTACAGTAGTGAGATGGAAGAGTCGGGGCAGAGTCTCTCGAGCAAGGCATCTGAGGGAGGCTCGAGAGAGGAGAAGGCGCCTGCCCAGCAGCCAGCCACTGGGCTTCTCGCACGCCAAGTCCGCTCTCTCACCAGCAGATTCAGCCAGTTCCTTGCCACCAAGGAGACAGCTCTCCCCTGATCCACTTCCTCTTCTTGCTCCTCTCATTCTCTCCTCCCCCTCTCACTTCGCTCCCTCTCTTTCTTGAGCATAAATCATTGTATAATGAATAGCCGTCCAATTCGCAATTACAGCTAGGCAAAAAGCATTTTTAAACAACATCTTTTCAATGCAAACTCTTTCTTGGTGTTATGGATGAAGTATTTCAAGTAAATTTATTAAGCTGAGCTCGAATCTCCAACAAAACAGTCTAAGGCAACTTTGACAAGAGGTTGGTAAAAGAGAAAGAGGGGCAGTCAGATTAAGAAAGTAGAGAAAAGAGAGCAAGAATGCGCTGAAGAGAGCGAACCCGGTCAACAATTCGATCTATATATTTTACAAAGCGCTAGAGCGCAGATAAAGAGGCGTAAAAACAGTACTCGGTTTAAAATTATCTAATTAAAGCACGAAGAATAGATACAATGAAGAAACCACTTAAACGGAATAATGCGAGAAAAATTTTAAAGAATAGATCATCGTTCGTTGAAAGATAATGCGGCAGTTGAGCGCGATCATTGAAAGTAGCAAGGTAACGTTCTCAAAGAACTCAAATTATACAAATTGTTCCATAGGTGAAGGGCGGTCTATGAGATACCCGAACAATGGAGACCACGACAATTATCGTCTCACGCGCTGCTTTTTTTCCACATTTTTGAGGTTCCAGGGGAGAAAGTTTTGACAACTGACAGTTTCGTAAGACAAAGAAGATTCGTTGAGTTGGCGTGAGTTAAAGAATTAGTCTAAATTATGAATTTCAAAATACATTAAGAATAATCAGCATAACCGAGCGGTTTTCAAGAGGAAAATAACAACATGAACAATTACTCACAGGAAAAAGAACGAGAGAATGTTGATATTGGCAATACTCACTGAGGTATGTGGACACGAGTGATGCATCTAACCGTAGAGTTCGCTTTGGTGCAAGTGTCAAGTTATTTTTACAGTGGGAAAGCTCAAAAGTGCAGCTTTCTACAGTATGCCCGTGAGTCGTGTTAGGACGAGGCACTCGCGAGGGGCGGGGCCGACTCTTCGTCATCGGTCGCATCGATGTCATTGATGACTGCTGAGGTGTCATCGGATCGATAGATGGATGATTCGAGGGGGTCGTCGTAGAGACGGGACTGCCACGCACTCGTAGAGTCTGCAGGATAATACATTTAGTCATTTCCATAGCGAATCCTCCTTTTACCATATAATAAGCAAGAGAAAAGAGAAAATAGATTGACCGTAGTCATCATCGGCCGCCGTGTTCGGAGCCTTGTGAGGAGGAGGGACGGGAGGGGGTTCGCTGAGAGGGCCGTCGTGGCAGCCTGCGAGGACATTCTTCTCTCTTCCTTATTCTTACTCCTGCTCACCTTCTCTCTCTCTCTCTCACTCTCTCTCTCTGCATACCTCTCTCTCTTTCTCTCCCTACCTCTCACCTCTCCTCTCTCTCCCTATGTCTCCTCTCCATCCTCTCCCTTCTCTCTCTCTCTCTCTTTCTCTCTCTCTCTCTCTCTCTCTCTCTCTCTTTGCATACCTCTCTCTCTCTCCTCTCCTTTCTCTCTCCCCCCATGCCTCCTCTCCTCTCTCTCCTCACCATTGTCATCCTCGTCGTCTTCCTCCCCCTCGAGCAGTGGCTTCTTCTGGGACTCGGCAGATGAGGCAGAAGACCCAGCAGGCTGCCTCGGCCTCATGGTCATGTAGTCGTCATCATTCTGGACTGGCGACAGGATGGTCTCTCCTGCCCAGACTCGGCCGCCCGCGCCGTTCTGGCCGATGGGAGGCGCGGCGCCTCCCGCGCGCAGCTTTCTCCTCTCTTGTTCCTGCTCGATGACGCGAGAGATCTGAAAGTCATACTTGTACTCTCCTGATTCCAATATGAAACAGTGATCCAATTCGTTACTCACCCGGTCGATGGGGTCCCCGGCACCAGACGGAGGCCAGCTGTCTCCAAGAGGAAGCCGTTCCTCGGTCAGCGCGTCAACTTTGGTTCTGTGGTGGCGGCCACTGGCGCCGCTGACCGCATCGCGACCGCGCGCGCGACGTGGATGGAGAGGAGGGCCGTCGTCGGGAAGGGGAAGGCCAATGCGGCGGAGAGCCTCCAGGTCGCGTCTTGCAGACGAGTCGCCGCATGACTGCAACCGATGTCAATGTAAATATGAATTAGAGATACTACAAAAAGAAAAGAAAAGGTTACAGTACCGCCTCGTAATCCGCGCAGGAATTGCTATGGTTGGCGGCAACGAAGGAGCCACGATAGCCTGCGCCAGTCATGGAGCCACGCTTAGAGAAGGAGCCAGCCAGGGAGGGGGAGCCGGAGTCACCGCGGCTGCTGCTCAAACGCTCCTCCGCTGCGTATGGACGCACCTCAAGGGTTCAGTTCATGGGAAATAAGCGGAGAGAGAGAGAGAGAGAGAGCGAAGAGTTGAGAGAGACAGATGAACACAGAGAGAGAGAGAAAGAGAAAGCGAGAGAGAGAGAGAGAGAGAGCGAGAGTCCACCACTCACCTCTATGGTTGGTCGCCCGTTCCGGAAAGTCCTGGGTGGGAGGGGTGGTGCAGGATGGTGATGCTGCTGAAGGAGTGAACTGGTTGTTGTGGAAGTGGCGTTGGCTGCGAGGAGATTGGGATTGAGTCCGTGCGGGGAGTAGACGTGGTCACCGTAGGCCACTTTGTCGTCTCTGACAACAAAAGGATGAAACATTCGTGACAGCCACTCAAATACGACATCGTTTATCAAATAAATATTAAGAAAGGTAATCACTAAAAAGTTATTTCAATAACTAATTTTTAAGGAACAATGAAATGAAGCAGACATGACAATTTCACAAACCGTTCGTTTCGCCATCGACAGAAGAAGTAGACGAGAGCGACGATGATGGAGAGGACGAAGAGAGTGAGAATCCCCACTAAGATCTCGCGGCCGTAGCTGGCGAGGAACGACGCCATGGCACCCTCTGTGAAATCGTTCTCTTTTAACAGTTCTTAGATTGCACTACCTCTCATATAAACACTCCGTCTACATTGAAAAAATTCATGCTCAAGGCATGAAAGACAGATTTGCAACCAGTACTCAGCAGCACACTAAACAGCTATTGAGAATGGGTGCGAATCTATCTGTCATCACCATGAATTACTCACCTTTCCTCGACAACTTCGTGCAAAATATATAACAATAAATTAATCTTCACAAATCATGGCACATCTGGTTTCTCTATTTACCCACCATCATCACAGCTGATGTTCTTGTAGGTGCCCGAGCAGTTGCCTGTAAACAACAGTGTAATAAGAAGATACTTATAATCTTTCATGGAGAAGATTTATGGCAAGATCTCTGGGGAAATGAGTGCAATGTGAAAAAACGGCGCTTTTCCTCTCCTTCTCTTCCATGAACCATTCTTTAATCTAACTTTCGCTATAATCTCTCAACCCATCTGTTTTCATCTCCAGTTCTATTTTTCCAAACCGTTGTTTTCTCTCTTCCGCCTGCCCTTCTTCTATCCTCTTTCTCTTTCTCTTTCTGATCCCTCTCTCGCAATCTTTCACTTCTTTCCTCTCTCCCCTGTCTTATCACTCTTTCTCTCTCATTCTCTCTCCTCTCTTTTTCCACATTCTCTCTTATCCCGCAGACTGTTTGCCCTGTCGGTCTCCTCCACTCTGGCCACGAGTGGATGAGACAATAAGCTGAGCTCGCCGCCCACTTTATCTAACAAAAAGGCCACCGAAACAATATCTGAACCCGTTTGTAGAGACCGAGAGAAGAAAACAGAAAACGGGGCTTTTAAAAGAGGGAGATGAGAGAGAGAGAGAGAGAGAGAGAGAGAGAGAGGGAGGGAGCGCGACAACGCAGTTTAATGTATAATAACGTATAATGAAACTCTACCCGAGAGAGAAAGAGAGAGAAAGAGAAAGAGAGAGAAATAGAGAGAAAGAGAGAGAGAGAGAAAGAGAAAGAGAGAGAAAGAGAGTGAGAGAGAGAAAGAGAGAGAAAGAGAGAAAGAAAGAGAGAGAAAGAGAGAGAGAGAGAGAGAGAGAGAGAGAGAGAGACAGCAAGAGAGGGAGAGCGAGAGAGACGAAACAGAGGGATAGAGATTAGACAAGGAAAATAAATGACAAGCGCTATAAGAAAACACTGATCAAGATTCAGTGATAAATAGTTTAAATAATACAAATAATTCGTACAGATGTAGTTGGAGCCAATATTGTGCTGGTCGGTGACGAGGTAGACACACTTTCCGTGGACACCGCAGATCGCAGGCTCGCGGTCGCAGATCGTTCGCTCCATTGACCAGTCTGCAACTTCATCTTTATTATACATTCTTACATATTGATCGTAAATCATGTTTAAAATATTAAATTAAGAAATTCCATGTACTCCCGCCATTCTTTTCTATTTTTCAAAACTGACGCAAAAGCTCGATTCGATTGCGTGGAAGATTGTGGGTAGAGGGCATGGTCAGTGGAGGTGGTCAGGGGATGGGAAGAGAGTCTGGATGGGAGCCTGAGGGGCGGGCAGAAGGAAAGAGGGGTTATCCCATAAGAAAGAGGGAGAGATGAGATTGCAAGAGATCAGCAGAAAAGATAGTGGACGAGATAATGCAGACAATAAATAATGATAGAGAAAATAGTTAGTAGAAAAAAGTGCAGAAAATATAGAACAAAGCGATGAGAAGATTGAAAAGTGATTAGAAAGATGAATGAAGAGAGAGAGAGAGAGAGAGAGAGAGAAAGATAGAGAGAGAGAGTGAGAGAGAGTGAGAGTGACAGATAAATCAGTCGAATCTCGTCTTCATCCACCTGGTGCACCCTCACTCACTGCTGTTGACAGGCGGACAATTCGTTTGTGGCAGAACGTGAGAGACGGCATAAGAAATGGTAGAACCAGATGGAACAGGGAGAGAGGGTTAGAGAAATAGGGAAAGGGGAAGAGAGGGAAGAGAGAACCAAAGGAACGCGCAAAGATTCATCAGAGAGTGTCCGACAAGGTTTAGACGAATTACGCCATACGCTGAGAGACAAGCCGCTGCTCTGTTCACTTTTAGAGTACCCATCACTCTTCGTCTCCCTCTCTCCCTCTCTCTCTCTCTCTCTCTCTCTCTCTCTCTCTCCTGCTCCTCGCCACCTCCCAATCTCCCTTCTTTTCTGTTCTGGCGTAATGATCATGGCCCCTGAGCCGTTTGCCTCCATCCGCTTCCTTCTGTTTCTGATCACTCTTTTGCAAGAAGCTTTCACTCCTTGGTCACTCCACTTTTACAACCCTCACTTTTCAAGATGTCAGCTCTTTCTCTTCTCTCTCTCTGCCTCTCTCTCTCGCTCTCTCTCGCGCTCTCGCCCTTTGCTCCTTCTCTAACCATCTCTCCCCTTGATCCCCTTTCTCGTTTACATCACCACTCATCTCATCAATTACTCAAAGAGCGATGCACAAAGGCTGCGCCTCAGTGATAGCTCATCTCATCATTCAACCAGGACAAGACGAGGGAAGAGAAGCAGAACCAGGAGATGGGGCCGAATTAGCAAAAGTTGAATAGGTGTACTCAACTAGTTCACTGCTTCAAAGTGGTGACCTTGCTAACCGTCAGGGACAGTTCAGGCCAGGAACGAGGCATAGGATACAAAAAGCACCATAATGAGGCAACCTTTTCTCTCTCCCTCACTCTCTCTCTCTCTCCCACTCTCTAACTCAAAATGGAGAAATGAGTTGTAGACTGACTAATGTTGCTGTCCCTTCCGTCGCAGTGCTTGCCAGTGAATCCCTGGGGGCACTTGCAGGTATAGTCAGCGTCGAAGGGGATGCACTCTCCGATAGGGCAACTGAAAGCACAGGGTCAAGCAAGAGGAGAGAAAAGAGAGAGAGAGAGAGAGAGAGAGAGAGAGAGAGAAAGGGACAGATCAAAAGCTCAAGATATCGCATCAAAACAGGTGCGCTTCAATTCGTAACGTTTACGCTGTAAAAAGACATTTGATCCGCTATTCTCTCACTCTTGATGTTTATCTTTGCTTCTCATAACCAGCATGCAGGATCGAGTTTACTTTCAACAGGGGCCATACTTCGGGGAGAGACCCTACTCATTCACCAAGGCTTTTGTAGATGGCGAGTGAATTGATCTGGTTAATATCGTGAAATGAGCAAAAAAAAGAAAGTGTAACCTCTTGGGAGGATAGGTCATGCCGCATGGATCAGTGTCCACTTCACAGCGGGCGCCGCGGTACCGGTCAGACGCGCACTCACATCGAAAAGGGGATTCATGAGATTTTATCATGATATAGATTGTGACAGCCGAAATTGTAGCAAATCAGTAAGTGGACAAAAACTTATTTCTTAAAAAAATCAAGAACAAATCACAACTAAAATTCTTAATTAAAAGCATTGTCCACAAACCTGTATCCCGCAGAGTCTGCAACGCATTTGGCTCCATTGACGCACGCTCCTTCGGCTCCTCCATCAGGAGCGAAGCAGACTGAGGCTGGCAGAGGACCGCAGCCAGGACGGGCACCTGCAGGGGATCGGGTAGTTCTATTCTATTTAGTTAGAGCAGCTGTATCTGCATCGCTTGAATGAAAAGATGAACCTCCATGGAGACGCAGACCAGTGCTGGTTAGAGGGAGAGCCGCCATCTGATCCAGTTTCAATCCGCGAATACACGCAGCAACCGGCCGACTCAGGGAGTACATGGAGTGGTCGAGACTGTCGAAGGACACCAGCCCACCGAAGATGACCGTCTTCCGGTGACGCCACAGATTCACCACATCCGCGCCCGATGGGGCCTCCGCAATGATCTGGAACGACAGAGTCAGATAAAGGGGGAGAGAGTGTGATCTCAGGAAGTGAGAGAGAGAGGGGGAGAGAATGAGAGAGAGAGCAACCATGGGACAACGTTTTTAAAAGTTCATCACCAAAAACGAGAGTGAATAATTCAAATTCGAAATACCTCATCGTATTTTCCTATTGATACACGTATTACCTTTGCTCCTTGGTCGACCATCATCGTGACCTGGCGGCCGACTCTCTTCACCCATACCGTATGCCATGAACCGTCCGCGACCTGCCAGATAGGATGAATCATGAAATCAAAAGGTTGTAGGATGGTTTTCCAGAACATGATGGGGTAAGTGAAAAATGGGGTCGAAAAACAGGGTGGGGGCGGTTAAAAAAACTAACCTTTCTTCCTTTTCTCTCGTTTTCTTTATAAAGTAATAAGAAAAACTCATTTAAAAAACCAGGAGGGGCTATTCAGGAACCACCAAAACAGGGTGGGGCGCCTTTTACTCCCTGGGATCAATTCATTAAAGGAAAACAAATGAGAGGAAAAGGATCCAATGATGACAACTAATTCTCAATGTTATTCAAAAAGCAAAACATATTTTTAACGAATTCAAAACAATTCAAACCTCAGTGCTGCTGGCCACGTTCTGCACACCCATTCCAGCATCCCAGCGGTATGCAAGCGTGCCTCCAGATATCTATAACATCAGTGGAAATGCAACATCTTCATTCCTAACTGATTGACTGACCATCAGTTAGCAATTATTCAAACAGCCGCTCACACTCCTATCCAATATCGAATTTCTTTCTCCGGCAAATAAGAACTCTACAAACTACCGGTTTGAACCATTACAATTAGAATGTTTTGTGTCCCCCCTTCCTCTGTTCTCTCTCCCTCTTTCTCTACTGTACCCTCTCCCTCTTTCTCCGCTGTTCTGTCGCTCTCTTTCTCTGCTTCTCTCTCCACCTCGAATGAGTGGAAGTCTCCTCCATCGCCCGCAGCATGCATCAACACTCCGTCCCTCGTGGTCGTCCGGAACTCGAAAGAGAGATCGAGTCGTGCTTCCACGGACACGGGCAGATCCACGGAGGCGAATCCAACTCCGTGGATGTGGAGGGCGGCTCTCTCTGCAACAAATAAAAACTTGCATCTCATCCATTCCCCATAATGTCCTACTTCACAAGCAGCAAATATATTACCACGACAGTCGGTTGAGTTCTGACCACACTCTTCGGCCATGTTACACCTGTCACCAGACAGGCCTGGAGGGCAGACACACTCGATGCGGCCGCCTGTAAAAGGAAGGTGCCATCAAAATGACAGGCGGAGAGAGAGACGGAAAGACAGAGACAGAGAAAGAGAAAGAGAAAGAGAAAGAGAAAGAGAGAGAGAGAGAGAGAGAGAGAGAGAAAGGATAAGGTTGAGAGAACAGAACAGAGATCATGAATAAGATATGAACGATTTACAGAGAGAATAAACGTACCTGGTCGGTTCTCGACGGGTATGCACATCTGCTCTTTCGTGCAGTGAGAGCGTGCGCAGCCGTCGGCTTCGTTCTGGCAACTCACTCCTCCTCGGCTGCAATTGCACGAGCCATTCATTGGTTCTATGCCAAATTCCAAATTAGGTTTTTTTTTCAGTCTAAAGACTTCTTGCACAAAGCGCATTTCAATAAAGTTCTTTCTTTTCCTTCTTCATCTCGGAAGATTTCTCCTCACCCCCTCGGACACTCGCAGTTGGCGCGTCGCTCGAAGACAGGCGCAGCAAAGGAGAAAGACTCCGTTTCTTCATCATTCCTCCCAGCGATCTTGTACCGTAGCCAGTCTGATTCGTCAAACACAACCTGAACAAGATTGTTCATTTCTTCATTGCAAATGTTCCAGTTGGAAATTCTACAAAAGAAAAAAAAAACTTCTTACAAAAAATAAAATTGAGACCTCGTCTTTGCACCCACTGCTGCAGCGAGTTCTCGTAGCACACGGGTCAGGCAGCACCAAGTAACGCTAAAAGACATTTTGTCACTTTTAAAAGTACGCCTTTTGTTGCTTTTTACAAATAGTTTGTTCCCTGACTGATCAATAATTCACTCTCTTACCGCTCGGGTCTTCGCGAGAAGAGCATTGTCTCCACGAGTCATGCGAGCGTAGAATTGGCGGGGAGCAATGAAACCACGCCCGGCTGGCCGCTCTGCCACGAAGGCAACGTCCACTGAAACCAACCACGGAGAAATGCCACCAAATCAACAGGTATTTTACCCCAATCAAAGATATCTTACTAGAAGTGTTACAGATTGCTTATATATGAGTGTGATAAGAAATGCTTACCTCCACTCCTCCTCCGTCCTGATGCTGCGCTCTCGTTATTTTCAGTGGTACCCTGGCGAACTCGTCGTCGCTCTACAAATGCTTTTGTTGAATTGTTGCATTTCCAAATTGCCAGTTCACTTCGTTCTATTGATATCTGGAAGCATTTATGCAAACCTCTTCTCGGTCGTTCTCGGTCGATCTCGACAACTGAGACAATCTTGATCAGATTCGGCTTGATGTTCAGAATCTGAATCAGGCCAATTCATGTCTAAGGTCAGAAGTAAAAAAAAAAGACAAGGAAGAAGAGGGGGTGAGAGTGAGAGAGTGAGAGAGTGAGAGAGAGAGAGACAAAAGGCCAGAAAAAAATGGAACAACAACAGTGCTGCTCTCTAAGAACATTGCACATCACCCACCTCTCCCATATCAGCCTTGAACTGCTCGAGATGTTCGGTGAAGAAGTGAGAGATGCTGGCCACTTCGTGTAGGCGGACAATCATTGTGTGCTCAGCTACTGTCTCAGAGATGTCGCTGACCTGAGTAATATAAGAGAGAGAGAGAGAGAGAGAGAGAGATACAATTATTAAAAGAGATATGTGGGATGGAAGATAGTTAGAGGGAAAAAGAAAGAGAGCCAGAGGGAGCGCGAGACATACAGAGAGAGAGAGAGAGAGAGAGAGAGCGAGGAGAAATGCCCACCTCAACCGTAGCGGAGGCATAAGTGAAGAACTTCCCATCACTCACGCTCACGTTGAAAGTGTGTATTCCGGGCTAAACAAATATTAATTTTTTTGAAAAATAAAAAAATATATTCCCCAAAGCAGAAAACCAAATACATAGATAAAATTAAGCGCTGACCGCAATTCCAGGTCCAGCAATGACAACTCCGCTCTCTGGGTCGATGTGGAAGTTGTGGGGAGAAGCTGAGGAAGAAGGAGCAGTCACCGACTGTTCAATGATGGAGAAGCGGAGGAGATCATCCGCATCCTCAATTCAACATATTCAACTCTCTTTGATCACAACTTCTCGTTCTCGCTCTCTCTCTCTCTCCCCCACTCTCTTTCTCTCCCACTCTCTCTCTCTCTCTTCCCCTCGTCTCTCTCTCACACTTTCTCGATCTCTAACCGGATCACTAGCATCCATCCAGCCTACAATGCCTCCAGCATACTCTCCGAGAAGAGTGAATAGCTGAGCCTTGAGTGGTCTTATTCGTGGCGCGTGGCGACTCTCAGCACGAAGGAGTACGGTAAGAGGACAGTCAGAGTGGCGACCGCCTGCGTCAACGGCACGAATCTGGAATTTCAATTCAATCAATTAGACAATCAAAATATTAATTAAACATCCAGGTTTTCGTCTAGAACTCTTGATTACCATCAGGGTAAAGTTATCACGGCGAATGGTTGAGAGAAGCGGTGTTGTCATCACAGCCAAGGTGGAATCGACTGTGAAAGCATCTGGAAAGCATGCCGTTATTTTTGAGAATTTCTGGTTATCCTCTCCCCTCTCTCTCTCTCTTTTCTCGTTCGCTCTCTCTCTCTCTATCTTCCTTCCTCCCCCCTCTCTCCCTCACACACACACTATCTCTGTGCATCCTTTCTCTCGCCCTGACCTGCTCCCTCTCCATGGATGCTGATGTTGAACGGTGGGCCTCCATACTTAGACGAGTCAGCGTCAGTGACTGCCAACTGCATCACAGTGTGGCCGGGAGCAACGTTCTCCTGTGAATAAAACGAATTGGCTAAAACGAAAGAAGAAATAAATGTTAAAATATTTTCTAGACATAAACCATAAATGACCTGGACAACGATGGAAAGATTGCAAACTACAAAGAGTGGCGCGTTGTCGTTCTCGTCTGACACTTCCAAGTCGAGGATTCCGGTGGAATTCATCGGAGGAGTGCCTCCGTCACGAGCCAGTACCTTAGATTTATCAAATGAGATATATCAAATGTATTAAACTAAATCCTTCAAGAAGAACTATATTTCAACTAAACAATGCGTTTTAGTGTACCTGGATACGGTAGTGCTTGGTCTTCTCGTAGTCGAGTGCCGATTTGAGTGTCACAACGCCAGAGTCTGCATCAACAGCAAATGGCATTCCCTCTCCGTCCACCTCCTTCAGCGAGTAGAAGACTCGGCCAAAGACACCGCTATCGGCGTCCTTTGCAATCACCTGTAATTTAAAAATTCGTTGTCTCTTCTTAATCACCTTTTCAATATCTCTAATAATAGGTCTCAAAAATCCCTACTACCGCAATATATTGTAATTCTCTATGCAAAACAAAGACAAACTAAAACTGTTTGAGGCTTCCATAAGGTTTGCTTCAAGAAACAACAGCGCCAGAAGGCTAATTTGTTGTAAGGTCGTCATAGTGAACTCGACTCAAACGCCAATGTGGAAGTGCTTACCTTGGCGACTTGGCTTCCCTTCTTGGCTGACTCGCTGATGACAACCTTGTATGGAGAACCGATGAAGGACGGGATGTTGTCGTTTACGTCCATCACCTCAACAGAGAATGAATATATAATAGCGATTAAATAAGTGGAGATAATAAAGGATAAAGGAAAAAATAAGTAAACAGAACCTCAATGTTGACTGCAGCTTCTGCGGAGAGAGGAGGATCGCCAGAGTCCACAGCACGAACTCGCACTGCCAGTCTCTGCTGCTTCTCGTAGTCAAGCACTTTGGAGAGCCGCAATTCTCCTGAAAATCACTCAATTAGCTTATTCATAGTTCACATGAAAAAGTGCCAGCTTCTGTTCAATAAATAATCAAACAATGGTCAAGGAATGAACAGTTGCATCAAAGGAAACAAAAAAAAAAACATTTTAGAGTAACAGCCTAACCTGTTTGCTTGTTGATGGTAACAAATCGGTTGTCGGCGTGGCCCTCGACCAGTTCAAATCTCACCATCTCGCCCTCGTCTCCTCCATCTGCCTTCAGCTTCAGCAACGTGTAACCGACGGCTTCATTTTCCAACACCTTAACATCAGCCTATAATTTAGGAAATACAAGGCCAAAAAGATAAATAAACACTAATGGTTGGGTAGGGTCTTTTGTGCGCTGAAAGGAAGGTAGTTTAATGTAGAAACTAAATTTTTGAGCAATAAGTGTTTGGGGTAGTGGCACAAATACTTGATGGGTGCCCTTTTTTTTACACCGAACAGAATTTCAAAGCTTACACTTATAGTATACTCTTGGCGTTCGAAGGCAGGGGCGTTGTCATTCTGGTCAGCGACTGATACGATGACGGTTGCTGCAAGAGGATGATGCGATGGAAAAAGCTTATATTACTAACTAGAAGAGGGGATGAAACGGAGAGAAAGTGGCAGATAGAAAGCAAAGAAAGAAAAAAGAGTGGAGAGGGGCAAAGTGAGTGAGTGAGAGAATAAGTGAGTCCTCGATATACCGGCTAGCCACAACTTACCCTGTGCACTCTTGGGCTGCTTCACATCTCCGTCTGTAGCAACCACGGTGATCTTGTATTCTGCCTGTTTCTCTCGATCAAGAGCAGCGACCAATGAGAGTACTCCGGTCTCTTCATCCAAGCGGAAGGCAGACAGCTGAAACAGAAATAAAATATCAAAATTCAGCAGAAACGTGGCAAATAAACCCGTAGCCACCAGCGATATTTTTTTTTCCTTTTAAAAGCTCATTCGACATATTCCTTAGACCTCTTTTGAAGCACGGTTTTAATGGTCCTACCATGTGGATATAATACGATCTCTTACAGATGTCATTCACGGTTGTTCATCTCTGACCTGAGCATCTGGCGCCATCGAGTACCGGACGCGTCCGAAGGCGCCGGCATCCGAATCATGAGCAGCAACTCGCGCAACGAAAACTCGCTCTTTCTCGGATGCGGCTTCATTTTCCTTCACAGTCACATCGTATTCCTTCTGCAATGAAAGAATTCTTGAACAAACTGCATAGTAAGTTTATTTTCACTCTCATGAAAAAAGTTCTGCATACAAGATATAAAGACATAGTGTAGAAACCTTTTCAAACTCGGGCGGGTTGTCATTCTCATCCAGCAGCAGAATAAGGATGTCCTCGTCACACTCGAATGGCGTAGCCGCGTCCCTTGCCGCTTCCGCGTGCCGCGTCAGGGCGAATCTGCCGCGTCGCTCGCGGTCGAGCACGCCGGAGACGCGAAGGTCACCGCTCTTCTCATCCACGGCGAAGGGGAGGCCAGAGGTGTCAGGGGAGACGTCACTCGATGAAGGCAGAAGAGAGTAGATCATGTTTGGAATGGATAATCCAGTTGATCCAGGGGCAAGAGGCTCCAGTTCAGGAAGAACTGTGCCTTCTTTGGTGTTCTCTAGCACCTATAAATAACCTTTTTGGGGTAAAAAGTTAAGTAAGATCAACGACATGAAGAATAATATTAACAATAAGAGATATCGGTCACTTGCTCCCTATTAAAACTGTTTTTCTCCACTTTTTTATGATTCCGATGCTCGATTCATAACAGATACACTTCAAGGTTACAAACCTTGATTACTTTCCGCTTCGATGGACACTCAACAGAGGCACGCGCTGTCGGTGTCGAGTGAATCTGGAATATTAATTCTTCATTCTTCATTTAGAGATAAAAATTGTTTTTGATATAAGAAGATGATGATCATACAGTGACAGTGGCTCGGCTGGTGTGAACTCCGTCGTGTGCAAACAGAAGCAGTTCGTAGCTTCTTATGCCCGCCGAGATTAGGGACTGAAATTAAAAAAATTAAACATTTGTAAAAAAATTAAGTAATAAACTATCCCGAATACGTAAGAAACATCCTTGGAAATGCAAGCTAACCTGTGGACTTCGATGGCTGGCGAGTGTGATTCTTCCCTGGTCATCTACGGCAAAGAAGCCATCCTTGTTGCCAGCTCCAATGAAGAGGCGAGTCTGGTTGTGGGGAGGCAGGTCGGCATCCTGGAATTGGAAGGAGAGCTATCATCAATCAGTGCTTCTTCTCACTTTATCATCTTCTGAAGACTGTTCCACTTAACTATTTTGATCATAGGCTCAGGCAATAGAAGTGGCTTACCGTGATCAAAACTCTCGCAATCGTTTGGCCAGGCACAAGCGAAGATGGATTGATGCGGATCGTGTAATTCGTCTCATCGAAGACTGGCGGAGAATCATTCGCATCGACAATCTAACAAAGCGAGGAAATTTTTAAAACATAACATAAAAATAAAAATTAATAAGGAAGAAAAATTGAATATGACAAACTTATGGCCTTGAAACAAAAGCGAACCTTGATGGTCAATGGAAGATCACTACTTTTGCCGCCTTCGTCAGTTGCGCGTGCAGTCAGCTGGTACTTCGACCTAGATAATTTATAAATATTCGCTGGAAAATAACCATCTTCTTTTATTCCAAAACCAGACTAACTTTCTCTCTCTATCGAGTGTCTTGGCCACTGTGAGCCAGCCAGAATTCGGATCCAAGTGGATGTCAGATGAGGATTCACTCTGAAATTCCAGTTAAAATTAACATTTCCTTGTCCTTAAACACAAATGGCAATTTAACATATCTGCTCCTTTTAAACTAGAACAACATAACATGAATATTTCTTTTCTAATTTCAAGTGTATGCATAAAAGAGAGACTGACATCCAGCAGACTGAATGTAATCTTCGCGTTCGTTGCATGATCTTCATCGGTAGCAGAGAAAACGGCAATGCTTGTTCCAATCTGAAATGTTTATATTCATAAGAGCCATGGCATATCTTTCTTTCACATTCTTTCCAGTCCCTCTATCCCTCCTTGGTTGTCCCACTTTCTCGGTTTCTCTCGATAACTCAGACTGACCTCTGCATCCTCGCCAACGCTGAGATGTTCGTAGCTGCCTCTGAAGAGTGGCGCGTTGTCGTTGACGTCTTCGACCTCCACCACAACTGTGGCCGAGGCGTGCGCCCCGCCTGCCGCCCGTGCAACCACAACAAAGCGCCAGAGGGAGCTGAATAGGTGGGGGCTTTGCGAGAGCATACATTTTCTTTAAAACAACTTCACCATATTACTACAACTATGTTATTCAAATACAGTCAGAAATTTTCTAATAATTAACAAACGAATTTTTATCTGTCGAAAAGGACTAAAACAACCTGACATCTGTTCTCTGTCGAGCAGTGCTTGGACGTGTAGTTTTCCGTTGCGGTCGATCGAGAAAGGCAGCGATTCCATGGTTGAAACGAGCTCGTAGCGGACATCGCCGATGTCTGAAGAAAACCTCTTTCCTCGCGGGAAATACAAGCAGACTATTCACAAAACTCAAGGAACATACAAATAGTATATGAGATATATTAATTCCAACAAATGTGCTTCTTCATTCATACCCGTCGCTGTCTGCTGAATTCCGCCAATCAGAAAGCCTACTTCCACATCTTCGGGCACGTTGAAGCGGTACAGGCTACAATAATATTAAATTAAATACGTCTTCTTATTAGTTGTCTCTTAATTATGATGTTAATCACATTTATTGTTCATTTGAACAACATCGGACTATTAAATGTCAAAGAACGAACCTGTTCGCAAATCTCGGTAGGGCGACATCAGGAGGGGCGACACTGACAGCCAAGAATGCCGAGGTCGAGTGGGGCGGGTTTCCGGCATCCGTTGCTCGTACCACCAGTTGGAGCGTGCGGCCAGCTGGAAGGGATACCCTCTTCATCTCCATCTCACTCGTCTCATTCATTACATAAACCATTCAAAGCAAATTTCAAGCTCAAGTATGACAAATTCCAAACTATTCCTGAAGTAATTAATATACCTATTCCGGAGAGAGTGGCTTCGGGGCCAACGGAGACAACTCCAATGCGTTCATCAATCCTCAAGCCATGAGAATCGCCGGAGAGTGCATACTCAACGTGGTCAGCTTCATCCGAGTCTACCGCAGACACCTGAGAACAATTACATTTAGACATCTCTGGGAGCTTCTTATATCAAGAATAAATAATGAAAACTTTCATATATTTTATTTTAAAAATGAAACCAAATTTTTTCACCAAATAAAGGCTCAATATAATAGGAAACCTGGATAACTGCTTCGCCTGGCTTAGCTGCTGCAGAAACCGATGCAGAATATCTGAAGAGAGCAGCACATCTCAACTTTTTCACTACTTTTCTTCTTTATTCTCCTTTCTCTTTCTTATTGCTCATGTTCTTATGAATTCTCTACCCAAAAGCGTCACTAATAATGCTTGACTGACTCCTTGACTGGAAACTCGGGCGTTGAGTCATTCTCGTCGGTGACGCGAAGAGTGAGCGTGCTGAAGGCGCGTCTTCCGAGTGCATCCGACACTATCAGTGGAATCCTCAAGATGGAAGGTTCATTTTTATTAATTGTGAATCAGTCAGAAATTGGAGCTTAACATTGTACAAATTTAGCTATTCTAGTTTACCCACAAAAAAAAAATTCCATAATAACAAAGAAAAAAGTGTCTTACACAAAGACGTGGCCATCACGGTAGTTGAGTACTCGCTTCAAGTGCACTTTGCCGCTGGTACCCTCTACGCTGATTGGCCAGGTCGGAGAGGAGGCGGTGCCCTTCTTTGCCACGCCCCCTCCATTGCTGCCACCGAGTGAGAATGAAAGGGGAGCAACTCCTTCCGAGGCATGCAGTGTCAGAAGTGGATGTGTTGAAGATCTTAAGATGGTACTCTTATGTTTTAGAAAAGGTTAGGCAAGAAAGGTAGAATATAGCTAAATGAATGACGGACCACTTAAAACAGAGGGAGCAAAAGAAGGCAACGACAATGGTTTAATTTAAAAAAATACTTGTGGCCAAACGAGAATACTTCATTAACCTCAAGTAATAGTTTATTTTAAAAGAAAACTCGTTTTTCTCCATGATTGCAGCCGAAAGGCTCTAACCTAGTCGGGCTTTCCTTGACAGTGACAACATATTGGCTTTGTTCGAATCTCGGAGGTGGAGAGCGGGCAGAAGAGATTCCAAGGGAGACCTGGGCAAGGTCAGGGTCTCGAATGCATTTTTAAACATTCCCAAAATAAGAATGCAAAGCATTCTGTATCGTTACATTCAGAACCTGAAGTCGTCCAAAAGCGGTGAAGATGCCATCAGAGACAGAGACATTCAGCGTTTTTGTACTCTCTTCCAGATCTTCATCTTCGATCTCTCGTCCAAGGCGAACCTTAAAAAAGAAAACTCAACTAAGAAGCTCTAGGCGATCTTACATGAATTGGCGGTTTAGAAAAGGTTGAATATGTCAAGAAGCCCCATTGACTGACCACTCCGCTGTTCTTGTCCACCGACAGCAGAGTGTCATCTCCGTCGATGACCGAGAAGAGAAGACGCGCTCCGTCTGGCAGAGAAGCCACGGTATCCTTCAACAGATTAGCCTATTAGAACTTATCCTTTTCAAAACACAAATATCTCAAGATAACCCTATCAATAAAGGCCTGTAAAGGTAAGTAAAGGCCTGCTCATATCGACAACCAGTCTTTACTGGATAGAAGAAAAAAAATGAATGGATGAGTGGCGCACCATGTCCACGACACTCATGATGGTGACAAAGTCGCCCGGCTTAGCCGAGTCCAGAATCGTGGCTGCTGCGAAGGGCTGCACAAAGTGAGGCGATTCGTCGTTCGCATCCACAACCTGCGAGGCAGAGCTTTCATTTTTATATAAGTTAGAGAAAAGTAAATGCTAATAGTTATTATTTGCATCCAAGAAGTGACCTCGACAACGACAAGGGACTTGGCTGGTTGTTCGAGGGCTGCGTCTCGAGTTGCAGCTGCGTGAAGTGTGTAGACGGGTTGAGTTTCGAAGTCGAGAGGAGCGGATAGCGAGAGAGAGCCAGTCGACGCATCCAGGGAAAACACTACAATTGTTCACAGTTCACAGAACGATGTTATATAACATAACAATGGCCCCATTTTATGAATTCTGAATAACTCTTCGACCGATGGTTCACTGATTATCGAACATAGTCTAGAAGTAACCTGTAGCATTGACTCCATGCAATGAGTAGATCACTTGCCCGTCTTCTTCTCTTTCTCTGACTTCCCCTCCAACCACCGTCACTCTGCCAATCTCCGTCCCTGAGGGTGTCTGCTCGCTCACTCGAATTCGGTACGTGCTGTTCACGAATCGAAGTCGTCGTCGATCTCCAGTTGTCACCTTATCAAGAAGAAAAATTCAATAAATTTCTGCTTAAAAAAAGAGGAAAAAACCAAGAAGTCAATCATTCAGTTTATTAATAACGTCGTAAAATATTTATTTGACATTTGCTGCAAGTGAAAGACACTAAGTCTACCTCCACAACAGCATGGGCAGTGTCACTTAGATGCGGTCTTGTCGCATCTCGTGCCTGGATGGTGAGATTGTAGAAATGGATCGCGTTGCTTTCTCTTTCATCATCGGTCATCTCTGCTGTTCTCCTCTCGAATGCTTCTTCTAGCGCAGACGTCGAGACGCTAAGCTCGCCTAGAACATCAATATCACAAAGATCCAAAACCAGTAAAAAAAATTTTTTTACTGCATACTACATTTCCAAAAGCTTGTCACTGTCTTTCGTACCAGTGTCCAAGTCAATTTCAAAGAGTCGTTCGTCATCGCCGTGTTCGATGGTGTAGAGCACCCGTGCATCTTTGGCATCACTCACAGCCTCCACTCTCGCCAAGTTCAACGACTGCTTGCGGCTCTTTGAGATCGTCACTTTCGTCGTGTAAGTTCGCTGCTTGAAGCGAGGCCGCGCAGCGTCAACAACCTTCAATCAAGGGTGCATTTTCAAAACACCAACTGAAAACGTAAATTACAGGTCAATTATGCGTACCTCAACGCGGACATCAGTGCCCGTCTTCAGTGACGGACTTCCCCCGTCAGATGCTACCAGATTGAAGTGGAAGTTGGCTTCTTCGTTCAGATCTTCGGCAGCGAGAATGGTGGAATCCTTTGAAGAGATTGTCAGCTGAGATGGTAGGTCAGAAGAGGAGAAGGAGACCGTTCCATTGATACCAGCATCCGCATCTGTAGCTCGAATGGTCAGCAACTGCAAAGATCACATTTCGATCTCCTTACAATGGTTCTTCCCTCGTCTGTTACTATTCACAACAGTGATTGAGATAATTTTAGACTCTCATACCTTTGCTCCTTTCTTGGTTCCCTTCGGAACTGCGACATGAAGTGGGAGACGGAGGATGACTGGCGGGTTGTCATTCTCATCCAGCACGGAGACGCGCACTATGCACTGCACAACTCGAGAGGCGGAGGGCGTGGAAGAGTGAGAGCGAGCCTGAATCATTACCCTTCATTTAGTTTGGTTATATGGATTTTGATTTGGTTATATAGATTATAAGTAGTGTGCTTAAAAGATCATTGTTGAACATTATTCTCAAGGTTTGTAAAATGAATGAAAGACAGAATCGTTGTGAATGATTTAGACTAAGCAGTTCAACCCGTTCATAAATGATACGAATGCCTGTATAAGAAACAGAGCTGCAGAATAGTACCAGCAAGGAAAAAGGTTGTACCCACCTGCACAACTAGCAGAATATGCGGTTCCTTCTCTCGATCCAAGGCTTGTGGTCCGATGAAAGACAGCTGACCAGTGGCAGCAGAGAGGACAAAGTCGTCCCGAACACCGAGGAGAGAGTACGAGACTGGAGAGGCGGCAGACGACGAGGCAGAAACCGTGTGCAGGACAACAACCTGGGAGGAAAGACTCTTAGAAGACCCAATATTTCATTCGATATTCAATAATATTAAATTCATAATTAAATGTGGAATACGAATTTTGCGTGAAAAAAAACCTACTTACCGTGACAATCGGGATTGGTTTCTCAGGGGACACGTTCTCAGGCACCGTGGCGGTGTACACGGACTGGGCAAAGCGGAAGTCGCTAGGCGGGCGGCGGACGTGGACTCTGACAACAGAAGATGCTGTGTGCAGGCCATCAGACACGAAGACGTCCAGCTGAATGAGGAAAGAGATTAAATCACTTTAATAAGAAGAAAATATCAACCTTCATGTATTATTGATGAAAATGCTTTTATTTATATGTATATTCTCAATTAATCACTGCGGGTTAATGAATTTTTTTTACACTTTAGACAAAAATGCTCTCACCTTGTACAGCCTCTCGGTGAAATTGCGAGACTCCCCGATGACAATGAGTTCACCAGAAACTGCATCGACACGGAAGAGAGAAGTGCTCGAGCCGTTCTCTTGCTGTCTCCTCAGCCGGTAGCGCAGCTCGCCTACCGTATCCTCGTCTTTAGCTTCGAGAGTAAGCAGCCGTACTCCTGGCACCGTCGGTAGAATCAGGTCAGCAGTGTATTCGGAAGACGTGAATCGAGGCGCGCAATCGTTGACGTCCTTCAAATAGCATGACAGCTAAAATTGGATATAATGTAAGAAGAACAAACGCGTAGTGTACGAGGACTGGTTATGAGGCATGAAGTGGAAATAACTATTTTTGAGCACATTTTTCTTAATCTCACCATGACGTTAACTACGACAAGCGCAGCGAGTGGTGACGTCATGACCGGTCTGCCCATGTCGCGTGCCACCACGTGGAAGCGCCATTCGTGAAGCTTCTCGAAGTCAAGGGGCCGACGGGCAGTCACCGCGCCCGACATGTAGTCAACCTGACAACGACATTTCTTGTTTTTCGTCTCTATCTGTATCTCTCTCTCTCTCCCTCTTTCTCTACATCTTCTACGTTCAGTCAATTACTTGTTCAATTCTACATCTCTCTAGCTCCCACTCCAGCCCATTCTCTTTCTACAACTTGTTATAAAATTGATAACAAAAATCTGACGGTAAAATAAGGATCATCTCCTAAGATGCGATAGCCGACGAGTGCATTAGGCCCAGAGTCACGATCAGTTGCAGACAGCGTGAGAGGAGTTGAAGTGAAAGTGGACGCGTCACTTTCCGCCACAACAGCGGCTCCTTTAAACGAGGAGAACGTTTACTTTTGCTTATAAAATGAGGGAAAGAACTTTAAATAAGTTTGCTCGAAAATCTATGAATACAAGAGGATATCTTTTCCACATTACTATTCGGTGTTGTTCAATTGAATGTGTCTGTTTTGAGGTGTGCAATAGCAGTCTTCATTAACCTGCTGTTCCATTCTCTCGAATGAATCCCCGGTAGACTTGCTGGCGGAAGACGGGCGGATGCTCATTTGTATCAATCACTTTCAGAACAACCTGAAATTCACTCGACCCTATTTTTCAAATCTATTCAATCGATTCCCCTAAACTGCAGTCGGCTATCCTAGCGCAACAAGATAGAATTGTTTTTCATCGGTTGCTAAAAAGGTAAAATCACAAACCTTTGTGGTAGCCTCCATGCCGTCGCTTCCCACTGCGGTCACCGTGCAGTTCACACTTCTTGTGCGCACCTTCGTCAGCCATCTGATAGAAGAACACGAATTCAACAGAAACAACAGGAGAAAGCTACTCCAGACATAGAAGATCTCACGAAATAGAAACCTCTTGAGTCGAATAGCTCCCGAAATGGGATGGACGGTGAACCAAGTGCACTTCTCTCGAAGCTCATATCGAAGGAGTTGGCCATCCGAGGCAGCAGAGGAGGCGGAGACAACGAGCAGAAGAGTTCCAACGGGAGTATTCGAGCGCACCATTCGATGGTAGACAGCTCTGGAAACAAAAGGACGTTATTTCACAGAGGTTGTAAAAGACGACATTTAACTTATAATTAATTGCGAGAGGCAATAATTAGAATCAGAGAAAGTGGCTCGCACAAACCTGGCAAAAGCAGGCGGGTGCTTCTGCTTCTCATCGCCACTGCTCGCGGAGCCGCGACGCGTCACGCTATCGATGCGGACGACCGCGACGCTGGAGAGCGCACCAGGGGCACCCGCGCGGTCTGCTGCGCGGACCGTGAGAATGGAGAGGGCGTGCTGCTGTGGACTCAGATCGACCGCCGAGGTTATTTCGCCAGTTTGCGCATCCAGGGAAAAGAGACCCAACTCGTTGCCTGAATAAGCAAATCGAGTCAATGCAGCAGATTTATTTACACTAAAGAATATTTATACAATAAAAATTTTTTAAGGACACCTTGAATAGTTATGCTTCAAGAACGAAAGAAACGAACCGCTGACGATGGAATAGGCAATGACTCCGTTCTCTCCAATGTCTGCATCAAAAGCTGTCACTGTGGTCAGAAGAGAGCCGGCCTTCGTTCTGATGCACATATTCATATTCATATTTACGTCAGATTCATTACTTGATGGCTTGTACATTTCTTCCTAATAACGTGAATAATCAGAAGAATCTATAAAGTGTATCAGAAATGACGCCATAGAACACAACTAACATCTTGTCGAGCAGAACGAGATATTCATGCGGAGTGAAGAGAGGAGCGTTGTCGTTCTCATCCATTACCTTAGGACGAAGAGTTCACTTTCATTTCATTTTCCGCCTTCCTTTTGTTTGAATACGAGTACACACCACAAAACAAGCAAACCCTTTCATCTAATAACAGATTGGTTTACTGCGAATAAACATAGCTGACCTCTACAGAGAGCATTGCATATCCGCTGAGTCCTCCAGCTTGCTTCGCCTCCAGAACCAGTCGAAGATTGCGTGCTGATTCGTAGTCCAGCGACCCGATCAGCATTACCACTCCAGTGCTTCAAAACAAACGATTCACCAAGACCATTTTCAATCATTTATTTATTTATATTTATTATCAATCTACTTTCTAGCTAAACATCTTGATGATTTGCTTTCTCGGGCAAAAGCACTATTTCTGTACTTTTCTAATTCATTCAGTCAAGAAGACAGCATCCCTAGAAATACTCGACATACCTCGGATCTATGCCAACAGCAGATGCCGCTGCTTCACCTTCTGCCTGGGAGATACCGTATTCGATCGGCCTGGCTTTCATGTCGTTACCGTAGCCAGAAGAGGCGGCTGCCACAAGAAGCGAAGTGCCTGAGTAACGAATAAATAAACAGACGAATTGGGATGTGGATGACAGGAGAGAATAAAGAAAAGCTCCGGAACAACTTATTAAAGAAAGATGTAAGTGAACCTATCGGCGTTTTCTCGCTGACGGAGATGACATATTCAGCTGATGAGAAAACGGGCCGACGAGTGAGGGAGCGGGATAGATCGAGGATCACCTGAACAATGCGTGTAATCTTCCTAGATCATGAATCTGACCAAGAATATAAGACAAGATTACAACGATTTAACGAAGAGGAGAATGCCACAATGACCTTGAAAGATGAGAATGAGAAAGAATATACCTTGGTATCTGCTGTTTCTCTTCCATCCGTAACGCGAGCGCGAAGCTCAATCTTGCCAACCCCTTCGGGTAATCTGTAATGACCAGTTCTTTCAACCGTTCACGAGCAACATTTCCTTCATGAGAAACTAAAAAGTCATAGAATATTTCTAAGATAATGCCCATTTCCATACCTCTCAATCGGCTTGGCGAGAACGAGAGCACCAGATTCAGCAGAGAGTGCAAAGAATGCGGAGTGGAGAGGCTCGGATGAATTGTCGCTGTCTTCTTCAATCAACGACCACCAGAGGATGTCATCATCGGGGTCCGAGGCAGACAGCATTCCAACTGGATTGCCAACCTAAACATGACAAATTATATGCCTCAACAGTGCGACGATTGCTCAGCTTAATCTCTAAAAGTGTTTTACAACTCAAGAGTCCTCTAATTCCCACACAAAAAAAAACAATAAATATGAATGCAAGCAAATGGCGTACAACATCGGCATCAGAAACAGCGTAGCGATACTCGTCCTTGCTGGCGAAGATTGGCTTGCGATTCGGGCCCTCCTTATTCCGTCTGAAAAAACCCACATTACCTCAGAATTGAAATAAAGGCTAATAAAGTCTGGAGGGCTGCATTCTATCAGAACAACATTCATGAAATCAGAATATCCAATCAATAGTATTCTATAAACCGCTGACGTCTGATTGGAAGCGTTCAGGACAATTCGGGTGGTAGTCGCTCTGGATGGATTGCCATTGTCAGAGACACGGACGTCAAGTGTCACCACCTCAAAAAAAGGTATTCCTCTAGCAAGTGCATCAATGCTTACAAGCAACATTAAGAACATAGAAAATTAAAGTAGTTTATTAATATTTAAACTCTAAAAAATAAAACAATGATCTTAGATATACAGGTAACTGTAAATAGAAATGGAGACAAACCTCTCCGTCGGTCATG
Organism: Allodiplogaster sudhausi; assembly: GCA_945643635.1. Lineage (NCBI taxonomy): Eukaryota > Metazoa > Nematoda > Chromadorea > Rhabditida > Diplogasteridae > Allodiplogaster > Allodiplogaster sudhausi. Next base: position 3,628,033 of record CALZFC010000043.1, on the reverse strand, counting down.
GGCTCTCTCGCAGAGATTCTGCCGTGGTTGTCGATGGCAAAGCGATTCGACTCAAGTGATGTTATGTTGAATGTCAGAGTCGCATTCTCGCCAGCGTCGTCATCCTTCACAAGAACTCTGCAAGTATTCTCATTCAAAAACAAACATCTACAAATTAAATCACCCAACATCTACCCTTCATCCCGTGGCGAAACCATGGCAGCTTCATCAATATTGAGTCGCTTACATGCAGTTCTCGCCCCTTCTTGTCATTTTTCACCACTCTCCCTCGTATTCTCACCTGCATAAATGTTCTTTCTTTCCAGTCGCAACGCTGAATTGTCTGTTTGGATGGACAAAGGAGGGTGAGTTGTCATTCTCATCGTCCACCACAACGACCACGCGGACTGACGCCGTGTTCAGCTCGCGCTCTCCAGTGTTCAGTGCTCGTACCTTAAAGGAAGCAAGAGATTGGCAATATATCGAAGTAAAAAATTTTAGATAGTAAATACGAGAAGATATACTATGTGTTCAGCTCAATGTAATTAATTTTTTTAAAGACTTACTTCCAGCTCAAATGTTCGCTGCATTTCTCGGTCCAATTTGCGAGCACCACCAGTAGCAATGTAGCCTAGATGATGATTATTGTTTTCAAGACCAACTAGTAAGAGAAACAGTAAGACAAAGGTTTTTTCGGAGGAAGAAAGTTAAGATTAATGATAAATCACCAGTGTTCTCATCAATGACGAAGAAGCTCTGCGGGTCTCCCTTCTCGATGGTGTAGCGGAAGATTGGTGGTCTGCCAGAGGGCGGCCAGTCTCCGTCATCCGCTTCTACTTTCACCACAACCGTGCCCTGAACATTACAGAACATATTAGCAGTTAGTATTACAACACAAGTATCATTCTTAACGCCAATGTTTTTTTTATATATTCCAGAACAACGTACTGGAGGCGAGTTTTCGAGAACATGAGCTTCGTAGAAGGGCAGCTTGAACATTGGCGAGTGGTCACTCCGGTCATTGATTCTCACGTATACGAACACGTGAGATGACAGCGGCGTCTGCAATGCAAACGTCATCCTTCATTGTGTTGACATGCCATCACTGATTTTATATCTTATGTTTATGTTTCAATAGAAATCTAAACAATCCTTATGTTTCAATAGAAATCTAAACAATCTGACAGGAGCGGCATCGGATGCCCTGACAGTCAGCCAATATGCCGCTTTCACTTCACGGTCAAGCACGGCAGCTGTTCGGATGTCAGCTTAATTGAAAGTCAACTATTATAAATACTTTAAGAGTAAATACGAAAAACGCTATTCTTTCGTGATTGCATGATGTAACACGAATATAGTTTGGACAATGAAATGAATAAAGGTCTATAATGAATGAATGGAGAAGACGGACTTCCGATGATGGTGAAGAATCCCCTGCCGTCTCCTCCGACAATCTCGAGAGTGACATTCTCAGCCTCTCCACCGTCCGCGTCCCTCACAATCAGATTGATGACTGGAGTGCCGATTGGTTCGTTCTCTGAAAATGCAACTATTATTTTTAATCCTACAAATTCAAATTGCGGTAATTTTCTAACTGATATGCACCCTGATCTGACTAATTTAATTCTTCCTTTCCTTTCCTCTTTTTCTCCGCTCTCTCTCCCTCTCGCAGTATCTCTCATTCTCTCCGTTATTATTGTCACTGACCAAAGACACTGGCTTCAAGGGCAATGGCATCGAAAACTGGCGGGTAGCGATTCTCATCGACATCAGTGAGCTGAACCACCATGCGGCACACTGTCGACTGAGACGACTCTCCGTTGTCAGAAACCTCAATTATAACGAGATAACTCGCCGTATCAGGCTTGGCAAATTTCTCTGGAGATAGCAATCTTTTATGTTCTTTCGCTTTATGCCCTTGCTAGTAAACACCTTACTTAAATCATAAATGAATACCCACTTCGATGCTCAAGTTGTAGATGGATCTCTTCTCAAAGTCCAGTGGATGGTCAGTTCGAATGAAGACACACCCGCTATGGCTGTCGATGCGAAATGGTACAATCTAAAACATATTTAGGCTTGTAATCAATGAGGAATTTACATTGTAGTTGTTACCAGACGAAGGAAAAATATGCACAAGAAACTGAAAGATCACATCTTGATTAGTTGATGAAATAAAAGAATGTACCTCAGCCTCTCCTTCGTACTCTCCGGCAACAAGCGAGAACTGCAGGCGTCCGTTCTCATCGCTGTCCCCGTCATGCGCAGCCACGCAACCCACAAGTGCACCATCCGGCCATTCCTCCGAGATTCGAACCTGCATGCTCAACTTTATGTTGTGTTTAGATGATAACTTTGCATTTTAATGCAATATCTTTTAAACATTACTGCGAATAGTACTCTTCACGACAATGTTCAAACACTAAAATGAATAATAATTTAGTGGTAGTAGTTTCCAGCGTACCGTGACTTCCTGCTCGACGCACTGCGGAGAGTTGTCGTTGGCATCGTCGACATCGATGGTGAGATTGGCAAAGGAGACTCGGGAAGGCTGGCCACCGTCGAAGGAAGCGATCGTGAAGCTAGGAGAGAGCAACAGTCAATTCAAGATGAACAAATAAACAAATACTGATACCCGTTAAATCATAGGCAAGTCGCAAGGCCTGCTTATAGAGTTAAGGCACATTTCATTTGCTAATCCGTTGTAAACATTAATTGATTAAAGAGAGGAGAGAGGCTGTGAAATATACCGGAGCGTTTCTGCGTGTTCCCTGTCGAGTGGCCGCTCCAGTCGCACTTCTCCGCTCTCTCTATCAATGCTGATCGGGCTCTTCTCATCGGCGTGCTCTTCTCCTTTCGCGCCTTAACATTCCACATTACTATTATTATTAGGTTCAATGTACAGATATACTCTATTAAATAAATACTTATGCATCAAGAAGTTTTCTAACAAGGGAACCATCTGAAGATATGTTGGAAGATTTTGATCTCACCTGTCCAGATCGATTGGTACGGTCAAGAAATGATGTCAACTATTTTTACTTTTTCCTTAATTATATTAATTTTTAAAATTTGCATAAATCGCAGATGTGGGGTGCTGATCGTTGCTTTACCATTGTCAACGACCCGCTTGAGATTTAAAATGTGACCAGCGTGGCGCAGTTAGTTGCGCGCTCGCCCGTTGTTTTGAGTGTCGCGGGTTCAAATCCAGTTTGGAGCAGATGTTTTGCTATTGTTTTGGATATTCAATTTTGGCAAAGTACATATGTACATAAAAATTTTTTTAAGGAGAGCGCGTTTACCATATTTATCTTCTCGTATTGGGCAATGGGTGTTACAATGCGGTCACTTCACCATGTCTGCAAATCCACAAGCGGTTGTTCGTCTTCTGCTGGATAGATTTGGCGTCTCTGATACATCGGCGGAATTCACTCGAGAGGACCATAAACTTGCACAGTCTTTTACCCTAATCCTCGAAGCTGCTGAACTCAACTCGCTACTGTTCGATGTGGATGAGACCCCTCTCTTGCAAGAAGAAGGAGAGGACAACGACTGGGACCCGGATGAAGCCGTTGACATTGAACCAGAAAAACCACCCCCTGCCGACGAAGAAGTCTCATTTTTGGGAAAGCAAGTCTCCAAGCTGCAAGTTTGTTCTGTTCATCCGTCGGCCTTGAAATTAATTAGCTTCTTGTGATTAATTACAGGTAAGAGACAACATCCTGAAGACAATCAGCGTTGTCTATCACCAATTCAAGCACCCGCGGTGCCAGCCGTTCCTTGAATATGCGTGGTTCAAGGCAGGCTATCTGGCCCACCGCCCTCCCCAATTCCTCACTCCAAACGAATATTCCTTTGGTGCGAACGTCGTCGGCCCATGCGAAGACCCGTATTGCTCCCGCGAGAGCTTTGTGCGATGCTCTCACTGTGAGAAAAATTTCTGCCTGAACTGCTTCGTCGTCGATTATCATATTTGCTAACTTCAAACATCCACCACCCCACTCCTTGCATTAGAATAAATTTTTTATATTTACTTAACCAAATTTGAGTATATTAAACTGCAGCAAAACATAAGCACCGGAAGGGATTCGAACCTGCGACAGTCAAAACTGTAGGCTAGCGCACTACTAACTGCGCCACGCTGGTCACATTCCAAGATTCAATTCAGGAATTCATAATTGCAAAGCCATTAATTTCCATTATTTTATGCAATTTTTAAAAATTAATATAAAATCGCCGAAGGCCATTAAGGAAAAAGTAAAAATAGTTGACATCATTTCTTGACCGTACTAATCGATCTGGACAGGTGAGATCAAAATCCTCCAACATATCTTCAGATGGTTCCCTTGTAAGCGACGTTACCAGTAGGCCCGCCACTCAGTTCGTATCGCACTCTTCCGTTGTCTCCGCCGTCTTCATCAGTTGCAATGACTTTCAGAAGCACCACTCCGGCCCCGCTGTTTTCCATCACTCGAATGCGGTAGAATGGCTGAATAAATAATCATTATGACATTATTTATACACTTTTTTTTAAAACAAAATAAGAATTAATGCAACGATTTTTTGTGTCATCATTTCTCATACAATCATATAGTCGCCATAAATGACCCTTGCACAAAGTAAGCTCAACCCTAGCTATGATATACTTTGTTGTGTTAGTAAAGTTGTAACTTAAGCTCCTGAGATCAGTCTTATAATCGCAGAGTAAGCAAGCAACTCAAGCATAACCCGTTCCATTAGCTAATGAAGGCACTGGGTGGGTCCCCAGAAGCAGCGACGAAGTCTCAAATTTCAGGAAGCCTAGCCCTTGACCACGCGGGATCGCCAGGGCAACCCAAGTTCCATTCAGTCATCTATTCGATGTCTCTCATAACTAACTCAAAACAAGATTTCTTTCTTTATATAGAGGTAGAGGCTTCCAAAATACTCCCATCCCAGCCGCGAACACTGGGCAACGGACATGGAACACAACATGAAAATTTGCAGACTTGAGCCCATCATCATCCATCACATCCAGCTTCTTAGCCGTCTCTCTAATCTGCCAAATCCGAGCTCCTTCTTAATCCTCCCTTCCCTTCTCCATCACATCTGTCATGCGTGCCAGTGCGCAGGGTGTTCATACATATATAACAAAGCTCCAACACCAAGCCTTCTCTTCATTCATTAGGACCTCCCTGCCCTTTTACTCTCTAAAATTAATGCTCTCTAATCCCCCCATCTTCTCTCTCTCTCTCTCTCTCTCTCTCTCTCTCTCTCTCTCTCTCCGTCACTATCGCTCTCACCATACTAATAATATCTCACTCATTTGATTCTCCTATCCGGCGAACACTCTATTACTCATTTCATTCTATGAATCCACGATCAAGAATACCAATAATTTAAGTCCGATCAACTTGTGTTGATAAATGTAGCAAAATTACCCATCTAGATGAAACGGATGCAAGCATAAAATGGATGCGCGAATGGTCAGTAAATAAACTCAGAAAAAGTGGCAAAATTTCCTGTAAAAACTGCAAATTCCACACCTTCTCAAAGACCGGCGCGTGGTTGTTAACATCCTTGACTCGGATGGCGTACTTTCTCTTTGATGACTTCGATGGCTGCCCGAGATCTTGTGCAGTCACTTCCAGCTCATGCAGAACCTAAGCGCAAATTATCATTTTATATCCTGATTAATTAAGAAATGTGCTCCCCTGTGCCCAAAATAAAGGCTCATCGCTTGCTCTGCCAGATCTGGGATAAAGGATCAGGAACCTCCTTCTGGCCGGGCTTGAGTAACTGCGTGAGTTGTCTGGCCACTCGCAACTCTCCACTCTCTGCATCCACCTCGAAGTACTTGTCCCATGTCGCGAGTTTCACAATTCCACCGTAACCAGCGTCGTCGTCCTTCACCGGAATTATGCCAACAACCTGCAATATTTTTACTTTAAAAATGATACATAAAAATACGTCTTGAAGTGTAAGTCTCATCGAGATCCTCTTTCGTGCGGAGAAAACTATATGCAACGCTTAAATATTACTTTATTTCCAGACACACTCTAATTGACCAGGAGCGTTTGACTTCAGGTCGTTTACATTGTCGTTGCCATTCACAATCTAATTTCAGCTAATCCCTCGTCCCTGCACTGCCTTGATCCCTTGTTCCTTGGACGCCCCTGCCACTTGACCCGGTCCTCCGCCTGCCCACTCCCATTCAAGGAGTAGTCTTTTGTTCTCCACGCTATTGTAAATCAGCAAATCAGACGCTGGTCAGGGAGTAAAGAATGAGACTGCAGGGGCAGAAAGAGTTACCGGAGAGAGAGAAAGAGAGAGAGAGAGAGAAAGAGAGAAAGAGAGAGAGAGAGAGAGAGAGAGAGAGAGAAGAGAGAATGAAAGGCACGTCAGTAGTGGCCATCTGCCTACATGAGGTAGAGCAAAACAAGGGCATGCACTGGGCTTATTCTCTCTCTCCCTCCTCCGTCTCTCCCTCGCTGCGGTCCTTCCAATTGAATGCAAGGCATTGTTTGTGCTTTCGAGAAAAGCACCGTTGTTAGCTATCAAAGCCTGGGGATGCGCTTCTCCTCTGGCTGTGTTATTAAGAGGTGCAAAAGGCGTTCTAAAGCCCAACCCCTTGCGAGGGACTCCATCAACTAAATTACGAAGCTTTCCATGCAAAGAGAGGGCTTATCCCCCGCAATCCAATCGGCAACTCATTGTCTACTTCATCTCTGCGAAATGGAATAACAACATCGAGTAAATGAGTCCCTGGGATATTCTTATGCAAATGTGAGGACTGCGTCTTTCTCCCTTAATTCTCTCCCTTCCTGCTTTTCTCTCTCTCTCTCTCTCTCTCCTTTCTCTTAAGAACCAAGTAGCAGCATGCCTTTATCAGGTTGCGCGAGTACACTTTCACTTGCCAATGACCCTCCGCGATCGGTTGTCCATACACTCCCTGCTTCTCTATACTCTCTACTTCTATTGAATTCTCAACTCTCTTGTTGCCGTCTCTCTCTCTCGTTCACTCTGTTCTCACCCTCTCATAACCCTCTTTGGTTGGCTGCAAGTCCGCAAATGAACCAGCGGGCTGCACGGGCAGCGCAACAATGCGCCTCTCTCGCATCTCATTATGCCAATGAGAACGTGAAATAGGAGATATCAAGCACACAACATTTCAACAGGAAAGAGGATTGCATTCTGCGCGGGAGAACGACGTGATCGAGAGGGGGGACAGAAAGAAAAGAATGAGAAAGAGAGCATGAGAAAAGAAGCAGAGAAAGAAAGGAGAGAAAGAAAAAGAATGAGAAAGAGAGCATGAGAAAAGAAGCAGAGAAAGAAAGCTAGAGTTCAATGCAACACAAACGGTAAAAGTGCAATAACTTTCTTTTTCATGCACTGTATTTATTCATATATTTATTTGAAGTGAACAAACCGTTGAAATGTCTGAGTCCTCGTCGACTTCGAATGCCTTCTCCTCCTCGAGCAGTACGGGCGAGTGTTCATTGGCTGGCTGCTTCGGCGCACGAGTCTCCGGCTGTTTCGGTACCTCAAAGAACAACACATCTTTTCACTTTCAACGTGTATCGTTCTGTATAATTATTAGATAGCATCTTGCACGAGTCCACCATTCTAAATATATATTTAAAAAAATATATAAACCTTGGTGCCGTTTCGGAAGAAGACGAGATTGACCTGGGCTGCTCTCGCGAGTGGTCTTCCCCAATCCACGGCCACCACTCCCACCTGCCACGAAGACTGATTAGATGGCATCGGGGACGCGAGGGTGATCTACAACATTTTCAAGTCGTTCCGAGTTGTTTTAATGGGTAAACAAAGGGATTTCACAAATCTAAACAGGAATTAAGAAATTGGAAAACTCACTTGGGAAGCGAAATATTAAAACAAGCTATCTATATAAATAAAGACCTCTCCACTATCTGCATCGATTGCGAGTGGAATGGAAGAAGAGGAGAGCGGAATGATCTTGTAACTGATGCGGCCGTTCTCTCCAAAGTCACGGTCAAGAGCGGAGATTTGTAATAGCTTTGCTCCCTTAAAATAATACACATTATTTTTCTTTAATCCCTCTTTTGTATTCGAGCATTATCTCAAAAGACTAAGAAGAACTCACGGGCTTGGTATCCTTCGGAATGGGAATCGGTGCATGGATTGTCCATTTGACCGCGAAGTCGGGAGAGTGATTATTCGCATCCAGCACGTGCACGAGTACGGTAGTCGACGTTTGGTGCCCGTGTCCGCGAAGCTCAAATGGCGGCAACATATTTTTTGAATTTTTTAGAAAACATTCGAGAAAGCAAAAGAACCAACCTTGGCGAGAACATTGAAGGTGTACTCGGTTGTCTCTCTGTAGTCAAGCCTCGTGGCAAGCCTGATCCGACCGCTATCCTCATCAATCGAGAATGGAAAGTCACCGCCTTCGCCACCGCCACTGAGTTGTTCGATGCTGTACCTTAGAATTGTAAAGCGTTAGAACTGATATAAACAACGCCAGCAACAAGTACAATAACAAACAAAGTTAAAAGTGTATTATATATTGTTATTATTTCGTTACGAACTCATCGTATACATATTTAAAAAAAAGAAATATGACTGACGAGACTGCAGAAACGTCCTCTCTCCTGAGCGGCTCCGCTGCGACCACCCCCACGGTCTCTCCAGGGATGGCAGCTTCACTCACAACCAGTTCGTATCTTGGACGAGCAAATGAGATGTTATGCCTTTCCACAGTCTCCACAACGATTTCAGCAGTTGTGTTCCTAAAAAATTCACGTGTTCTACATTACTGCTTCAATAACAGACTAGGGAATAGGAACTACAGAGCAACTCAATTGCTATCATACCTGTCCGGTGAATGGTCGGTCCCTGCTCGAATTCGTACGCTGGCGCCAGGGGAGATTCGGGCATCCGCCCGAGTCCAAAGAAGCCAGGCTCCTTCTGAGGAGGGCGCCGAGGAGGAGGAGCGTGTCCAAGAGGATTCCCGCTTCAACTCGAAAAGCCGGCCAGAGTCATGCTCATCCATCAAGACAACTTCGTGCTTCGCCTCCAATAATGTTAACTCCATCAAATACATTATGACATCTTGCAAAGTTAATCATGAAAAAGAAACTAATTTCAGCTCTAGAGCGAACAAAATAACTTTCACTAATTGTCAGAGAAAAATCATCAATAACCCAAGGGATACTCTCTACATTTCAAAGGGATGCATGCATTCACAAGAATAAACCCGAATGCCCCACCTCCTTGTCATCGTCCTCCACTCGAATAACAGCTGCGAGTTGTGGTTCTGCTGTCGCCTCCTCCGAGGTGTCAACTGGCCGTCGTTCCACGAGAACATTCAAGCGATCTCGTCTACGATGCACTACCGTAATCTGTTGGAACAATTACAATAAGTCAGGATGCCAAGGATGTCTTCTCCCAATAAACAACAAAGTTAAAATAATACGCCATTTTGTCTAGAAAGTCTAGAAATGGAGAAAGTCCAATGGCTGAGCATCGAAGGAGGCACTGACCTGGACATCAGCAAAGGTCTCGGGTGTACGGGTCTTGTCGTCGTAGTAGAAGAGACGGCTCGCGCGATCTTCCAAGCGAACTCGCAGAGTCACAGTTGAGTTGTACCTAGACAGCAAAATCAACCATGAAAATTGAAAGAGCATCAAACGAGAAATAGTGCAAGATTAAAGTTTTTGAAGGCCGGTGCGAGCTAAAAAAAAAAATTTTGAGGGACGAAGAAATAAAAACAAGAACAAGTTCGACCTGATGGGCGATCTGAGCGTGCGGATACATCCAGTGGTCGGTTCGATGTAGAAGTCGGCAGATCGGTTGACGAGAGAGAAGAGAACATCCGAGTTCAGACCGGCATCTGCATCCGAGGCTTCCATGCAATACACCGAAGTGAACGGCGCACTCTGGAATTACAGTCATTAGCACTCTAGCAGAGAGCCACTTCAATATGGAATATAAAATAGGAATATGTAAAATGAGTTGTGTTATTTTTAATGCGACTGGAGATTGAAAGGACGTAGCAGACCATGCTGTCGATGACAGCTCGATGCTCGTCCATGACCGGCCACGGACTCTGCTCATTCGCGTCTCTCACCACAACTCGCAGCTTGGTCTGGTCCTCCAGTCTGCTCTTGTTTCGCAGGCTACACAGCGCTTTCACCGTGAATGAGTACTCCGACTGAAACGATCAATTAACTATGAACAAAAAAAAACACAACTAATAGCAAATGACAGAAGCATCCAAGTTACGCGAGACACGCCAACCTCGTGCTCCCGATTCAATGGTGCATCCGTAGGCTTCTGAGTAAGACGGAGAAAGACAAAGTTCCCAATGCGAACCGGCGCAGCTTCGAACTTCTTCTTGTTGGGACCCTTCAATGAAATTAAATCGCTGAAGCGAGAATATAAAGAAGAAAAAAAGAAGATAAAGAAGGAATATGAACATATGATAACTAGATAAAGAAGAAATGCAAGCAACTGATAAGAAATGATCAAAATAAAAAAAACAACAAAAGCAAATGCAATCAATCCTTACCGTAATCCGAAATTCCACTTTGTCACACGAATCCAGCATTGGAACTCCGACTTGTGCCATATCATCTGATCTGAAACGACGCTAACTTCGCTAAATGTCGCGAACGTTGCGGTAAAAGAATGTAATCGGTAAAAGGATGCAGTTTGAGCGACAGCTGAGCAATAAAAACATTTTATATTAAACCGAATTCTAAAAAGGGCACAAATGCTAGCCTCGCTAATCGCGCGCCATTCTCAACGAAGCTGAAGTTGTACAGGGGCGCGGTGAAGGCGAACTGAGCAACCTGAAGAAAAATTATATAACTGTCAAAATCAATAGAAAGAAAATTATTCCGATGTCGACGAAATAAGAAACTCATCTAAACTAGATAACTTACTCTGTCAGTGCGTCTCGCCTCCGCAAGGCAAGAAGCGAGCATGAGGAGAAGAGTGAGGAGATGCAAGCTTGACTTGGCACCAGGCCAACTTTCATCTAGCGGCCGCCGCCGACGCCGCGCCCGGCACGACGCCGCGTCCTCCATTGCTTCCCTTTTCTCTCCTCTAGCAGAATGATGAGCTCTCTGCACTGTCTACTCGGCTCATAGATGAAGGAGTAGCTTATGAACTGGATATCTTCGAGGGCGTACGGAGAGCCAGAGATGAGATCTACAATCCAGTCAACATTATCACTCTTAGAGTTACCGAGGATCTCCTCGAACGCCAACACTTCTGCTCAAGAGCACACGTCAACAAGTTTACGATGGGGGATAGCAACAAAAAATAATCAGCAACAAATGTTTACCAATAACAAGTACAACAAGCACCGAAGATGTATTCTAATCGGATCCCGTTCGGTAATTGGATAGTAAATTTGCGAAAGAGCACGGGCGAAAGAGAGAGTGTGAGGGATACAAAGAAGGCGAGAGATGAATTGATGAAGAAGAGAGGAGAAAGACGGGGAGGGGTTGGCGCGCGCGTGTTGTGCTGCATTACCCACCGGATCTCAGATGCTGGAGCAGTGGGAGAGGGAGTGCAGCGGGCATATCTATAAGAGGAAAGCAGAGAAGGAAGAATGGAGAATAGGAAGGAGAGGAAAGTAGATAGAAAGAGCGAGCAATGGAATGAGACAGGGAGAGAGAAGGAGAGAGGGTTAGAGAAGGAGAAGTGAGAGAGGATATCAATTTGATGTTTGGAATGATTACCAATGGTCGAGTGAAGTGATATCCGATTATCACAGATGTGTGTTCTCCATGACAAATTGCCGAGAAGCTAACAAAAAGGAAGCCGCCTTATGAAAAAGCCGCCGAAATGAGAAAAAGAAGAACACTGCAAGGTAATGAAATGATCAGCGGTAGCCGTGGGAGGAGAAGAGCAGACCAAGGTCAGCTTAACACCTCAATATGCGGATGGCCAGTAAAACACTTCTGAAAAAAAAAATCATTAGCTGAAAGCCAGCACAACAAGGACGAAATTAATGTTGTCTATTTTGTTAGAGCGACCTACATCGAAGTAAGAGACTGCAGAGTGTCAACTTGAGAGTGTGTTAGGGATGGAGAGCGTGCGGGAGAGTGACGTTTAGAGAGATAGATAGATAGAGAGAGAGAGAGAGAGAGAGAGAGAGAGAGAGAACCAATGCGGTGTAGAGTAGCTTAATGAACTTGAATATGACGATGTCCTTTTCACGCCAAAGTCCACTTCAATTGCGTCTTGCGAGTTCGGCCTCAAGGCATTTACGCCGTCATTTGTAGAATGAGAGAATAGAGAGAGAGAGAGAGAGAGAGAGAGAGAGAGAGAAGAGAAAGCAAGAAAATGAAGAGGGCGACTAAGAAGTAGCCGCCATGAAGCGTAAGAGAAACTATTTAAGCGGAATGTGATTTGAAGGGCTCGGGAAGGCGCGAGAAGGAGGAGAGAAAGCAGGCGCAAGGTTGCAGCATGAGCTAATAGTTGATGCAAATCGCTTCTTCCGAGAAGAGATTTGAAAAGGGACAGAAGAGAGCGAGAGTGAAAGAGAGAGGTTGAAAAGAAACAAAGCAAAGACCCTGAAATTTTATTGGGGAATGGGCGAAAAAGTAGCACCGCTTGGATAGCGCGTCAAAAGGCAAAGTGAACAACAAACATTTCTAATAATAGAAATTCGACTAAAAAAACAATGTAATATTCCGGCTCCAGTGATAAGCCATTCGAAGAAACCGTGAGGCGACTGACACTCGGGCTGGAAAATGACGGACTACAACACAGCAAACATAAACCTTCGCGCAAAACCGAAAGAAGAATAACAACGAGGATACCAATAAAACGCCTAAAATATAATGCGTACGGGCCGTGATGTGATAAAGTTTAAAATCTTTCGCCATGTTGAATAAAGAATTTAATAATACACACTAAAATTTATAGTGGTGTCAATTTCTCAGGCTTTTTTCCTTTGCTCAGATTCGATGGAAAGACTGGCCATAAGAAGTCGCCTTTCGAAGACAAAGTGAGAAGAGCAGAAAGAGGAGTTCGCTTCCCTTAGGGGCCAAGCCATTCTGGACACTTGGAACTCTAGTAATCGAAGCTAACGACGATGAGCGAACGGAGGATAGAAATAGAAATGTATAGCCGGGCAAGGGAAGACCGCGTGAATTATTCAGCAGAAGGGAAGGAGAAGTCGAAGAAGGTCCTTTCAGATCGTACCATTTATGCCATTCGCAACTTTGGATTCGACGAAGACAGAGAACTTTTTATGCCATCAACAGAAAAGAAGACGAAGAAGGCCTCTGGTACTCGCATTGACAGGAGGAAAAAGCGGTGATAGCTCGTATCCCTCCTGATTGTGAGTAATCAGGAAAAGAAGGGAAAAAGAGATTGAAAGCTTTTTCGCAGACCAATCATCAGAGGAAATCGTGCACATCATGCAATGCAAACGACATCATTTAGAATTTCACGGTCGCGGAAATGATGGCAATGACCATCTCTCTCTCTCTCTCTCTCCTCTCTCTTTCTCTCTCTCTCTCCTCTCTCTCTCTCTATCTCTTTCTCACTTTCGGTCTGTCTGTCTGTCTCTCTCTTTCTGTCTCTCCGCTCTCCCACTCTCCCTCTCCCTTTTTCCATCTCTATGATTTTCCTCTGCTCTTCGTCAACGTACGAGTCAGAAAAGTGACCGATTTGTTTTGTCTAACATCATGATCTCTCTTCTCCTCTCTCTTCTCTCATCTAATCGTAAGCCGCGTGCTAGCATAGCAATGCATGGAGCGAGCCGTTGGTGGAGAGGCGTGGACAGATAGAAAGAAAGATAGTGAGAGTGAGAGAGAGAGAGATAGAGAGAGAATGATAGAAAGAGAGAAGCAAACACAGTGAGCGTGACCACTCCGTTATCATCACAGTAGGCCTTTTCACCTTTTTGCACTTGCTCTCAGCTCAAGTCATAATCATTTTTCTCGTGTACACGGTGACTGGTACCCTCATAGAGATGTTGGCAGGCCATGCCTTCACTTTCCTCAACAATGACTGACTGCCAATTTTCTGCACTTTACCTGACTCACTCTCACTTTTCTCTACCAAAACCCCTCATCTCCAGCACCTTTTCCATACACATCCCCCTTCAAGTCTAGCGTTCTCTATCTATAGCTGCCTCCATCTCTCTCTCTACAGCTGTCTCCATCTCTCTCCCTCCCTCTCTCTCTCTCTCATCGTCTCACTGTGTCTCCTTCCCCAAGATTGCGTTACTCACTCCCAGTCTCCTTTTCTTCCTCACTCTCTGCATCTCTCATGCTGTCTCTTCCCTCCAATCTCTCTCCTTATATTGCCTTGAATCAAGCAGGCCGTCCTTACTTTTTCGCCTGGTCAGCCATTGCCATGATGGGAAGAACTGACGCGAGTTGAGTCAAGGGTGGAAAGATGAGAAGGGAACGGCTCTGGGAGTGAGGCAGACACTGATCGAAGAAGGCATGATGGGGTCAGGGCAGAGAGAGTGCAGAGGGAGAGAGACGGTAGAAAGTGTTAGAAAGGGCACGGCGATAGAGAGAGAGAGAGAGAGAGAGAGAGAGAGAGAGAGATAGAGAGAGAGAGATAGATAGAGAGAGAGAGAGCGATAGAGAGAGAGCGATAGAGAGAGAGAGCGATAGAGAGAGAGGGAGAGAGAGGGAGAGAGAGAGAGAGCGATAGAGAGAGAGAGCGATAGAGAGAGAGAGCGATAGAGAGAGAGAGCGATAGAGAGAGAGAGCGATAGAGAGAGAGGGAGAGAGAGGGAGAGAGAAAGAGAGAGCGAGAGAGAGAGAGAGCTTGAGTGAGAGAGTGAGAGGGACAGCATGAGTCTACTCATGGCTTCCGATCTTGCACCTGGCAGCAATCTCTGAACAATAGCCTCAAGTCATCTTCGGATAACGAAGATTATAGAAGCGGTGATAGCACAAACTGGCAAGGAATAAGAAAACTGCAGTAGAAGGAAGAAAGATGCGTGAAATAAATGAAAAACAAGTCGGAAGAATAGTCGAAATTGACGATGAAGGTTAAGAAAATATTTGATGGATAAGTGCAGACAAGACACGCGCAGACATTTCCAAACTGTCTAGTGAAGATGGATTGTGAGGAGCAAAATGCTGATAAAATGAGAGAAATTGAGAGAATGAGATCGCGCTAGACGCAGAAAACGAAGAGGAAAAGAAAAGAGCGAGGGAAACTGAGAGAGAGGCAGAGAAAGAAAGAGAGGGTGCTTTTCGCTCACTTCCCACCAGACCATCAGTACAAGCAAGAGGTTGGAGCAGCTGAACAAGGCCTTCGCCGCATAAAAAGGTGACAGGCCGAGAGAGCCGACTGATCAGAGAAGTCAGGAGCAGAGAGAGAGAGAGAGAGAGAGAGAGAGCGATGGAGGGAGAGAGAGTGAGAGAGAGCTACGGAGAGAGCGAGAGAAAGTGACTGAGAGAGGACAGGATGAGAGCGGAAGATACGTGAGGCATTATAACGAGGTGGCGGACGCCTAACTAAGCTGATCGCTCCTTCTCTCTCTCACTCTATTTCTCCTTCTATCTCTCTCTATCTCTCTCTATCTCTCTCTCTCTCTCTCTCTCTATCTGTCTCTCTGTCAATCCATGGTTTTTTTTTCTTCATCGTCTCTACAACTGTCTGCAGCTGTCTGATTTGGCGAGTAAGAGAGAGAAAGATGGAGAAAGAGAGAGAGAGCCAGAGAGAGAGAGAGAGAGAGGGAGAGAGAGCGATATAAAATGAGAGTGGAAGACCTCAGGGTGGGGAGTCGAGGCTGAGGGAGAGCGGGCCGGGTTGGTCTGCTTCCTTTCTCGTCCACTCCTACCTTCTCCAACACAAACGCCAACAAATAACGACAACGCAAGCAAGATTACGCAGAGAATAAAGAGAGAAGGCTATCAATGATATCGTTGTGTACTCTTTTCTCTGAAAGAGAGAAGAGTAACACGAAGAGAAGCACAAAGGCGAGAATGGTCGCCTCAGGCTTTTCCTCGTCTTCTTCTCCTTCCCGATATGCCGCTTTCAATTCTTGCTCTTTCAAAGGAACGAAGAAAGGAGGGAGTAGAGACGGAGAGTGACAAAGGGAAATATTATTAGAACGAATCAAAGTAGGGGAAAGGAGTAATGGAGAGAGAGAGAGAACGCTAAAAGTGATTGAGAAGGGATGATAGAGATAGAGAAATGTAGGGAGTAATAAGAGAATAAATATGAAAAGACTTGTTCACATCGCCATATTATATTAAGCGGGCGCAATCGTTCTCTTTTAATTCGACCAGCTTTACTTTCGTTGAATGTCTTCTCCGGCTGTTGACTGCTCGCCTCGGCGAGTGGGTATTCCTTCGGTAATTCAGTCGCCAACTCTTTTCACTCCTCCCACGGTTCGCCAGAAAACACTTCGATCCGTGCCGGACCGTCATTCTTACTGGGAGTGACCAGAGCGAAAAATAAGACAAGGAGAGTAGCAGACGGGAATGGGTGGGTTTAGTTGGAATGAATAACTAACAGAACGGTAAGAATGGCAGTGCGATAGAGCTAATACTGGAGATGATGAGAGTTGAGATTGCGGGAGGGGGAGGCGGGAAAAGGAATGTGAGAGCGAGCAAGGCGAGGTGAGAGAGACCGAGAGGAAGTGAGAGAGCGTAAGAGAATGCATCTGACAAGTAGGAAAGTCAGGCGACGAACGGCGAACTGGGAAGCGGATAATTGGAAGCGACACATCAGACGGAAGGTGGCAGGGGAGGAGGAGAGCACGTCAGTAACACGGAACAGTGGCCATCTCGGGAGCAGGAGAGAGGGTCAGCTCGGGGGGATGGACGGGAGAGAGAGACAGAGATTGAGGCAGATAGATAGAGAGAGTAAGAGAGAGAGAGAAAGAGAGAGAGAGAAAAGAGGCAGAGAGAGAGAGAGAGAGAGCCATCGCCACGAGTGACCACAGCTGTCATTCACAGGCATCGCCCCATCCTACTCCGACAGTTTCACACAAGCACCAACCACAGCCTCACACATTCCCTCAGCTAGCTACTGTTTGCCAGATCATAAGAACAAAACTACCTGCAAAATGCAACTCTATTGCTGTCTAGAAGCAGACTACAGTAGCAGGCGTGGTGATAAGCATGATGAAAGTGTACTGCCTTTTCACTCTCGTTCTCTCTCTCTCTCTCTCTCTCTTTCTCTCTCTCTCTCTCTCTCTATCTCTATCTCTCTCTCTCACACTCCCTTTCCTTCTCTCTATCATTCTCTTACCCACTGTCTCTCCCTGGCTGCAAATGCCTCGTTATCCCCATCATTCACGGCGGGCTGGTCAGAAGCGTCGGCCCGGAAAGATCGCGCTGATAAGATGAGGAGTGCCTCGTGAAACAAAAACTTTTTTTATACGTCCACAGCTCTCTCTTTCTCTATTTACTTTATCCGCATATCTCATTTGTTTAATCCATTTCTCTCTCTCTCTTTCTCTCTCTCTGTCTCTCTCTATCTCTCTCTTACCCTCACTCTTTCTCTGTCCCTCTCAACGCATTCTCTCTCCTCCTCCCTCATCAGCTCACCTCCCAGTGGCGCCATGTGCAATTACAAGTCATTTTCATTGGCCCTCTTTCACGGCCTTTCATTAGCGAACACGGAGGGACAGGCGGAGTTTGATAAGAGATAAGAAGAGATAGGAGTGGGAAGAGATAGGAGTGGAAGGAGAAGCCTGGCGCCAGGTGCTCAGCTGGCGCCAATTAAAATACGTCACGAGGGCGCGGTGACCAGCTCAGCATAAAAAAGCAAAGAACACAAAAGACCCAGGCCCTGCGCAGTGAGTAGTAAAAATAAAATGTCAGCCGGCAATATAATAACTGTAATGTCTCGAGTTCCGGATGCATGGAAAAGCCTGTGAAACATAGCCATAAACTTTTCCCCATAATCACCTACCTGTACATATCCAATTTTAACATTCCTGCGAATAATTTTGCGTCATCGTATGATTTTAGGAACATCAGGGACATCTGACGAAGTGAGCTTATGTTTTGCCATTATAATCATACGCCGATAGTATGGAGCCAGAAAAGTTCTGCACGGATTTATTTTTTATCAGAAGAAGCTTGGGTTAGACGGGCATTCTACATATTCTCTTGCTGCCTTTTTTGCTGCGGTTTGGCCGCCAGCTAATCGTGCTCTGCAGAAGAGACAAGGTTTAAGGAAGAGGAAGGGAGGAAGCGCCGCAATCTGAGCACAGTAAATTCCACGGATCAATTCGTTCATCACTTCGCGTGCCAAGCTCTGTTCGCGGCAATGATAAGGATGCCAAGGAAGAACTTATGGAAGAAAGCTTCAATCTCGGAGAAAACCTTTGCAAGAAAGAACATGAGAGAATGAGGGGCGAAGGGAGGGCAATGGCAGCATGAGTAGAAGGTGAAAGAAGCAGTGGAAGTGGCGAAATAAACATAAGAGAGAAAATAAAAAAGAGGAACAAAAGTTAAAAAAAAATTCTTACAATTTGACAGAATTTACCACGAGTGAGACCAAATAGGATAGGACTGAAGAGATAAAGAGAGAGAGAGAGAGAGAGAAAGAGAGAGAGAGAGAGAGAAAGAGAGAGAGAGAGCGAGAGAGACGGAGAGAGAGAAAGGAAATGCCACCACAAAGCAAACTCGTCGTGTGCTGGCCTCGCCGCTCCTTGACGCATCGCCCATTCACTTACGACGAATAGCCATGCAACACTTGTACATTTGGGAGCTGTGATGGGAGAGGGGACGCAGGTTGATAGATTGAGAAGGGAGAGGGAAGATTGATGGAGGGAGAAAGAGAAGAAAGATTCCAAAAAAAGCGCGTGTGTGGAAATCAGGCATTCTACGTTGAAGAGCAGAAAAAGTGAGAGCAAAAAAATGTAAGCGTCGTGAAGTGATGGGTAAATCAAACAATGATCAGAGTTAGACAATAAATGCATTGGAAAATGAAAGTGAGATCACGGCAATATTGTGATGATGTGTGCTGACGATGTCATCAACGGCAGAGCCATAACGGAAAGACGAAGAGAATTGGTCAATATCCTTAGTGGTCAGTCGGCGCCCGGGGGGCTCGCACATAACATGGCAAAGAGGGAGAGAGGGAATAGAAAGAGAGAGAGAGAGAGAGTGAGAGAGATAGTAAGAGAGAGAGAGTAAGAGAGAGAGAGTGAGAGAGAGAGTAAGAGAGAAAGAGAGAGAGAGAGAGAGAGAGAGAGAGAGAGAGAGAGGAAGGAAAGAGGGCGTATTAGAAGTGTAGAGAAGGGGGCGTGTGCAGTTGTCGCGCCACACGCAAGAATGGCAACTAATGCCCTCTGCTTACGAGAGTGAGATAGAAGGAGAGAGAGAGAGAGAGAGAGAGAAAAGAGCAGAAAACTATGCAAAATAAGGAAGAGAGAGATAGCGTGGAAGAAAATATGGAAAATAGTAAAAGCCCGGGACAAAGCGAGGAAGGAGGGAGAGAGTTTAGGTTTTCGAAGTCTTTCTTTCCGAGGAGGCCGGCCACTGGCCGCTTCACACACTCTTCATTGAAGGAGCCGGCCTTCCGATGGGTGGCAGAAGAAAGGAAAGAAAGAGGGAGGTAGGACGAGTGGTCACTAGGCTAGGGGAGGGGGGGGGGTGGTTCCAAGAGGAGGAAAGAAAAGGAAGCAGCCGGCAGAGTGGACGAACTTACTTGACGTAGTCGGCTCTCCCTCTCATGGCAGCCATGGCGAGTTTGGCACACTGACTACAACATACTTTGCCTTTTTTCAGCTTCAACTCATACTCGATGTTCTCTCTCTCTTCCTCTCCACTTTTCCTCCTCTCTCTCTTCATGTTTTTTTCCTCCTCTCACCCTTGCCTTCTCGGCTCACCTACTTCAATCGCCTCTGGACAAACCTAATTGTCGGCTCTTCTCCCAATTCTATTTTCACTCTGGTCCCTCCATTTTATTCCTTAAAAAAGCATCATAGTATTCGGGGTGGTCGAAGCTAAAGAAAGTGTTCGAGATTTGATATCAGAGGCGAAGGAC
The DNA here is from genome assembly GCA_945643635.1 of Allodiplogaster sudhausi. Lineage (NCBI taxonomy): Eukaryota > Metazoa > Nematoda > Chromadorea > Rhabditida > Diplogasteridae > Allodiplogaster > Allodiplogaster sudhausi. Next base: position 3,608,089 of record CALZFC010000043.1, on the reverse strand, counting down.
ATTGAAGAGAGAGCGAAAGCGAGATGATAGAGGAAGAGAGAGAGAGTAGAGAGAGTACAATAAAGCGAGAGATTAAAGAGAGAGTGAGAAAGAAAGAAGTGAGAGTGTTGCCCTGCGGCGGCGACGAAAGCCTTCGGAAGAAGGAACGATTGAGGATAGTAATTGGAGAAAAAAGAAAGAGGGCAGTCGAGAGAGGGATCGAGGTAGAGAGAGAGAGAGAAAAAGAGAGATAGAGAGAGAAAGAGAGAGAGAGAGAGAGAGAGAGGAGCGAACATAAGAAGGGACGGATAGATGCCCTTCGGCCGATAATTAGTATGAGAGCTTTCTGGTCTTTACGATACACAAAAAGGAGCCCGCAAGACGAGGGGAAGGAGAGTGTGAAAGAAGAGAGCAGCGAAGGAGGAAGAAGGGTGATCAGGGCGATAACACGAAGGAGAGACTGTTATGAGGGATGAAGAAGGGGTATTCCAATCGAGGAAAAAGGACTTTAGAATAAAGTTAAGATTAAAATATTTTCCAAATACTGGGTCGCACCATTGATGATTTGTCCAGATCAGATATCGAAACGGAAGACGGAGAGCGATAAACTATTCACAGAGGAAAGGAAGTCGTTCGACTTTTACATTTTTCTTCTAACTCTCTCTCTCTCTTTCTCTTTCTCTCTGCTGATAAAATAGAGAGAGACAAAAAATGACTTGCAAACAAATGGCACGCAATTCAAGTGATGGTCACCCAGCGGTGCCGGGCAGGTGCGGGTGACTTTTAATGAGTTAGAGATGAGAGTGAGTGAAAGGAGGAACAGACAAATGAAAGATATAGAAACAGACAGAAAGAAAGAAAGAGAGAGAGAGAGAGAGAGAGAGAGAGAGAGAGAGGGCAAGGGCAAGACGAGTGTGGAGGGCGGCCAGAAAAAAAACAGAGAGCAGCTCGGGAAAGAGATGAGAAAAGTATGGAGGCCACGAACTGCCGCAGGGCTTCTTTAGACAGCCACTCAGCCTTCTCCGTGACTCGCACTCATTCTCGGCCAGTTCCGGTCATTCCACTGCTTCAATTGCACTCTGACTTTTCCTTATCTCTTGTCTCTCTTTCTCTCTCATTTCAGACAACAGTTTTCCCAGTACATCTTTAGCAAAAATTCTAATCTCTCTTTTAAGAATGAATTGGTACTTATCAAATGTAAACAACAAGATGTAAACAACTTCACCTTGCAACCAGAAACGCCTCGTCTCATGCTTCTTTACCGGAAATTAGCTGAGATTAGCATGAAAAGGAAAGAATGTTTGGCTGTAAATGTGAATGTCCTTTCAGGGTGGCCTCCTGCTGCGCGGAACGAGTATTCTCATTAGGGGAGGAAGAGAAGTCGCAGCATCAGAATAGACATTTTCTTCTGCCGCTCTTACTTTCCTCTTTTCCCTCAATCACTAGAAATCTCTAAGATCTCGTTTACGATATGAACAAATCTAAACTAAATAAAAGAGCACATCTGTATGTATGTATGTATGTACACAGATAAACTTCCCTCCATTTCTCTTACAACTAGTACAGTCATATCCTGATTAGAAGGACAAATCATTCGCGCCATGCGACGCGTTCACTTTCATAAAAACATCACGAACATCCGGAAGCTGTTTTTTCCTCGTTCTGAGAGAGGAACAACATTCGGGATGATGGAGATGGTGAAGCATAGGAAGGAGTTATTGAATAGGAGAAGGGAGAGTTGGAATTGACAGAAATGAGGCATTTATGAAGAAAAAAAAATGCGTACAAGGAGAAGGAAAAGGATGTGCAGATGGAAGTGGTGGACGGTGTCCGAATAGGGGAAGCATCAGCACGGTCAGTTACGAGAGGAACGGGATGAGTCATGGCAGGAACAGAGGAGAGGAAGAGAGAGAGCGAAAGAAAGAGAGCGTCAGAGAAGAGAGCGAGAGAGCAGAGAGAGAGGGTCGAGGAAATAGTAATACAGTGTTAGAGAAGAGAGCGAAAGAGAACGACAGCCAGAGAAAGGGAATGAGATGAAGAGAGATAAAGTGCTCAAGACAGGCAATAAAGTCTAATCGAAGATGTGTATGACAAATAGCACTTTCTGCGCGACATTCTGACATCACATTACAACTTGCGAGAGGAGGCATGCAAATGTTAACAAGGATTGAAAAGGAGGTTAGAGAACAAAGATGCAGATTCAACTTTCGAACTGCAATCAGATGAGTATAATATGCGCCCGTTACAGGACGCGATGAAAGACAAGTGCCATTATTATGCGCTAGCCAGGCCAGACAAAAAGATATGAGACGACGAACGTATCCTGGAACAGAAGTGAGGAAAGAAGAAAGACCAGAGCAATTCTACGTAAGTGAAAAAGTTGAGTAGCATCGAAGGTATTGCAAGATAGGCAAAGGGCGAGCATGCTGTCTTTCTTGGACCCAACTGTTACGATGATGCCTGGAGTATAAGGATTGCCATTGCGCATTTCGGGAGAGCGAAGTGGATCGGCGAAGGGATCTATTGGGTTGAAAATTGATGGAGACTGAGAAAGAAAGAGAAAGAGAAAGAGAGAAAAACAGAGATACAGAGGGAGAGAGAGAGAGGGAGAGAGAGAGCAAGACAGACGGAGAGGGAGCAGGCAGAGATGGAGAGAAAGTAGGATCATGGAGGGTGAATGAGACAAAGTAAGGAAGCAGGCGAAGAAACCAGCAACAAGTCAAGAATGCCCCAAGTGTGCGTTGGTCGGGGATACACACGAAAAAGGCATCTGGAGGGGGAGCACTCATCTAGACAAAAGAGCAGTCTCTCCCGCAGAGAAGGAGGAAGCATCTATGGATAGAGCGAGCTATTCTCACCACTCTATCCTTCCATGATACACGACTGGGAAAGAGATAAAGCCGAAAGAGTGTACGATATATGGAGGGCGAGAGAGAAGAAAAAAGAAAGTCAAAGTCGAGTGAGACGAGTTTGAGCTGAACTGTGGAACCAGCGTGGAAAGCAAGAAGATTTACAAAAGAAGAAGTAAAATGGAATGAGGATGCATGAGCAAAGATGCGCGAAAGTGAGAAGGATCTCCTGGTCAGAATCGGGCGAAGTGAGAGGACGAGAAAAAGATAGAGAGTCAGGGAGAGAGAGAGAGAAATATAGATAAAATAAGAGAGCGAGAAGAGAAATAGTTAGGGCGAGAGAGAAAAAGAATTAGAGATAGACAGACGAGGAAATGGTTCTCCACCGTCGGAGGACATTAATTATGAGTGTGCGCGCCTGTCTCTTTTCTCCAAGCAAGGACACGAACGGGGACAACAAAAGAAAGTTGCCGAATGTGAAAGATGGCCAGGGGCAGCAGAGCACGTCGTGTTCTTTTGTTAAGTGTTGTGATGTCGTGCAGAGGATCGATTCATTGGAGACGGCTTTGTACTAAAGTTATTACAAAAGTTTGTTGGTAGAGACTGATTGGCAAAGTGGGTAGAATGATCAGAGAGTGAGACAGTAATTCTATCTCTATCTTCTGCTCTCTCCTCCTTCAAATGATGTTCCGCTACATTTGGCCCCCGGGCGGTAATCCATCAGCTGGATGCAATTAGCACATTTGAAGGAGGGGCGAGAGGGAAACAAGCATGTGTCATCTCACGACGTGTTGCCCGCACTCGGCATGATTAACGAAGAAGACGGGGAAAGGCTGGGGGGAGATTGGGGGGGGGGTATTCGATAGTTATGACTCCATTATGGGCTTTGAGGAATGGTTCATGCAACTGAATAACAAGTAATAAACTTTGCGACTGCTCAGTTTAAGTGAACAATGTATTCTCGACGAAAGACTAGAAGTGGCCGTGGTGGCTGCTTCCGTTGCAAAGAGGCAAAGAGATGTGCATCTGTCCACTCCTCTTCCCACCTTCGCCACTTTCAAAGTCGCCAGCGGTTCGTCATGAGTTGCACAAAGAGAGAGAGAGAGAGAGAGAGAGAGAGAGAGAGAGAGAAAGAGTGAGAGAATGAGAGAAGAAAAAAGAGAGTACGAGAACGAGATACGAAATCCGCTCACTGTAAATGTGTTAAACTGGTGCGTTCCCAAGCCATTTTTCTTCCAAGCGCGGCCAAGGCTTTGCATTTCTCTGCCTCTCTCATCAGAACACCTGCTCTCTCTCCCTTGTCAACACCCTCTTCACTGAGAATTGAGAATCGGAGAGAGAGAGAGAGTCAGAGAGAGATAGAGAGAGATAGAGAGAGAGAAAGAGCAGAGTTTCATTCTCTCGTTCCCCACCGCATATCGCTCACAGCTCCTATCACTCTCTTCGCGACTGATTGCAGAGCTCTCAAGTGACAAGAGAGATAAGAAGGGGGGGGGGGGACAGAAAAAATATGCCCGCAGGCTCCAAAAAAAAAGGAGCAGAACATATGGAGAAGACGGAGGCCAACAATGTTATGGATGGTCGGACAATTTTACAAGATAAGCGAGATCATACACGTTTGTTTTGATATTCAAGTAAACAATGATAAATTTTGAGGCCATCGATGAAGGGAGAAGATACAAGGATCTCGATAGGAAAAGCCCGCTCGAAACCTTGGCTATGCACCGGGTCAATCAATGGATGAGAAAGGCCGCTGAGCTGATGACACGGTCCGAAGAGTATGTGGAGAGGGGAGTGGGCAGGTGAAGATGGCTTGGGTCAAGACATAGGGAGAGAGTGAGGGACAGAGAGAGAGCGCAGAGATGGAGAGATATTAGAAGAGATGGGAGAGAAGCAGACAAGGAGACGCTCTGCTGTATATTCTGCAGGCTGCGCGGGAGATGAAAAAGGGCAAGGAGATGGGGCAGGCAGCACCGATTGGAGATGACGAAGCAGATGAAGGAGAGCAGGGGAAGCGGGTAGCTGGTGGGGGGAAGGGTAGGCTGAAGGGCACGGGTGGCAGAGATGGAATTGTGCTCTCATAATGGAGAACACGTCGTTCTCTCTCTCCCTCTCTCTCCCTCTCTCTCTCTCTCCCTCTCTCTCTCTCTAATGTTGGAATGCTTGGCATTTGCTCCATAGAACTCACCCGATGATATGTCTAATATTATGCAGACACACGAGTCGAATGTGCATGAGAATGAATAGGAAGATTGTAACTGAAACATTGAGAAGCAAATATCTAAGAGAGCGAGAGAGACGAGAGGAATAGAGGGCCAGATCAAGGAAGTACAGGTCGAGAGCATTCTGAACCAGATGCTGTTGCGTCAGAGAGAGAGAGAGAGAGAGAGAGAGAGAGAGAACAGAGAGAGAGAGAGAGAGAGAAACGGAGGGGAAATAGATAGCGAGAGGTGGAGAGAGGAGTTAGAAATGGTCTCTTCCAATCTGCGCACCCTTTCTTGCATACTAATCATAAAAAAGAGGTCCATCGGCTTGGCGGCCTATGCCATTCCTTTCGGATAGAGAACACCGAGCAGCAGACGGAATCAGAAGTAGGAGACATCTGTATTTCATGCGCAAATTACTGCAAATTCCGTAGATTATAATGTAGCCTAAAAAAATATATAAAGCAAAAGAAGAATACGCTCAACGGATCACCCCGGCAACTCGCAACTTCACTCGTGTTGCTGTACAAATACGGAAGAGGATGATGTGAAGAGAGATAGAGAGAGAGAGAGAAAGAGAGAGCGCGAAAGAGAGAGAAAGAGAGAGAGAGAGAGAGAGAATAGAAGGGAGATGAAAAGTGAAAGAGAGCGAAGGAGAGGAGGAGAGAATCACCACTCCCTCAATGCTGCCGCTGCCTTGTGTCGCTGCTTCTCACCCCATCGACTATGAGAAGGCAATGAAAGATTGTAGTTCGGCACTGCAAGGGATCGCCCGAGGCAGTGAATGGTAAGCAAACATGAGGAAGAAGAAGACGGAAAGGTAGAGGGAGGGAGACAGATAAAGAGAATGAGAGGAAGCGAGAGGGAGAGTGAGAGAGATTGTACTCTGGGAAATATGCACAATCGGTGAGAGCTATCTGTACACGTAATAGAAGAAAGAGAAGAGGAAACCAATTGAAGGAGGAGCACACTAAATCAGCCTCGACCAGCTGCTTCCTTTGCGGAAGAGGAATGAAGAAGACCTTCGCCCTCTACTCTCGGGATGATAGAGAAGAAGGCGAACCCTGGCAAAAAGATGTACGTGAGAAACAGATGAATAGAGAGAGAGAAAGAAAGGATAGGTCAAGTACATCCAGATCGCCTGTCATCATTTACATCGCGAATCCTGTACTGCAAGTGACTGTTTGCGGCGGAAACTGGAGACGCTGCCCGAAGGCTTGATGTGGATTCATGCCCTTTATACATCATGCTGAAGGATCTTTTCTCCACAAGCTGAATTTTCATGTGATTCACAAGTGAGTGAATTATCGAAAATGTAATATGCTTTGTAAAGCTAAATTTCTGTGTGGATCCTGCGCAAAACGTCGTAATCTAGTTATAAGGTCGGAATCAAATTGCCATTGGGGGAAGGAAGGCAAGGCTTCGCCTGCCATGGCTTTTTTTCTTATCCAGACAACAAATCTACTTCTTTACTCTTTCCCTCCCAATCTTGCTGGGGGAATTACGAGAGCGACTCTGCTGGACATGAAGGGCAAACGACAAAAAAAAACCCCATCATGGACACCCTGAGGGAGGAAATGGCGACGCCAGGGTGGCGGGGTGAGACTCCAGGAGTGATAAGGAAGAAGTGGAGGTGGCGAGATATGCATTTGTTTGTGTCAAGAGAGAGGGGGAGAGAAAGAGAAGGGGACAGAGAGAAAGAAAGAGAAAAAGACAGAGAGAGAGAGAGAGAGAGAGAGAGAGAGAGAGAAAGAGAATTCGTGTGCCAATCAAGGAGATGCCGCCAAGGAGACGCCACGCTTCAACAGGCAGAAAGTGTGTTGGTCCTAAAAGCAAACACACGGAAACAACGACAAAGATGGGCAGAACAGAGGAATAGAGATAGAGAGAGAGATGAGGAGAGAGAGAGAGACGAGGGGAGTAAGAGAAATAGAGAAAATTCAGGAGACTCAACGGCAGATGCAGGAAGGGCAGAGCGAAAAGAGGAGGTGAAGACAGGATGAGAGAGTGCTTAAGCGGAAGAAGACTTCACGAGAATAAAGCAAAAAGATAAGTTGAAGGCAGCCCGACCGAAGGAGTTAAAGAGTAAGAAGGATGCCTTCCGGCCAAGGTTGGAAAGCAGGATGAGGTGGATACTGAAGGAGGACACAGAAAGAGAGAAATAGAGAGCACCAGAGAAGAGTTAGAGAGAGAACGACAGAGACAGATGAGTGGGAGAGCGAGCAACTACGAGAGAGAGAGAGATAGAGAGTGGAGGGAATGAGAGGGAGTGGCAGAGAGATCACGAGGGGGAAGAGAGGATGGTCAGAGACAAGCACGCAATCTCTCCGGCTCTGCCATGCGTGATGCTCCTGAGAAAAGAGAAGAGCATGGATAAAAAAGGAATTGCACTGGGTCCGAACGAAAGGAGGGAGACAGAGAGGGGGAACGAATACAAGAATGATGAAAATGAAGACTACAAATATTCAAGAAATTTGCACGCGCAAATGTTTTTGACATATACGCCAGGCAGACTAAGAACTTCTAAAGCGGAAGCATAAGATAAAAGAGCGAGCAGGGAGAAGGAGACAGAGTTGGCCTTTGAGATGGAAAAAGGCTTTGGTCATCGTAAGCCTCGTAGTGCAGAAGGAGAGGCAGCGGCAAGTGCAACAGTCAAAGGGAAGGGGCTGCTTGACAAGAGACGGTCATCCGATCTGTCAGGCCCCGTCATCTCCCTTCCGACACAGTGCGCGAGCGCCGTTCTCTCTCTCTCTCTCTCTCTCTCTCTCTCTTTCTCTCTCTCTCCCTTTCCCTCTCTCTCTCTCCCTTGTCTTTCTCGTTATCTCTCTTTCTCTTTCCCAAAACCTCTACTTCTCTGACCGTTTCCATTTCTCCTCATGACTCTCCTTACTCATCACACTATCCTCTTTCTCCTGATCCCTTCTCATCTCTTCTTATCTCACCTTTCCCACGCTGTCTCCTCTCACTATTCTGTTACTATCCGATCAAGAACGAAACATACAGCAAACAACGAAAGATCAAGAAGAGAACACGGACAGATCTGTCGGCTCTCTCCTGGCAATTGGTAAATTCCCTCGATACCAATCTGCATTCAACTTCTGACCCTCCACTCGGAGACTTTATTCTAGGGATTGGAATACAGTCTAATGAAAGCTTGGAAGGCAACAAAAACAACAGTTGCAATATAGTCCCTTGATATTCCTATCCACAACAATAGATTGGACCGAAAAATGAGTATACCGAATTGAAATATCTGGTTTCTAAGCGTTGCTGAGAAACCAGAGCAAACTTCCTTCGCATGACTTGCATACTCCTTTTTCACGAGAAGCAGAAAGGAAAAAAAAGAATGGAAAGCGAGCGGTTGACTAAAAGTGGACGCGTTGAACAGTGGAGGTAACAAATTGATACAACGAAGCGCAAGAACGAAAACAGCACGAAATGATTATACGCTTCGAAATACCAACAGGATATCGTTACATAAAGAAGCGTACCAAAGTTTAGTTAATTAGTTCAGCTGCTACATTTGATGAATGAAGAGGAAGGAGGGGGGGGGGAAGCACGAAGACAACCATGCGATTAGATCCCTTAGGGGTCACAAACCATTATCTTCTTCATGCCCTATGCCGACTCTCTGAATTTGTCTTATTCTGTATACTCAACGAGAGACAATGAATGCAGCGCAATTGCAACATTTGTATAGTACAATGCTTAGGAAGGAAACAGAGGGAGGGAGTGAGAGTGAGTGAGAGAGCGAGAGGAAGGAAGCATATAAATGGGGGAGACGTGTCTGGGAGAACTTCAGAGAGAGCGAGAGCGAAAGAGAAGTTAAGGAGTAAGCTTCAATAAAGTCCATTTTGGCAGCGATACCGTCGCTGCAACATTGCTGTCAAGCAAATGCAGGAAAGCGATAGGTACCGTTTGCATTGGAGTGGAAAGCACATCTGCAATCAAGCTACTTGTTCTTCCATGCAGTGGCCAGTAATCTTATTTAAGTTGAAACCATCCGGTTCCATAAATAGTTTACCATAAGTGTAAGGACAAAGAACAACTTGGATGAAAACGAAACAAAACGAAACACAAGAACAGGAAGAGAAGGATGAACACGTGAAGTGGAAGGGGTACTGAATACACGGCAGGGCCAGTTCTTAGAGTAAGGCTTCCTGTGGCCTCACTTCTGAGACAAGACCTGAGGTCGGCTATCGCTCTCTTTCTCTCTCTCGTACTTCTTTCTCTCTCATCTTCTTCTTTTTTCTCTTTTCCTTCTCTTCCTCTTTCTTGTCTTTCTCAAATGATTACTTCCTTGTGATCTTGTTTATGGCATCCTCAGCAGATGATCTTCGTCCCCATTTCAATCTAACAATGAATTTTCGATAATACATTCCAAAACTCACTCCCATACTCTCATATTTTCTTTTTTCGTGGCTGTCAACGGGTCCCTCGAAAACACTTCCATTTATGTCATCATCTGCCCCAGGGGGGTATTACTAAATACCGTGTCCTCGCTGCATAAATCACATTTTCGCCATGTTGAAGAGACAAATTACCGTCTATGCTCAAGGCAAATGGCCCTAGTTCGCGTCTCAATGGCGCGTAAAATGTAAAGTTGTCAATTGGTAGAAGACTAGCAACAGTTGGGGCGGGCGCTTCATAATGTGTCTGGCTGAGGACATGAAAGAGAGAACTAAATAAAATAGGTAAATACAATTAAAAGTTAACTCTATCAAACTATCGCCCTTGTATTTGAATATTAACATACATTTGCACATGCAAATTCATTAAATGCATTCACATGTGCCCCCAACTAATAAAACGTACAAATGTGAAAGCATTATCTTTCCAGCATTCACGCTGTTCCGCCTTTTTACGGTCTCTTATGAGTCAGCCAGAATTTGCTCGTATTCCATAAGACTAGAGACAAAGTAAGAGGAAGGAGAGAGAGAGAGAGAGAAAGAGAGAAAGAAAGAGAGAGAGATGGTGAGGGAAAAGGAAAGAGATGTAGGAATAAAACGTGGTGGACTATCACGAGGGGCCTCGCCTTTATCAACTTAGGAATCGGAGCCGGTCGAAGGCCTTGGAGGATGCCTTGAAATTCCGCTGCCAGGGTGGCGCCATGGGAAGAGGTGCGAACTATCACACCCTTTTCATTTCGGAGGGGGAGGGGGGCGATGATTCGCTTTTTTGATAACGTTTCCTGATAGAGCCGAGATAATCAGATGGAAAGGGAAACAGGGAGAGCGAGAGGAGCCACAAAAAAGAGGAATATGTAGTATGTAGACAGACTCAAAACATAGTACGGATGCTTCGAGAAATTCTGAACGATTCGACGAGTCATAGCATTCTTTGGCTGTTGCGCGTTGCAATCATACCAGAGAGCATTCATGGAAGGCCACTCAAACGGCTGACTTCTCTCTCTCTTTCTCTCTCTCTCCCTCTCTCTCTCTTTCTATTTATGACTCTCTCACTCTTTCTCCCCTCTCCAGTTCTATCTTTCCCATATCTCTGATAACACCTTCGGACAGATGGCAAGCGAACGAAAGAGTTGTGATTTACTGCTTTGCATAGTTGAGCAGTTATTGCGATTATGCAAGCACGAAAACAAGTGGAAGACGACAACGCAGGAAAAACGTAACGGGCCGAGACCGCAAAAGGAACCAGTCTGGGGAAGTGAGACGACGGAAATAAGATTTGCTTTTCTTTCTTCTACTTTCGGACTGCAAATCATTCTGAAGACAATCAGACATGGCTGTAATTGGAGCGAACACTTGCGGAATTATGGGAGTGAGCGCCTAAGGTAGATGGAGAGCAAGAGAGGGCGAGAGAGAGAGAGAGAGAGAGAGAGAGAGAGGAGGGAAGCAACGGAAAGAAGTAATAACAATTGCCATTCAGGCTTCTTTTGCAGCAGCGGAGAGAGAGCAAGGCAGTAGCAGCTCTTTTTCCCGCTCTTGCAATCATTGCCTCATACATTCCTACGCCGAACTGTAAGAATAGAGATTTTAATAAAATAATTTAGGATTAACATAAAATGCACATTTTATTAATGATTCCATCGCTGTTTGAGTAGCCAAAAAGGAAGATGCAAAACCTGATGTGTACAGCGCATTCTGGTGCAGAGGATACAAGAGGATGATAAAAGATGGCACCCAGAAAGACAAAAGAAGAGGAAGAGATCAAGAGAAAGAGAGAGAGAGTGAGAGATAAAGAAAGTGAGAAAGTAATGGAGAAGAGAGAAAGAGAAAGAAAGTAGCCTGCCACCTGCAGCGGTGCATTCCCGCCATTCCCGCTGCGCTTCCGACGAAAGCGGCATGGCGGATGATGAGAAAGCGGTGAAGGAGAGAGGAGCCAGAGAAAGAGAGACAGAGAGACAGAGAGAGAGAGACAGAGAGAAAGAGAGAGAGAGAGAAATAGAGTAAGAGAAAGAGAGGGAGCGCGCGTGCTGATCTCAGCAGCCACCGCCTTTCAAGCTTCACCTTTGATGAAATGGCGCCAAACTGGTCAATTGTTATGTTCCTTCAGAAAAGGTAGCAAAGATAAGCTTATTCGATAAGTGATTCTAATTCCATGAGAAGTATTCTAGGACGGCTGTGGAATACTTGTTTTCCATAATGCTATTCAAACTGGCCGATGTTTTTCTCCCCTATTCTTATATATTAGCAAAAACTTGGAAATTTGTGGGCATTTATCTTTGTATGGACGAGCACTAAAATGGACAAGGATCGTGCAGAGGGGGGATGCAGACAAGAGAAGCCATAACTTGCCGGGAGAGAAGATGCGAGCATGAAGGAGGATGAATCTTGAGGGTGAGAGAGATCACAAGAGCTTGAGAGACACAGACATGAAAGGACGCATTAAGAGAGATCAAAGGAGGGGAGCGAAAGTGAGTAAAAGGTAAAGAGAGAAAGAGAGAGAGACAGAGAGGGAGAGAGAGAGAGAGAGAGAGAGAGAGAGGTCTAAACGATCCCTTCGCACACATGGACAGACACACATGGCGTGAATGAAAAGACGGCAGATACAGAGTCATCAACGCAAGAATTTGGAGGAAGAAGAAAGAAAGAAGAAGATGGCCCTCTCTTCTTCGATACCACCGCCATCTCGGCCTCGTTGGCTGCAGTTAACGACGGTGGAAGAGCGGGATCGAGGAGAGACCTCATACGAGGGGCCAGACGAGGACGGCTTGCAATCGAAGTCATTGCAACTGATTTACAAGTACTCTATGATGTGGAAAGCCCTACGCATGATATCAGAAGCAACACGCACGAAGGCTGTTCAAAAGTCGCTTTACTACGACGGGGACTGGAGATTTCGAGTTGAGACGAATGATTGGAGAATATGAAGCATGGAAGGAGGGTCACGCTCAAATCTCTAGAGGCTTGTGTGTATATATAGAGTGATGCTTTGCGGGAGAGAGGGAGTGAGAGAGAGGGAGAGAGGGAGAGAGGGAAAGAGAGTTAGAGAGATAGAGAGAGAAAGAGAGAGAGAGCGCGACAAGGAAGGCGTCCGAGTGCTGCCCCTTGTTGCCGTCTGCAAAGTAGCCAGCGGGCATTCCACTCCCTCATCTGCATAAATTTGGTATGACTTGGATTTGTTCGTTGGAGTTTTTTTTGTGGAGTTGGAGAACGGGGGCAGGTGATATCTGTAGAAAAATGAGAGAGGACAAAGAGAGATGGCAATAACGAGAATAATAAGAAGAAAAAAAGAGACATATATACATGTGCAAGGAGTGAGAGAGAGAGAGAGAGGGGTGAGAAAGAAAGGAGAGAAAATGAAAGAGACATTCCCTGACTGTGACTCGAAGCCCGTCTCCGGCTGGCCTATCTGATAATCAACGGCCCCGCTGCCAACTATGCTTAGTAGTCCTTCCGCCTTCTTAATCCCTCATCTTCCGTCACATTCTGCATTCTCTGATCCTCCACTCTTATCTCTCCTTCGCTATCACTCACATTGTCTTCATGTTTCTCACCCTCGTTCATTCGCTTTCTCTCTCTCTCTCTCTCTCTCTCTCTCTCTCTCTCTTTCTTTCTCGGCCTAACTTTCCCTTTCCACAAATGTGCCACAACTCAAGCGGAATAATGAGGACTCTCCACCACGAACTTCATATGCACGAATGCCTTCGTTTCAGGAGATACTCGGAGAGAAACGAGCAAAAGAACCACACTCCAGGTCATCGTGAGGAAGAGAAATAGGGACTGAAATAGGTGGAGAGAAATACAGAGATAGAGAGGAAACGAGTCACGAATAAGTAGTAAGAGAGCGTGAGAGAGAGAGAAGTACTAGAGAGGGGAAAAAATTAAGCCAGAGGGAGAGGGAGACGCAGGGTGAGCGAAATAGTGCGAGATAGCTAGAGAGACACAGAGAGAGAGAAGTACTATAAAAGGGAAAAAAAGTAATCCAGAGGGAGAACAGGCCGCAGGGAGCGAGAGAGGAGGTTGAGAACACGCAAATGCGTCGGAGCAGAAAAATAATACAAGTGAGAAGGTATAAAAAAAATATGTGTGGCCAACAGCGATAGTATGAGCTAGTATGTAGCAGTTGCAAAGATACTGAATGCTTGAACTATTTCAGAGCTCGTCTGGATTACTTCTCCAACAACTATAAATATTCTTTACTTCATTGATATATGTAATTATGCCATAAGCAACATTGTTGTGATAATAGACAACTGTTAAGGCAAAAAAGCAATGGAAGAATCAAGGAATAGTCTTATTTTTGCATCTTCAAATGTCACATGCCTGCAGCAAGCCATTATTGTTTTAGTGCCAAGTGAGAAGTGACAGCTGAAGGCTCAAGAAAATGACAAGCAGATGGAAAGTGATTGTAAAAGGCAGCCAACGTGAGGCGATTTACAGCCGCAGCCGTTCTCTTGAGAATCGTTCTCGAAAAGTGTCATAATCAGCAAGAAATGGGCTGTCATAAATGGCGTCACAATATAATGCACTGCTAATATGTATTTTACATATTTTGATCCCATAGAAAAAAGATCAGTGAAAGAGAGCGAGAGAAAGAGAGATTGAGATAGCGAGAGAGAAACCGAGTGAGAGAGACAGAGAGCGAGAGAAAGAGAGATTGAGATAGCGAGAGAGATGCCGATAGAGAGAGAGACAGAGAATGAGAGAAAGAGATAGAAAGAGGGCTTAGTAAGAGTATGAGAAGCAAGTGAGGGGAGTCCAAAGTAAACCACTCCTGGCTGAGGCCTCTCATTATCCCGGGGACACCGACCATCACACGATAATTATACATTCGAGGTCGCCCTCCACTCTGGAGGGAGGCCAGGAGCTGGAAAAGTCGAATGGAGAGCTGCCCTCGGAACACATCAGATATTTCATCTTTTAGCAAGTGAATATTGCTTTACAAACATTAAATAATGGAGGAATCAAGGGAAGGATTGTGAGCATTATTCAACACTTTTTGCTTGTCAAATATTTAAAGAACAACATAGCAAAAATATGTTGCGACAGCAGATTTGTGAGGGTATCAGTTGATCTACACACAATCACTGCCTGGAACATAGACTGGAAAGAGAAAAGGACGCCGCCTTTCTTTCTTCCTATTTGCCACTCTCTCTTTCTCATCCTCTCTCTCTCTCTCTCTCTCTCTTTCTCTCTCTTCCTTCCCTCTTTCTTTCTTTCCTTACAATGTGGTCAATTTATCGCCTCCCATCCCGGGAGAATTTATGAGTCTCTCGTAAGTGTCTTCGCACGAAACGTAGGCGAGTAGCAGATATTTGAGCAAGAATTCAGATTTACCTCTACAATAGTAGAAAAAAACTAAAAAAATTGCATAAACGTAACGGAAACCTAATATCTCCGGTTTTTTTTACTTTTTAAAATATGGGAATTGGGCAAATGTATCGAGTGCCTCCACTTTAGCTCACAATCAGTGGAGTGGATTAAACTGTAAGATATCAAAGTGTTAAGTCATTCAAGTGATTGGTGGCTGAACTTATTGGCTGTTGTGGCGGACGAGAGAGCGAGACGGACAAACTGAGGGGCCTTCTCAGTCATTGATATCATTCATCATACATTGACGCAATTGGAGAGACAGTATTAGCTGCTTATATTAAATGTTATGAAACACACTATCTCTCTCGATAAAATATGAAACAAAACAGCTGAAATTGTCATATACGTATGTATATAGGTAAAATTAATATCATTGCAACGACCATCTGAAACGCCACGCGGGAATTTCTCAAAGTCGACACACTTGAGTTCACAGTTCAAGAAGTGTACAAATTCGTGACCCACAATGCTGCTGTCACTGACAACACTTCAGTACCTTCTGTCAATATTTAGCACAGTCTACTTGCCTGGAATTTCATATATCTATATTTATTGACATTAATCTTTGTCTGAAACAAAAACCTGCTTGAAAGACGATCTGGAATTAGTTTTGAGTGTGATTCGTGGTTGAGGTGGCCTTCGTGCGTGCTCTCTTCGAGAAGATCGTGGGAGATGAGCAGATGCTGCAGTGGGTCTGCCTTCACATTGCAGAGTCGTCGATCGAGAGCGCATTGTCGGTCCTTTCGCATTCATGTCTACAAACATAGTTGTAATGACTGGAAGGTCTACTCAACTTCTACAATGGAATGATGATGATAACTCCCCATTTTCCAGTCACACTTCTTGGTGTGTGGTGTGCTCCCTTGAGTCTCGTTGGTCGCGTGCGCACTTGCCGCTGTCGTGCCCGGCGGCCCTCTTGGATGCCATCGAGATCCGTCTCATGCAAAAGCGCGCCGAGCCTTCGGAGTCTTTCGGTGACCTCCCTGTAAGTCTTAAATACTGGCGATTTCTCTAATTTAAAGTAGTATGTTTTGACGATGTACTAGCGAAGTTTACTCAGGGTGAACTTCAATTTGAGCTTCTCGTCAACCACCTTGCTCAGATCGTTTATCTTCTTGCGCATTTTGTCGGCTGCCAACTTCTCTGTAAATAAAAACAGGCTAACTGGCAGGATTGTGGAAGGACTGCCGGCCACTCCACCAATTAGCCTTCCAAATGCACGTAGGAAGGCTAACTGGCAGGATTGTTTCGTTAAGTGCACTAGGTACTCTTTGTAAATATGACCATTCACTTTTTCCTTCATCTGCACTTAATTTGTAAATTTCACTTTGTATTATGCACTTTTCGAAAATACACTTTATATCGGGGCTTCCATTCACAGCAAGAAAACACATATTTAACAAGAGCGATAGACTAAAAGTGAATAAAATGGCTACGGGACTGTTCTAAGCAAGAGCATACAAGGAAAATCAGTCTTATAACATGGCACAGCACGATCGGGGAAGAAAAAATCCAAGAGCTTACAAGGAACATCAGCATTATTAATGGCACAGAATGAAAGGTCTAGCAATTACACAAGCACCTTAAGGAAATGAGCAGCAGCAATACAAGTACAGATCACCGGAATTGGAAATCAACTAGTATTCTTATAATACAGACAAAAAGTGAGCCATCTTGTTAATATTAAGATGACCATTCACATAGCAATCATTGCCAGCCAATTTACCAGGAATATTCCGCAATAATGTCGAAATGCGACACGAGAATTAACAACGAGGGCTTGATAGCGTAAGAGAATAGAATATTAACTGAAGAGGCAGAAATCTTGCACTTCTTCATGACAGGAAGTTACTTTCATGACCGACGAGGAGCGAACTCGCCATTCTTCATTCAATATTCCGGAGCTGTTGTGGTCGTGGAGTGGTAGAACTCGACACTTTCGACTGAATTAATTCGCACTTAGGTTACTTAAAAAGACGAAAAACACAATCAAATAATAACCAGACGTACCTCACAGGAATTCTTTATTTAAAAAAAGAATACCAGAATTAGCTAATACAATTTCAACAAGCACATACCGTATGTTAGCAGGCCTTGGCTGATCAGAAGCTGCCGTAGAAGAGTACGGTAGACACAATGAAGAGAGAAGGGCCGTCTCGAAGCTATCCGTATACCCCAGATCTCTGGAATAGAAAAAAAGAATAAAATAATCAAAACACTACGCGCACTGCTAACTTCTGGTTGTGATCCTTGAGATGCAGCGTGGGACGGCGTGGCATGTCTCTGAGGCTGCTTGGCCGGCTCATCGTTCTCGCAGCCCCTGCCAGACCAGGCCATTATCGGCTGCAGCTCCATCACTCCCTTGAATAGTCACTACCTTACCATTCATGGCTGACAAACCTGGCTAAGTAAGGCTAACCTGGCTAACCTGGATATATATGAAGATTTGATGTTTACAAAACCTTTCACTCGGAAGCAGTCTTCTAATCATTCATTAACTTTCCCGCGAAGACTAATCGTTGCTGCTTTGGCGGGATTCCTTCCTTCTTCTCTTTTATCCACTACACCTTATCAATCGGTTCCATATCCAACTCGACTTCCTTGCCGGTTTACTTCAGTATTCTACAATAAATATGGGTAACTACAAAACCGTTTAAAAAGTTGGAATATCATCGCTCAAGTTCAATAAAGGTGCCAACTTTGCATAGAAAAAAAATACACATCCGCTTTAAGTCCTTCACTTCTTCTAGATCAAGAACACACGGCTAAATCGAAAGCTTACTTTTACGTCGCAGTCATCGGTAGTGATGACAACGCAATCATCCTTCTTCTGACTGGGCAAGCCGTAGCACTGCCCGAAAACACTCTGCGCGTCTGCTGTCATTGCGTATCTAAAAGAATAATGAGCATATATGTAATTGGCCGAAAATAGCAAGCGCAAGGTTACCGATAACCACTGAATCACAAACAAAGTAGAAGGATCCCCAAATTTGTTCAAGGTGCAATCACATTTTATTAACCGATAGCTTCGCTGGAGGAAGAGACGGAGCGAGCCGACAAAAAAACAGCGACTCGAGATGGATCGATGCGAAGAACTGCGAGGAGCTCTTCGCAGTGCTGATTAGCAGCAAGGTCGCTCGAAACGAACCGGCGTGCTTGCTCGCAATTCGCATCTAGCACTTAATAAGCACATAATTATGCGAAAATGGCAACTGCAAGAGAACCAGAACTTCAAGAAAGCACTCTATCAAAAAATAAATCACAACAACCGCCAAACTTGTCTCAACTTGTTCGCTAGGTGCAATTTCAGAATTAGGCATTTTCGAAATTCCTGTCAGTTAGCCTTCCAAATCATGTTGGTTAGCCTTCCAACAGGAACTCCTGCCAATTACCCTTCCACTTTTTACAATCCTTCCAGTTAGCCTTCTTCGGTGTGAAAAATCCTTCCAGTTAGCCTTCTTGCTGACAAATCCTGCCATTTAGCCTTCTTGTGTCAACAATCCTGCCAGTTAGCTTACTTTCATTTACAGAGTTCTTCAGAAGGTAAGAAAGTATAGCTGCACGCTTGGTAGGTATATAAAAGTGAAGCAAAAGGTAAAGAAGTCCAGACTGTTGACTTGATATCAACCTGAAAGTATTTAATTAACATCAAAATGGACCAATTGAGCGAATTCCGCTCCTGCGCGCTCTGATGCAAATCGGCATGGAAGTCGTGGGAGAAACGCCGATCCATTGTGTCAAGGTCTTCGAGACTCTTCTCACGCGAGCTCTCAGGCAAAACTTGGAAGATGTGATGGACGCCTTCCTTGACAGCGGTACAGCATACGTTATAGTGACAATGCAAGAATATATGGAACTTATCTTCTGGAAGACCCTCATGGAAGTTCCATTGCATGCTCAGAAATGCTGTTCTGGCGGATCTCGCTGTCCACTCTCCCCGACCCCGTTCAAGCTCTCCGCCTGTCGCGCACCTCCACCGCACTTCTCGCTGACTACTTCCGCCGCTTCCCGCCTTGGGCGGAAAAGGTGGTGGAGAAGTTCGGCGACGACGACCGCGCTTCCGCCGCCGTCGCCCTCGCTCGGAAATCCATGTCACATTATTTGACTCATCTTTTTCCATATTGTAATTAATTAACTCGTGCTAATTTGTTCACAATCTCTTTGATTCCCTGCAGTCGCTCTTTTATAAGCCACTCGATGACGTCGAGGCAGAGCCTTGAACTCTCTCCTCCTCCCCCGCTGCTCTCTTCCCTACTGTTTGCAATAAATATGTTTTTATGAGATTTGTAAAAAAAAATCTCGGCCCCCAGGGGTCGTACAGACCCAAATGTTAGCATTTTGGAATCAGCTCGACGTGCGGTCGACTTAGCCATTAAGAAAAGAAAACCCTGGCCGGCCCGAAGGCCCATTTGTGCCCGATTATTCGAAAAATTGGAGAATGCACAACTGATTTCGATATTTTTATTGAATGGTATATATACATACTTGACCCATTTTATTCCTCTAATCTCATCACCATGGCTGATGATTGCCCCGTGTAAGACAATGTACTCGAAAAAATTTTGATTTCGGTGTTTCGAAAATTGGATACTGTACTATTTTGAAAATCGGGTTGGTCCGGCCCCAAAATTCAAAGGCCCGAAAAAGTACGGACCGGGCCGGGCCGAACGTTTGGGCCCGTAGGGCCGGGCTGCCCCAAAAATGTTAGGCCCGTTGACACCTCTGCTCACGACTGGTCTCGAGGATGACAAAAAATATTAAAAAGAAAGCTTTTATTTATTTAAGATCATCTTCGAACTCGGTGGATTCGTCTGCTTGAAATAGGATTCTATTAGACACTCTATGCCGAGGGGACATCAAAATGATCAATACATTGTACATACATATTTTAGTTCGGTTGAAATCGTAATGCTACTTATTTATTTTAGACTAGCTGTAAGCAGGATCTCTTCGCTCCGTCCTTGCATTCTATCACAACCTTCTGGTTTCTCCAGTAAATGTTTCGTCGAGGCCTATGAGCGACCGAAGTTATCTTTCTCGCTTATCATATTTTCTCTCCTTGGACTGACTCCTCGGATATAATCAAATTTATTCATCTCAACGTTGCATTCAAAGGATTCCTCTCCTTGAAATGTACAAAAATGCGAGCAAATCAAGCATTGAGATCATAAGGTAGAAACTTAAAGAAATCACTAGCGATAGCTATATTTCGGTTATATTTCTCTTCCTGAAATAATCAACGACGTCATCGAGATTCAAACAGTTGTTGTTGATGTTTGGTCTACACGATTTTGGCACATCAACGAGGATGCCTGGAAGAATGATGGTCAATCATGTAAAAATGCAATTTTAAAAAGCTTTTCATTGCGGAAAAAAATTCAGGGCAAAGTATTGATAGTAAAAAAAGGAGGAGCGAAAAATGTTTTCCCACACCTGCCACGCATGCCGTCATGAAGCACGAGAAGCATCCAGCGATGAGCGCGCGAATGACAACCTGGAAGGAGGATGGGAGAAATTCTCTGGATAAAAGAGTAAAGAACTAAAGTGGCTTTCTCTACTGAACAAGTTAATGGAAATCCCCGTATACAGTCTTTGAGAAGAACAGCCCAAAAAGGCAGTCTCTAGCCTTGGCGAAGGTGCTTTTCCTCTTCGGGCACATCGAGCCAAGGATGCCGAGTTGGCTGCCGATCATCGAGATGTTCGAGAAGCCGCAGAGCGCGTACGTCGCGATCATCTGCGCGCGCGGCTCAAGTACACTGTTATTTTATTCTGCTTTCTCATCTAATCTGCATAGCCTGATTATGACAGAAAAAACAACAACAAAGAATTCATGTATTTTTTTCGGCAAATTTCTTACCATACTTATAACTAAAGAACACTCTGGGAGTCTATACATTCGAAAAATGAATATTTTTACAATCGGGAAGCACGGACCCCCTTGAGCGTGCCGTCTGCAATCATTCCGGCGAGGCTCTGATACGCGATGAACTCGTTGAGCACCGTCTTCATGCCCATCAACTCGGCCACCTTCAGCGTCTCGTCAATCTCCACCTTCAAATACTTAATGGGGTCATTTTAATTATACGCCCAAATGCTAACTTTGTATTCCGATTAATTGAAAATAAAGTAGCACATGGAAATGAACAGATTTAAAAAAGGAGAAAGAACGGACAGCTGAGTCAGCGGCGTCCGATGCTCCCATCATGTACGCGAGCGGGAAGAAACAGTAACCAAGGATTTTCTGCAATTTATTTTTTTTGTTTTACATATTTATTTTTAAACACAAGTAAGTATAAAAATACATTAACAAAGAAGACACACATTAAAGGAGAGGTCGACGAGGCCAACGAGAGTGCCGAGGTAGCCAATGGCCGAGTTGAGGAAGGCGAGCAGCGCGAGGTACACGATCAGATTCGCGCCTGAGGTTATGTTATACAAGCTGAGAATCGTTTCATTTTTTTTTAAATCTAATATTCAGAATCTTGCATATACAAAATGAAGAAGAGTACCAATGTCGAAGACGAACTTTGCAGCGTGCACGGCGCCATTCGAAATGCACTCGAGAACGTTGTTCTCTTCTCTCAACACATCCACAATCATTCCACGTACTCATAAACATTTGGAAACTGTTGAAAATATAATTTTCTTGTGGACGAAAAAAACCTCTTCTTGAATTGGAAGTCCTCGATTCGCTTCTGGCGCGACACTTGCACTTCGGGGTAGATGATTTTGGAGACGGCGAGAGAGACCGCCGCAGACATTACCGTTGCAGAGAGCAGATACTCCGGACACGCCTGAGGACACATCCGTTACCGTAACCCGGAACGGTAACCCAGAATAAAATGGTACCCCGAATGAGATGTAGGCCGAGAAGAGAGAGCCGGCAATGCAAGCGAAGCCCGCTGTCATCACGGCGTGGATCTCGCTGCTCGTCATGGACTCGAGTGCTGGCTCGATCAGAATAGCCGCTTCCGTCTAGGAAAAGACAGAAAATGATGATATGGTGTAATAGCTCTGAATGTGTTCTCACTTGTCCGAGGAATATGCACGCGGCAGCGTTGAGACTCTCAGCAGCAGTGGTGCCGACGGTGTACTGCATGACTGTGGCTACCTACAGTTGGAAATGTCTACATACATACTTAAGGCAAGCATTTATGTAATGATAAAATCGAATCAAAAAAGGCACCTTTGAAAGCACAAATTCGATAACGCCGAGGTAGTAGAGCACGGAGACAATTGCTCCAAAATAGATGATTATTTGCAGACTCTGCAAAGGTCCAGTTCATTGATATGCAAGAAATATGCATTTGGAATTATGATAAGGCCATTTACGAACACAACGACAATCTGAAAAGTCACTAAAATATTTACGAACATCATATGGAAATAAAGATGACAGATTTGCAAGGAAGTTACAGTGAAGATGAAGATGCTGCCGAAGCCGCAGATGTTGGGCGGATCCGAGACGAAGCCGTAGGTGAAGGCCGTTCCGACCATCGTGTAGTCGAGGAACTTCACGACCTGCAGAAAAACTTTTTTCAAATAGTAAGATTTGTAATGGTATATCTGTTCGTATGAAACGAAACGTCTCTTGGAACCAAAAAATTGGCAAACACTGCTTCTGGAAAAATTCAAAGAGCTAAAATACACTTTTTCGAAAACTATTTAACTTTTTAATGTGTAGATTGTAACGAGGAATCTAGTGAGAGAATAAAAGCGAAAGGAATCGATGTCGAAATGGAAAGGTTTGCCCCATGGCCTTGCACCCATTGCTCTCAGAGTATTGCTGTATGCATGAATAGATCAGAGAGCCACCTGGTCACTCGCCCACCGGAATGCTTCATGGCCTGCGGGCACTCGCAAGACGATGATGCCCACGAACACTTGCAGGACGATTCCGCCCAGCACCGGCCGCCACTTTATCTGCAGGCACTCTTTCTACTTCAGAGGCATTATACCTCTGGTCACAGGGGAATCCCACCACTGGCCTCTGAGAAGCATCAATCACATCGGAAATATCAAAAAGAAGAGACACCGACCCTGGAGGGATGCGCCGATGCGAAGACGGACAACACGACGTACATGGCCATGCCGGCCACGGAGCGGAGTCGGATGCGGCTGCCCGCCGAGTCGATGATCACCCACGTCGCGAAGGCCGCCAGCAGGGTCGTGAAGATCACGCTGACAAGTATGCTATTTAAACCGTACAACATTCATTTTGAAAAATACATATGTATGTACATATTTCAACGTACATACATATGTGTATACATGTGCGAATTAGTGAAAGAATTAAGGAAGATCGCTGACAATTGAAGAACGGGCACTCCATGGAAGCTGTACTGGCCAACCCGGATGGCGGCCAGCTTGACAGGCCGGACTACGTGGTAGACCTTGCGGAAGAGTGGCATGAACACGAAGGTGTAGAAGGCGTAGGCGTACAGGAAGGAGAACACCACGATCGGGAAGATCGCGCCTGGTAAAAGAACGCTTTTGTAACCTATGGTTTTATTGCCATATATTCCTTCTTTTATCGCTTGTTTCTATATTACCATATTGCCGAGTATCGAAAGAATAATATGAAAGTTATTAATTATATCTTACAATTCTTCGCCTTAATATTTGGCACGTGACCAATTGAACTACTGGTCAGTTCCTGTTCTTTGCTTGCCGCTTACCTGGGAAGCCATGAGCTATGACAAATCCGAGGTAGACGTGGAGGCCGAGCACGACGATCGCGCCGAGAGCGATTTGGAGCCATCTCAAAAGAGTTTATTTCCATTGCAAATTCTTTAGGCAGGCGCTTAGCATAATTTGTTATGTTGCACTCATTAAAAAAAGTTCTAGGTTGTGATAAATAAACCGCTACCATATTTATACTGACTACATATTTTGTGTAAATGTGATAGCAGCGCTGAAGAATAAGACAGGTAGTTTTGCAAGTGTTAATTTGAAATGTCTGTTTGTTGTCATTTGCTGCTCGGACTTGATGGGGTCCGCCTCGCGAAGAGAAGCTGCCAGTGACATCTCCCTGGACTCGTCTGCTCTCGGCTGCAGAGGCAGCTGCTGCCGCCTCGAAAAGGCACGCTTATTGGGTCATGAGAGAGAGACATTTTAAGAGAGCAAATTGAGAGAGAGAGAATTGAGTGAGAGGATGAGAGATTTGACAGGGAAGAAATCAAGAGATCAAGAGCAAATTGAAGGTGACTTTAATAATGATAAGTCAGTAAAGGCAGCGGCTAATAGATACTACAACAAACTAGACACGTGGCTGAAAGATGATTAGTTGTACTCTTGACCAGCCGGCCAAGGAATTATCATCCTTCATCAGGAAGGATCAGGGAACACCAGCGAGCACCGTGACAAGAGTAACGGAAATAATGGCAAAATCGATGAGAACTGTTTGCAGGAAACAGATGACGCAGTAAAGAGGGAGACTGGTCTGGCTGGTATTGGGAGAAATGAGATTATGAGGAGAGGGGTAGAAAGGGGAGAAAAAGAGAGAGAAAGAAACGAAGGGGTGGGGGCAGAGGAAAACACAGAGAAGAAAAGCAAAGTGAATGAGCTCGCGTGTCTCTTTTCCCTTTCAAAACGGCTAGATTCCTTTGCAATGAAAAAGGCTTCCGCGGCAGTGCACGCGCTCATTTTGGACTTGCACTCACATTATGACAAGTAGAAGAGAGGAGAGAGGACAAGAGAAAGAGAGAGAAAGAGAGAGAGAGAGAGAGAGAGAGAGAGAGAGAGAGAGAGAGAGTAGACTTCAGAATGATGGAGGGTGATGGAGAGGGAGGCTAAAGATCGAGGTAAGGCATCAGAAAGCACAAGAAAGTACCTGATAAAGATAAAAGCAGAAGAGGTGCAGAGAAAATTTAAGGATGACAATGAGAGTGTGAAATAGAGAGAAGTCTTAGGGATGAAGGAATCCCGGGCCCTCACTGATAAGCTTCGCAGGCTGTTTGATAAGAGCGCCATGCTCATTTAAATTAATGATAATGTTGGGCTCAGGAACAGAATGTGAGAGAGCGAGAGGGGAGAGAACAAGAGAGAAGCGAAAGAGAATGAGTGAGAGAGAGGGCGAGAGAGAGAGAGTGAGAGTGAGAGAGAGGGTGAGAGAGAGAGAGTGAGTGAGTGAGAGAGAGGTTGAGAGAGAGAGAGAGAGGCCCGAACCACGAGGCTGACCATTCTAAACACAAAATGGAATAACAAAGAAACTCGCAGAATTAAACTTGGTAAAGAATGTAATTCAGGAAGGAGAAAAGGACATAATAAATAAATAAAATTACTCTGAGGATATTTAGAGAATAATATGTAGAGAGAGAATAGGAGAAGAAGAATTAGAGGTGGAAAGTTTATATTAATATTGTGTGTTTATTAGCAAATGATTACATCTAATGGTAAGTAATCAACAAGCATTCCTTCACACGCATACATATATGTACATACATATTTCCCCTAATAAGAAAGTGCATCAAGAGAAGATGAAGTGAGAGACAATGATTGTTTCACACAATTTGTGTACTGCTAGCACATGTACCTTGTAAACGATTAAATGTGTAAAGAAGATTTGTCACTGACACCCTCAGTTAATCATAAGATGATGATAGTGCGGGGGGTGGTGACCTAAATCTGATCTTTGTGCTTTGTGTTGTGATCATTGTAGTTTGTGATTATAGTTTGTGTTCCGTACAAACCACGCCTTTAACGTAAATAAGCCCCGCCCCTAACGTAAATAACCCCCGCCCCTAACGTAACGTAACGTAACGTAATTAAGCTCCGCCCACATTTCGTAATCACAATGACTCACATGCATACATATAACTAAATGACGTCACTCTCTAAATCTATATCTCTCTCTCAAACAAAGCAACCACACTTCAAGGAGACAGACTTAACAATGAATCACTCTTCCGGATCTATAAGCCACGCCCATTTCTATCTTTCTCTATAATCTCTCACTTCCGTATCCCAAGCTCCACCCATTACATGAATCAAAGAACACAAAAGTCCTTGATTGAGAGAACTCGAACCGGGGACCTTAAGGATCAACCAACAAAGACAGTACCAACACACTATATTGTCTTCTTGTCAAGATGCTTCATAATTTTCTGAATGCTCTTAGTGGAATGTATAAGTGTACACACCTTTCAATATTTTCAATCATTTTTGCATTGTCATGTAATTCTCAAACAATTAAAAAATATATTTATTGCAATGAATCATGAACATCTTTAACACGAAGATTATAAAAGATGATATTGTTCACAGTTTTGTAAGTAACACAACAGGTTTGACAAAGAATCAATTCAATCTTTCCATCTTGCTGTTCGGCATTAAAATTTGCACATACACGGCATAAATGTACAATAAGGGTTCGAGGAAAATTGAGACAACGAATATCTGCGATTCCAGGTGGTTCATGCCAGTTTCCAGCAAGTTGTTCCATTGAGGGGTCCAGTTGTCTCTTAAAATTTAAAAGTTATAAAAAATAGAAAATATAAAGATATACCTTAGACATCACCGTCTTCCACTGTTGAATAGTTAACACTAAATATTGAGGCGATCGTTTCCATTCTTCACAACGATATTGTGAAAAATGGTTGTCTGTATATTCCGATTTGCTTGATGACAAGATTCACATAAAGTAAGAGTAATTTTACGTGATGTAGAGGTAGAGGCATTTCTCTTTGCACACTTTTGACAAACTGCCAAGAATATTAAATACTGGGCACGGATAATCGCAGGACGAATAATTTCGGGTGTCTTGTAAGCTTCCACCAGATCGTTAAAAGATTTCTAAAATAAATAAAAATATGGTAATTAATACAATTTAATAATTCAAACCTTATGAGATTCCTTTCTACGTTTTCGTGGGTGGGATGAAGTAGAAGACTCAGAGGATTGAGACATTACACGTCACGAAACTGAACATAAAGGTTTTCTTGCTCGTCAACCAATAGGTTAATAGTTCCAACGGGTCGAATATAACGAGTGGTTCTCTCCTCAGTAGGATTCATACGCCTCATATGCCTACGGAGACTAAAACCAGTTGCAATATCACAGTCACCACAATGAAGATGCTTTTCAGCTTCAATCTTAACAGATTCTTTCTCCGACTTAATTTCAACAGAAGGAGTAATAGCAGACTCAGGCTTCTTAGCCTCAACAGGATTCTTTCGGTCAGACATCATGTATGACTAGAGAGAAGTGAGAGGTCTATTTATACATCTCTGTAACTGATGTTTATACCAATGAAGTACAAATGGATCATTTTGACCAAAATTTGTTTGACTAAACATTTTTCTAATAATATTAATTGATTTGCCTGAACATCGGTTATAAAGAAAAAACATGGCATAATGTCCACATACTTCGCTATTTATTCCTTGCACTCTCATATTAAAGTCCCTTCTTATATTAAATAATGAAAGCCATGAACTTATCTGTTCAGACATAACGTCACCTGTAGAATCAAAATAATCAACAATTCCTGTTTTATCAACAAATACTGAAACCCAATGCTCCCCAGGGCTTGTTGAGTCCCTGGTATTAAATATAATACAAAAAGGTAATTTTTCAGGAACAGGAGTTAAAGTATCACAGGGAAAACTCCCAATGTCATAATTTCTTGTTATGGAACAGTTTCCCATCAATTTGTCAAGTTCGATATTCGTAAGAGATTCATACATATTTATCAGTACATAATAACAAACAATAATATACATCCCTTAAATACATTTAGTAGGCAATCTCGAGCACGTCGATCGGGTAGACATTTCCGCCATGTTCGCAGACGATCGGAGCGTTGGGAATCAGAATGTTGACGCCATGTTTGGCGTAATAATAGTCCTGCATATAAGGTATTTTATAGTAGAAAGAAATGATAAAAACGAACCTTCACAGTAAGGGTAACCGGCCGATTTCCGAGAGAGTTCTGACGGCTACGCACCTCCATGCCTACCGTGATCCTCTTGAAAGAGTTGGCCTTTGGAAGCATTTTCGGGTGGCTCAGATCAAAGTCGTGGGACAAGTGGCAGGTGCGAACACGACGACGGCAGAGTTCCTCGTTGATCTGTTCGATCTCACGTTCACAAAGGGGTACGCTAAAGTCGATGTCGAGTCGGATCTCGCAGAATGTACGGAAGCTCACGAAACGTGACATTCTTCACTGTGCGTCTGAGAACACGTTTCGATACGCGTCGATCTGGAAAGGGCCCTAATAAAAAGTTAACACGTGGCAGACACAAACGATACAGAGTGTAAAATGGAGTAGGCATTCAACGCGTCAAAAATCAATAACCTGATACATGCCGTCGTATTCAGCATAAATGACAAGTTGCATCCCGTTATCGGGGGTCTTTTCAGAAAATCTCATTGCAATTTGAGTAGTACCACTACGTATAATTTCAAAATCATTATTATAATCAGATGGTGATAGATTAAAGGCAAATAGTGTAAAACTTTTACCATACTGTTCATAAGTTATTGGAAGATCTCTATTCTCACTTATTGCACCAATGTTCTCATAGAACATGAGGAAAGACTCTGCAGAGGCTCCATTCTTAAAATTAGTTTTTACAGGTTGTCCAGGGAAAGTGACGCCACCCGCATCAATCGAAACTTCAGTAACATTATTATGACCGAAATTAAATGGGGAGTAGTTCAAAGTACCCTCATAAACTTTAGTTCCAACAAGTCCAATAATTAGCCTTCTAGGAATAATATCTGTGAAAATAGTAGAATATGGAAGGTCATATCTACCACCAGGTACTGCAACAACTCTCACACGAGTACGCTTATAAGGGTAACGTGCGGGATAAGAACGAAGACTATTTTCAAGTGCAAGGTTTGCTGAACTAATTACGTCAACAGCTCTAATTAAAAGCTTCATTGAAACTACTTCAACTTTAACATTATCTGCTTTTGCATTAACGTCATGAGACTCCAAGACAAAATTGTCAGCATTTTTATGAAAAGTAAATTGTAAATTCAAGTGTGGAACAAGTAGCCTATCGGTTGAAAAATGATCAATATGAACTGGCGCTATCACATCAATTTCCCCTGATTTTGCGGTAGATACACGTTTAGTATATCCTCCATTGGAAGCCGAATCGACATTGGCATTATCTTCAAAAAATCCTGCAGCTTGCAAAACACCATATTTGTTATCAGTGCTGTGAGTTAAGAGGGTTTCAAGGTATGACTTGTATGCATACTGACTACACTCAAATATCTGCTGATTATTCACTTCCAAATTTACTTGTGAAAAGAAAGTTGCACCTATATAATTTGTAAACGCATAATCAGCCACATCAGTTGTATCTGTACGAACAATACGCAGTTTCATTGCAATATAAGTTTTAGAACATTGCAAGTAGTGTCGAGAGTCGACAACATTAAACAAATAAGGTCCGCTATTATTAACAGTTGTACTTGTTGGAATGGAGAGCCACCGAGCTGAATCTGTGAACAACTTGAGTAGCCGGTACTTCAAAGAGAGCCAATTCGCTACAAATAGCAGGTGGTGACTTTGCATCCAAAAGTTTACCCATTATTTAGAAAAAATGTCTCGAGGAAATGAAGATTTTTTAATCTTAACAAGTCTTTTATACTTTCTAACAGGTTTACGTTTACGTCGCTTAACTATTTGTTTCTTTTTAGACACTTTTCTCTTCTTTTTTTTCGTTTTCTACCACTTCCATCTTGAAGTCGAGCTTTTCCACGTACTGCCAAGCTTTTGTAAGCATTTCCACCATGTTCCTTTATCGAATCTTTAAAATTACGTCCACGGTTAATATCGTCAACTATTTGCTCGCCAGCCGTAAGTGCTTCAGTAGCGACACTTCTTCCGACGCGTTTCGCAATTGGCAAAATGGCCGTGAATAGTTTTGAGAGTAATCCACCAATGCCAGAACTGCCACGCTGGTAAGGAAAACCACGAAAGCCAGAACCGCTTTGACGCGCTTGCTCAAGGAACACATCTGACCAATCAATTGAACTATTAGGATCAAAATGTATGTGCATTAAATCTTTGGACGGAAATGTAATATTATGCAGGAATATCCAGTATGAAATGATACGATGTCGTCTTCACTTGTTTTTATATGGACATGAATACTTTCGAAATCTTTAGACTTTACATTTATGTACTGAGGTCTAGAAAAGGATAAATGCACATTTTCTATATGATTAGCATTAATCGGAACAATTTTTAGTAAAGGAGATAGAGTGTTTGAAACAATCTGATTTTCAACAATACTTGCATAAATGAATAACATTTCCTTTGCAACATGAACACGATGCTTTCCAGGAACAACTGTTAGCCCATCTTCTTTCAAAGTTTCATCTATGCCTAGTAAGTATGCTAGCTTTTTTGAAAATGTAATAGAATAAATTTTATCATCAGGCATATATTCACATCGTCCAGTGTGTGAATTAAAATTAAATAAGCCTTGAGAATATACGCCATACCTTGCTCTGTAAGAACTTTGTAAGACACCATTTACTTGAGTAACCAGAGCGCTTCCAGTGTTGTACGAATTCGTTGGCACAGTAATCGTTTCACCTACCATTTCCATACCCACTGTTAACTTCTGATAATTATCCAAATCCTTTGAATCAGTGGTAAAATACTTGACATATATATTGTTTTCATTAAAATTCTCACTCTCTCGTTTATCTGTGATTAGGTCGAAATTGTAGGGGAATATAACTTCAGTAAGAGCTACCTCATATTCACAAGATAAATGAATCGGTGCTGGTAGTCGTACTTTAAAATTTCCAATCAAATCGTCATCATTCGTATTTGAAAGAAGTGTGATGTAAAAATCCTTCATTGCTTTCTATTAATAGATGGCGCTGGCAATATATAACCAATGCTGGAAGACAACACCGCCACCCAAAGCTTCTCGTCATGACATTTAGTAAAAGTTAGGTTATATATAGATATAAGTACTACCATGTAAATCAGTAAAATTTGAGCAATATACACAATAAGGGAGCGAGAGCAGTTTATTTCACCAAGGTGCCAAGAGTTAGAGTTTTCGGACATCATTAGCTTTTATCCACGTAGGTTCAAGGTATCCTAGCCACTTTACATACAATTCTTTCTTTCCGTTCTTGTATCTTGTACGTAACACTTTTTCTATTTTATATTCCTGTGGATTGTATGCCACTAGTTCTGTTTCGTATACTATGGAATCCAATTCGTTACCATCAAAATCTTCGATTACATATGCTGGCGGGTCCTTAAATAGCAATTTCTTGATTTTAAATATTTCATGGGTAAAAGTGTTCTTATATCCTTTTCTGAATATTTGGTCCGTAATTGACAGTCTAACAGATTCACCCATCTTATAGATATGTTTAGATATTTTATCTGAATCCTTCCCATATAATAATTGCCATACATGCTCAGCATTATCCTTTGTCACATTTGAGGGGGCAATGTTGCCAATAGATTTGATTGGGTTGTCATTAATAGATGCAACAATGTCCTGTAGGACATCTAACCATCTGTATGTATTATGTTCAGAGAAATACCGATATAGCGTAGACTTAATTCTTCTAATACTGTTTTCGGCCAGTGCACATTTTACAGCATGATTTTTGGAACTCTATGATCAATCTCGAATGTGGACAAGATAGTTCTAAATTTAGAGTTTAAAAATTCCTTTCCTGCATCAGTATACAAACGGAATGGAATGCGTTTATTTCTTTCTAAAATATTTCGATAAGCTTGAGCACATTGTTAAGCTGTTTTTAATTTTAACGGTTCAACCATAATGAAACGACTAAGAATATCAACGACAACTAAAATGTACTGATAACCTAAATTATTTCTTTTCAAGTCCATCATTACAGCTAGATCAGCCTGATGATCACTATCTATCCAAGTACATTGTAATTTATTAGTCTTTAAATGAAGTTTACGAGGAAAGTGTGCCGTGTATGTATCATTGGTGTGTAGAAATGCTTTAACTTGTTTCAAGGTTACGTTAAGACCAATCTTTCGAGCAGCCTTATATAACCGAGAAACGCTACCGAAAGCACCAGGATTATGTATATCTCTGTATATTTCAGCTAAAGATTCCATTTCTTTACAATAAATTGTCCAGAAGCAAGCTGATTTCTACGTGTAGGATTACCGATTAAATTTGTATCAAATTTTGTCTCTTTTAACAGGTCAGCAAATTCTTGAGCACCATCAGGTGGATCTGATTTACTACGCCAAGGGTTTGATAAATCCTTTAAAATTTTACTAACTTTGTAAGTTATGCCCTTTATTATTATATCATCACCATTCACTTTAAAATGATTAGGATATTTCTGGAGATGTAAAATTAGCGGTTTTGCATTTTCCGTTACTTTTGCATTTATATGATCAATTGTGGGAACAACAGGAACAGAGGGAGGTGCAACAGTTAATGGTGTGGAGGGATGTGTCGGAGTTGCTGGCATTGTGCTTGAAGTAGGTGCTTGACTCTTAACAGGTGATTGTTTTATAGGAATGGCTGTATCTACATAAGTTGCAGACTCAGAAAAATTATCCTGCCAGGCGCTTTCGCCTTCAAATTGAGGTGTGTTATGAATCTTTTGCATGAGCCTCTGCAATACCGAATTATATTTCTTCATGCGCTCGTCATCTGGAGAGAGAGTTAGAAGTTAACACTTGTTTAATTTCCTCCTCTAAATTTTCTAAAAATGTTTTAACTCTAGGTGTTGACAACTGATCTTCAGGAATAAGAACCATCTTTTTAAATGACATTTGCAAGGAGCTGAGCTGTAACACTAGCTATTATGGGTAAGAGAGGAATGAGGAAACCTGAGCCAGTCTGAACCAGTGCATGTTTTGCTTCTCTTATATTACGAATGTATGATAATTTTCTCATTTCTTTAGCATATTTATTCAACGATTTCTTTGAATTTTTATTGATTTTTACGTTACCATACAAAATATTGCATATAGCTTCGATTAAACAAATAACTGAATTTGCATCCAATTCCTGTATGCATTTACTGAAATCATCGGATATAAGAAGGCATTCAATCTTTTTCATGGCTTCATGATTCCACTTTGCACTCCTCATTTTGGAATGTAACAATACACACGTTCAGATAAAGGAAAGATACTTGTTCTCAGTTGAAATTTTGTCTGTGTACTCTTGTGAAGATCTATGAGTAAATATGTATGCGGCTCTAACGTAGCGTCTTCGAATGACTGAATGAAAAACTTTTGTTCAGTAGGTCTTAATTGCTGAGCGAGAGAGCGAATGGATAACAAATCTGAATTATTCTTGAAAATGATTAAGTAACTGCTATTTATACGCAAATTGCGTATAATCTTACTATAGAATAAACTATGAACTACAGCGATTGTAGTCAAACCAAAGTGATGCGTGCACACTGTGAAGAGTTTTTCAGCCTCTGGCCACTTATCTATTTGCACCATTAAATCATTCAAAATTAGTAAAGGTTTCTTTTCCTTGAACGTTTTCAGATGATCCAATGACGGTAATCCTTCGCACATTGTCACATTTCTCTCATTTGCAAATGTATTATAACCTGGCTGATACTCATTATAACACAAATAAACATATTTAGGTGCATTATAATACACTTTGTCTGTATCTGTAATGATTCTTCTTAACAGTTCGGTCTTTCCAGCACCTGAGGGCCCGCAAATGAGCAGATTAGTTTGTGCATGCAGCAACATTGTATGTGAATTAGTGAATGTTCCCTCACTTATATATCGTTTGTCGAACGGATGGAAGAAGAAAGACTTCTACGAAGATCTATTGAATTGATATAATACAGTGATGAGACAGACAAACACGTGACGTATGTGATAGCCAATGAGTCATGCTTCCTGTCTCCATTCTACACATGTTAGATTGTTATCTCAAAGGGATCGATTAGCTCTTGATGAGAAATTGCAAAATGAGAATGAGATAGAGGAATCAATGTAGCATAAGTTTATTCATAGACACATTCAAGTGATAGGAACAACGTCAGTAATGTTTTATATGACAAACACTTTGCAGAGTATAATCAAACTAGAGAAACAACATAGTTTGAATTATGTGAAATTGAGCGAAACAGTATTAAAAAACCATTTAAAACATCACCAATAAAGTCAAATAATTTTCTAAGTGAGAGACTCTTTCAGAATATATTCAAAACGTGAGGCACAACATTATTCGAACAAAATCTAGATCATTATTCGCACACAATCTCAAATAACATGAAATTGAGAAAGAGAAAGAACTTAGGCTTCGCAGAATCCGTAAGGAAGCGACTGATAAGTTCCCTGTACAAGTCGGCGTTTGTCATAAACCGGGCCTAAGTTCTTAATCCTGGTGCTTTCGGTAGCGTTTCTCGGTTATATAAGGCTGCTCGAAAGATTGGTCTTAACGTAACCTTGAAACAAGTTAAAGCATTTCTACATACCAATGATACATACACGGCACACTTTCCTCGTAAACTTCATTTAAAGACTAATAAATTACAATGTACTTGGATAGATAGTGATCATCAGGCTGATCTAGCTGTAATGATGGACTTGAAAAGAAATAATTTAGGTTATCAGTACATTTTAGTTGTCGTTGATATTCTTAGTCGTTTCATTATGGTTGAACCGTTAAAATTAAAAACAGCTTAACAATGTGCTCAAGCTTATCGAAATATTTTAGAAAGAAATAAACGCATTCCATTCCGTTTGTATACTGATGCAGGAAAGGAATTTTTAAACTCTAAATTTAGAACTATCTTGTCCACATTCGAGATTGATCATAGAGTTCCAAAAATCATGCTGTAAAATGTGCACTGGCCGAAAACAGTATTAGAAGAATTAAGTCTAAGCTATATCGGTATTTCTCTGAACATAATACATACAGATGGTTAGATGCCCTACAGGACATTGTTGCATCTATTAATGACAACCCAATCAAATCTATTGGCAACATTGCCCCCTCAAATGTGACAAAGGATAATGCTGAGCATGTATGGCAATTATTATATGGGAAGGATTCAGATAAAAAATCTAAACATATCTGTAAGATAGGTGAATCTGTAAGACTGTCAATTACGGACCAAATATTCAGAAAAGGATATAAGAACACTTTTACCCATGAAATATTTAAAATCAAGAAATTGCTATTTAAGGACCCGCCAGCATATGTAATCGAAGATTTTGATGGTAACGAATTGGATTCCATAGTATACGAAACAGAACTAGTGGCATACAATCCACAGGAATATAAAATAGAAAAAGTGTTACGTACAAGATACAAGAACGGAAAGAAAGAATTGTATGTAAAGTGGCTAGGATACCTTGAACCTACGTGGATAAAAGCTAATGATGTCCGAAAACTCTAACTCTTGGCACCTTGGTGAAATAAACTGCTCTCGCTCCCTTATTGTGTATATTGCTCAAATTTTACTGATTTACATGGTAGTACTTATATCTATATATAACCTAACTTTTACTAAATGTCATGACGAGAAGCTTTGGGTGGCGGTGTTGTCTTCCAGCATTGGTTATATATTGCCAGCGCCATCTATTAATAGAAAGCAATGAAGGATTTTTACATCACACTTCTTTCAAATACGAATGATGACGATTTGATTGGAAATTTTAAAGTACGACTACCAGCACCGATTCATTTATCTTGTGAATATGAGGTAGCTCTTACTGAAGTTATATTCCCCTACAATTTCGACCTAATCACAGATAAACGAGAGAGTGAGAATTTTAATGAAAACAATATATATGTCAAGTATTTTACCACTGATTCAAAGGATTTGGATAATTATCAGAAGTTAACAGTGGGTATGGAAATGGTAGGTGAAACGATTACTGTGCCAACGAATTCGTACAACACTGGAAGCGCTCTGGTTACTCAAGTAAATGGTGTCTTACAAAGTTCTTACAGAGCAAGGTATGGCGTATATTCTCAAGGCTTATTTAATTTTAATTCACACACTGGACGATGTGAATATATGCCTGATGATAAAATTTATTCTATTACATTTTCAAAAAAGCTAGCATACTTACTAGGCATAGATGAAACTTTGAAAGAAGATGGGCTAACAGTTGTTCCTGGAAAGCATCGTGTTCATGTTGCAAAGGAAATGTTATTCATTTATGCAAGTATTGTTGAAAATCAGATTGTTTCAAACACTCTATCTCCTTTACTAAAAATTGTTCCGATTAATGCTAATCATGGAGAAAATGTGCATTTATCCTTTTCTAGACCGTTGTCGACTCTCGACACTACTTGCAATGTTCTAAAACTTATATTGCAATGAAACTGCGTATTGTTCGTACAGATACAACTGATGTGGCTGATTATGCGTTTACAAATTATATAGGTGCAACTTTCTTTTCACAAGTAAATTTGGAAGTGAATAATCAGCAGATATTTGAGTGTAGTCAGAATGCATACAAGTCATACCTTGAAACCCTCTTAACTCACAGCACTGATAACAAATATGGTGTTTTGCAAGCTGCAGGATTTTTTGAAGATAATGCCAATGTCGATTCGGCTTCCAATGGAGGATATACTAAACGTGTATCTGCCGCAAAATCAGGAGAAATTGATGTGATAGCGCCAGTTCATATTGATCATTTTTCAACCGATAGGCTACTTGTTCCACACTTGAATTTACAATTTACTTTTCATAAAAATGCTGACAATTTTGTCTTGGAGTCTCATGACGTTAATGCAAAAGCAGATAATGTTAAAGTTGAAGTAGTTTCAATGAAGCTTTTAATTAGAGCTGTTGACGTAATTAGTTCAGCAAACCTTGCACTTGACAATAGTCTTCGTTCTTATCCTGGATCTATTTTAATTTTTTTGCCTTCTATTCCTCTCAATTTGTAGTTATCTTTTATTAGGAACTGTAAGCGAAGAAAAGTCGCAGTTGGCATCCCGCTGGACTGTTCCGCTGTCTAATTCACTTTTCGAAAACGAGTTCAATATTAAAGTGCCATTTTACTTTCGGATGAGAAGTGCTCACTCGGGGACTGGCCGGCGGGGACTTCCAACTGGAGACCGGGGCGGGGTCGTGGAGTCGGCCGAGATCCCTCAGGGCATCTTCGTCGTCCTCGACGTGGCTTGCACTCTGCTCGCATCTCTCTGCAGCCTCGCTTTCTTCGTCGCCTTCATAAAGGCAAGGGCAGCCTTCCTTCAGGTTATTGTTATCCTTTTTCAAAAGCTTCAAAGAATTTTCAAGAATCATTTTGAAATTTTTTCATTGTTCTAGCCAGTTGAAAGGTCAAAATTCAGCTGATTTCAGCATCCCTTCTACTTGATCGTTCTCCAACTCTGCGTCGCAACTTCTCTACTTATTTTCATGTCTATTATAAACATCGCGACTCTTTATACTGTTGAGGTTTGGGATCGGCAAGGATATCATTTCCTGAATAGCTTATCAGATATATGTACTTTGTTGAAGCTCGATCCCTTCAAGACGATCTGGAGCAGCTCCTTCCAGTGCTTCTCCCTCCTTTCCAACTACGGCATCATGTTCTTCATGCTTCTCATGGCAATGAATCGGCTCTTTGTCTTTCTCTCGCTTCACTCCAATCTCATTGGCAGGTATTCGCTGTGATCCTAGTTATTGGTAATCACTTTTGAAGACGCAGATGAAGTGTGAGTGAAGAAGGAGAAAGCACTTTTCTTGACCGGAAAGCATAATTGCAATGATTTAGAAGGACATCTTAAAATGTGACGAGACTTGTAGAAAGATGATACTACAAACGAGTGTCCTTCTCTGGTGCCTCGCCATCCTCATCTCTGTCTTAATCTCCGCCCTCGGCTGCTACCGAGCGTATGACGGAAAGGCAAACAAATACGCGGGCACTTGCATCCGCCTGAAGAGCCCGGCACCAGCAACAATTCTTTTGACCGTCAGTGGCTGTATTCAATGAGCATGTTTAGAAGTTGAAGCAAGGTAACTAGGTATCAAATGCAGTATAAAGGGAAAAGGTGCACGCATATAATTATTTAGTACATGTATTGTTCAATGTACATGCATATCATTGGGTGTTGAAGTGAGAGATTTCGATTTACATATAAGACAGTGTCAATTAAAAAATTTGCTTTTTTTTCTGCAATTTTCAGTTTTGCTGTTATTTTTGGCAAGCAAATTTGCCAGTTTTCAAACCCAGTTATTATGCTATGCCAATTTGTCTTATTGTCAAGAATGTCATCAACGTTTATTCATCACGCCAAAATAAACAAGTGTCTGAAATGGCAAAAACAGCCTAACCAAAGAACATACGAGTCAAATGTGTCAAGGCAAAATTATGTAAGTGTTAAAAGAACATGACACAAAAAATGGTCGAAAAATTTGTCACAGCTTCTCGAGGAGGAGTGGGTCTTTTTGTCAAAAAAAAGCAGCTAATAAATCTGCCAAGATTACATGCCAGAATTGATCAACAACTAAATTCGCCAAGCCAAAATATTAGAGTGAAAAATTTGCCAAATCAGCTTGCCAATTTTGGCGGTTAGCAGAAATGGCATGGCAGTTTAAACAGGCGTCAAAAAAGTCCGTCAAATTTGATAGCTATCAAAATTGGCAAGGCATTTTTTACGGTTGTCAAAACTGGCTCGTCATTTTCAAATTTGGCCAAAGGTCGTAATTTGAACATCGGACCAATTAAAACACAGTGTAAGAAAAATGGAGTATAGAAAAGCAGAAATTTAATGGAATTATAATGTTAACTAAAAAAAAATCGGCGCTAGCAATAAGTGGACTTACGAACTACAGAGAAATCATGGATTCAGAAGAATCAATCCGCAATATGGAGACTAACCAGATTGAAGGCAAAAATCAGGGTATGTAAAATAGACGGCTCCTTTTTAACCCCCACCGGTGATTCTTCGGGAGGTCGACTCGAAGTGCTGGCGGCAGGTCTCGGGTCGGCCGCCATGGCCTGCAAGAAAGGACGTTGAGGAAGGTAAAACAAGAGAGGGGTGAAGGGAGATTAAAGAAAAGGATAAAGAAAAAGGAGCAGGGGTTACGGTATACATTTTTGAAAAAGCTTCCTTTGAAATTTTGGCAGAAACAAAAGAGAAAGAATATCCACAACTTGTTTGTTCAGTTTAAGTTACCACTAAATAGGAACACTAACAACTCCACATTTTAAAGGAATTCTTCTTTTAGACAGTAAAAATAGGAAGGGAACTTAACTACAAGGAAATCACGGATGTTAACTATACGAGGGGAGGGGGTTTGCCCACCCTGATATAGCAGCACTCATTTTTGTGGATTTCCTATTTCAATTCAATAAATTTTGTGTCAACTCGTGCTCCAAAGGTCATATCCATAAATGGGTCAAATTTCAGCTAGACCTTTCGACGGGCTCAAATTCAAATAACAAACAATAATTCTCTATGAAACGGTTACTTATATCAATAAATTGATCTTTTTTCTATAAAAAA
This sequence comes from Allodiplogaster sudhausi, assembly GCA_945643635.1. NCBI lineage: Eukaryota > Metazoa > Nematoda > Chromadorea > Rhabditida > Diplogasteridae > Allodiplogaster > Allodiplogaster sudhausi. The sequence continues at coordinate 3,568,835 of CALZFC010000043.1, read as the reverse complement.
AACTACGCTCCCACTACATTACGCTAATTTTAAAACAAATTAAGAAACGGTTTAAAGGAAAACCGAAAAAGGATAACAAAAGTTTCGCTCCGACATTAATCGGCTAAAAGGAAGATCATGTTAAAACTATTCCCAAAAAAATGCATTACCAAAATGAATATATAAGACAGATTACCTTGATTTTATCCTTAAAAAAAACTGCTGGATTTTAGTCCTATGTGAAACCAAGTTAAAAAATATCAAAATACGTACCCCGTTTTAAAACAAAACTGGACACCTGTAATATTAGACAAAAAAATAAAGCCAAAAGGTGATGTCTAACCATTGGAGGGGAAGGGTCCGTAGGCGCCGGCGGACGAGTCCTCCGGTGACTTCCGCGCAGTCGCAACTACAAGAAAAGTTAAAATTGAATCGAATATCTTAAAATAAGGATAAAAGAAAAGAATTTCATTCGATTTCCCGCCATACAATATGCATACTCGACCTTTGAAAAGGAAAACTAAAGTATCAGCTAATGGAAAAATAATCTGAAAGCTATTCCCAAAAAGAATACAATCTTGAATGAATCGTTAAAAAAGATTGCCTTGATTTTTATTCTAGAACAACTTCTGAATTTCATTCCAATGAAAAACATACCAACATAAAAACAAAATGCCTACGTCATCTTGAAATAAGACAAAACACTTCGAATATCTCACAGTTAGACAAATAAAAATAAACCCAAAAAGTAATTTCTAACCATTTTAGACGGCATCGACCCTGGCGCCCGTAGTCGCTGCCGCCCTGGTGCATCATTTCGATGCCGTTGCGAGGATGGCGGGACTACAATCAAAAGAAAAACATAGAAGGAAATAATCGTCGTCAAAAGTTAACTAAATAAAAAATACTTAAAGAAAACCTAACAGCAATCCACGAAAACAAAACCCTCAGCTGTGTTTTGCCAAGAATTTCGAAATGTGACAGTTAATATTTTGCACGGTGCACGATGCACGGCGCGCTCACCTAATGACATTTTGATTAATTGCATGGCGACTATTATTGTTCTTTTTTAAGGTTCACGTAATTTTTACGAACGTGCACCGTGTAGAAATGTAATATTACAACTAATCAAAAATTGTCCCACTAATCGTACAATTAAGAACTAGGACATTAATTGCATCGTATGAGGTGCATAGTGCAAAATGATAAATGCCTGCACGCGTTGCGGTCGCGTCGCACCTTTAATAACTGCGAGATGAAACGTATTCAGTGCAAAGCGAGATTTTATGTTTGTCTTGTTGTTTATGCCTTTCCTTTTTCTTGAACTGTTTTTCATGTGATTAATATACACTTTAAGAGAAGACGGACGCTTGGCGGCTCCTCCTCACATTGGCGCCGCGACATCCTGTCGCGACATCGGCACGACCACCCCGATACATCACTTTGAGGTTTTAGTTAGCATTCTCTTTGATACTTTCTTCTTTTTTGACAAAATTAGTTTTGCTTTATTGGTGAACCGGGCAGATTTTATTTTATTGGGTGTTGACGCGGGGCTAATATACTTGGGAGGGGGGGGGGCAATATTTTTTAACATTTAGTTCATATTGTGGTTCTCGAACATGGGCAACACTTATATGAGGTTTTTTTGAACTTCTATCCACTTTAAAAAGTTGTCATAATTTCGCGCATGTTGCCGAGAAATATCCGCGACATTAGTTGTCCTATCTTCATATTAGTTGTCAACTTGAATAAATTAAGAAGTAAATTAGCTATATTTAAAAAATAGCCTGGTCCATATGAAACAATATCCTGTCCTTATCCTTCGAGCATGGATTTGTTTTTTTTTCAATTTCACACTCAAAAATCAGTCCAACTGAACAACGCGACGAGCTCAACAAAATGTGCCATGTTTTAGATTTTTCAAATATTTCCTCAAAATGAAAGTGAGTATAGCGTTGTTAAATTTTAATGTTATACGACGGCAGACATATCATTCAATAGAGAATCGCGAGCTCATTAAGTTGCATTCAATCACTTTTTCCAAAAAAAAAATTTTTTTTACCCAAAAACCGACTCCTAATGTTTTGACGGCGCAAATATTTTTATGCCGCTTGTAATTTTTTTCCCGCTGAAATTCAACTGTTTCTGGCTTTTTGTTACGGAAAAGACTAATATTATATTCAATTCTTATCGTAAAGTTTTATTAATTCCCCGAATTACGGTACAAGGCCGTATACTGAATACTTACCGTACCTCAGCAAAATAAAGTCATGATAATAAATCGCAGACACACCATTTTATGCTGTTTTATTAACATTAAATGGTATTTTTGTTTCAGATTATATGCCAAGCTGATCCGTGCAAAGCAAGGATGTGCAGCGGGAGTGTCGCCGGAGATGGCCGACCGCGTCCAGTTTGAAAGGTTTTGCATTATTATCGTTTTCCTATTAAAATTTCTATTTTTTATGTTAAACAGATTTGATATTTTATAGGGATGAAAAGTCTTTTATCAATGTGCATCTTCGCTCTATCAGTTTTGCCGAAAATTATTGATGTGTGAATGAAAGAGAATCTAATAAGGAGGTGATGGCGGAGCCGCCCGTCCTCGCCGTGGCTTCTTTGGTGGTGACGTCGATGATGATTCTGGCGGCGGCGGACTTGGCTACCGCCCTCCGCCTTCGTGAGTCTTTCTTTTAGTACATTTATTTTTTTTATTTATTTATATTGCTTTCAGTACGAAATTGAATGAAAAAAACTGTATTATTATCTTTCTTAAATGTCGCGTTCGAAAGTATTTTTCTCTTAAATTTATTCGTTAATGTGGGGGCGTAAATTGGAACTTTTTTAATGTTTACTTTTCCTGTTCTCTTTTATTAAAAAATGGCAGTGCGGCAATGTTTTTGTGAATGGTTACTGTAGTACTTTTTGAGGCTGGGTACTGTAGTATTTTCAAAACTGCTTAAAAATAATGTTCATGGATTGTTATTTCGGGTTTTTAATGGGAGGCACCAACATTACCGTTAGCGTGTTTTTATTTGGTTTTATTTATGTTCAGAATCTATAAGATGGGCAATTATTATTTCAGCTCAAGTTTTAAAGTTTTTTTTTCGTTAAATTTATTAAATCTTTTCCAGCACGATAATTGCTGATAATTTTTCTCGTTTAATTTATTTCAAACAAAACAGCAATGATATAATATATACGCTGTTTGGAGCAACAAGGTCATATACCGTATACTTACCGTAACTCGGGAAAATTGTCACATCACTATTTGATATATGAATAAATAAATAAAAAATAACACGATAAGAAATCACGGACACACCTTTTATGCGCTTTTCTTAACATTAAATAGTATTCTTGTTTCAGATTTTTTCATAATATCCCTTTTCATTGACAGGAAGGCATGCGTGGCAGCGTCGACCTCAACAAGTACCAGATTCTTCTGCTCCTTCCTTTCAAGAGTGACCCTGCCGTCACATGATGTTAGTTAGCAAATTATTGATATGGTTTTACGGTTTTATTAAGATTTTCTTTACATTGAGTCCACTCTTGTTGAAAATTCTTTAAAAAAATAGTCAATAATGGAACTTTTCTATTCATATTTCAGCAAGAAACGACTGTCTTGCTCGAAAGTCAAGCTGCCTCGCTGCTCGAATCGTGGTCTCGACGGTATGGACGTGTAGAGGCCGCCTGAGATGGACGACCGAGGCCAGTTTTAACAGGTTCCGCTTTATTATTGTTTTCCTCTTGTCTATTATAATTTCTATTTTTCAAAGTTAAATCGATTTGATATTTTCTTGGGTTGTAAAATCTTTCATTAATGCGCACTTGTTGGCCAATAATTTTCATTGTTTCTGTTTTGCCAAAAATAATTGATATGTAAATGAAAGAGAATCTAGTTCAGGAGGTGCCGCCGGTCCTCGCCGTGGTTTCATTTGGTGGCGGCGTCCATGATGGTTCTGGCAGCGGCGGAGCTAGCTACGGCCCTCCTCCTTCGTGAGTCTTGCGTGGCCAGGGATTCTCAATGAATCAAGTCACACGAGGACATGCATCTCGCAGCTGGAAGAGTTACCTATTCCAGTGACGATGACCATTCGAGTGGCTGGTATGTTGTTTACCTTGCTAGCATTTATCAACTGAGTTCTAGAATGTTGTAATGACTTATACAATCTTCATTTATGCACACTTTGTTGTAGAAGTAGTCTTGTTACATGACTGATCTAAATAGTTTTTTATTGTTTCCTATTTGTTATATAAGGATGCATGTGTGAATTTAGTGATCTGAGGAGGGCTACATGCTATTTTAATTGGAATATTGTGCCATGAGCCTTTTTTGCGGCCAAAAAAAGGATTTGCCTTTTTTAGCGGCCGTCAAAAGTGCCAGCCATAATTTATAGCCGTTAAAATTGGCTTGCCAATTTTGAAGGGTCGAAAATTTGGCTTGACATTTTTTTTGCCAGTTGAATTTGTCAAGTTGCCATTTTTGACGACTGTCAAAATTGCCAAGTTGCTCGGCCGAGAGCCGCTTCCTCGTGGCACATTTATCAGCTGTTAAAAATGTCAAATCGGTTTGCCAATTCTGATAACTGTTTATTTTGGCTGTGACATTTTTGATAAGTGAAGGACTTGCCAAAACCGTTGAAATTTTGAACATATGTAAATTGCGCCATGGAAAATTTTGATGGCCATCAAATTTGGCATGCTAACACATCCAAATTTAACGGCTTTTATTTTTGCCGCACCAAATTTGTTTTGTTGTTAAATTTGCCGAAACCGGCTTGGCAATAATTAGAACATATTTCTGTGGATCATCCATTTTCTTCGCTTGCACATTGTGTCCGTCACTTTTATTGACCGTCTCTTTTGTCATGACAAGTTTGAATCAATGAATAAAATATTGCCAAATTTGCTTGTCGTTTTACCTGCCAAATTTGGCAAAAATAACAGCTTAAGTGAAAATTGCAGAAAAAAACCAAATTTTTTAATTGACACTGTCTTATATGTAGGTACATATATACATATGTACATACATTGTATTCTCGGCCTTAAAATGCCCACTTTTTCCAGTTAACAAATGCCCTGCCATACGCATGCGTTCTGTCGATGCTTGCCATGTACGTCGTCGTCTTCTTTCGCATCCGAAGAGTTCGCAGAATGTCGTTGACTCTGCTGACAACTGGCAGCTCCTCTTCTTCTTCTTCTTCTTCTCCGGAGACTCGCCTCCTTTTCCAGAGCATTACCATCTTTGCAATATATGCGGTTTATTATTTTATTATTTATTTTTTAAGACTTCTACTTTCTTGTTTTTTTTGCAATTTTGTTGTTTAGAAACGAATATTATTGAAAGAAAAGTATGCGAGATGGTTGGCGTGGCCACGTCACCCATGAATGGCATCGTTTTCTTGAGAGCTCCCTCGTGCTGGTTTCCTTGCTGCCGTTCATTTCCGCGTCTTCGACAGTCTTATTCTACTTGACCTTCCTCTCCAGCCAACTCTCCGTCCTTCTGGCCGGCCTCTATCCTCTCTTCTTTCTTCTTATGAATGCAGAAATACGCGCATCTTTCGTGAAAGTTCACCGGTTCCGCAAGGAAAAGCCTCCCGATGGTAATTATATTTTCCGCCGCACAAGTCACACCATTTCCTCAGTCACTACCAGTTAGGAAATGAATCTATTGAAAATGTTATAAAGTCAATAATTTAATGATCAGAATGTAACAAGTTCTCAAAAAGAGAGGAAAAAGTAAGACCTTGACAGCAATAAATGACGGCCTGAATACAAAAACGCCACTGATCATGAATTATTAAAAGGCATGACAGACACAAAATGTACGAATATCATGTAATTGCTCGAAGTACATAGAGGCTTAAAATTAACGGTTACCTTCGATTACAGCACCCATAATTTTGCCAAGCTGAAAACTTTATTTAGGTTTTCACTTTTGAGTATCTTTTAAGTCCAGTTGTAGCATACATTTATGATTCACATTTTTCGTGCAAAGGTACATACCACCATCTTTCTATTCTCAACGGGATTCCGGTTTGGGAGGGTGGTCGGGAGCAGTCGCCGTTTCGTCAGAGACCATCATTGAATTTTCGTCGTCATCGATATCTTCTCCGTTATATTCGCTTTGTTCCGTAGCGTAGTCTTCTACGTGGCGTCCGTGAAAGCTAAAAGTCCATGACGGAATGTCGACTATTCTGGAAGTCACTTCAAAAAGACTTGAAGCATCCGTGAAAAATCCAATCATATCTATTATTCAGTGATAAAGAGCAGGTGGAAAGGCAGCAAATACAATTGGTTAAAAAATTGGGTGTCATTTACGTAGTCTGCTCTCGGCCGAGTCGGTTGGCTCTGGCAAATGCTCTATGAGGCGGGTTTTTGCCTTAGTTTTCCCAATTCATATTTCTGCCATGAACGATTAATATTATCATGGCTGATAATATCTGTACTCTTTGTCAACTCTGACGTATTGAAGATGTAATCGCTGTCATTATTACCCAATATTGCAGGTTGCGCTCGTCCTCTTCTTTAATTTCTCTGTGGTAACCACGAGTTTTGGCCCTCCTCCAAGCTCCATTTTGACGACGGAAGATCCCTTTTCCTCCACTGAAAGTAGCGAGATGTCACCCTATCAACAGACAGCATCCGAACCACTTCAATTACAATCCACATCAACCTTAACTGTAGAAGACATCACTTCTATTGACTCGACAGCAACTGTCTTCACATATTCTTCGTTCTCATCGACGGATTCCTTGTCGAGTTTGACCTCGAGTCCGGAGCCGTCCTCAGACCTTTCTACGAATGTCCCTGAAGGAGAGCCGGCTATGAAGCAGATGGAGCCAGACCCTCTCTCCAGTGTCTTTCATCACGGCAGAGTGGGCGAGCCGCCGCCCTCTCTGGTGGGATACAGTCATCATCATTCACGTTGTGAAGTGTTCCGTTCAGGACTGCTTCGGCTCCGATGAGGACGAGGAAATTCCCCGCTTGCTCTGCGCCCTGATTTCACTTCTCGACGATAATACTCACCGGGTAATATCGCGAAATATTTAGCTATAAGTTGATTATGTTCTCTTCATTATTTTAGCCGTCCTCATCGCTCGACGCTCTCGCTGATCTACAGGTTCTACTCTTGCATTCCCTTAAAATAATCGTTACTGAAAATATGAGATTGTTAACAAAACACTTGTTTATGGATGAAGAAAAAATAGTGGATAAATAATTGAGACGCACCCGTGCGACCACAGCACATCTTCGTGTGTCGTGGTTGTGCTGCCTGGCCGACGAGTTCTCTTCGGCTGTCTCGAGGAACGGTAGGGCAGAGTTAGGCAGCGTTTGGCCATGGATTTCAATTCTTTCAATGAAAGATTCCTTCCAGAACTGGACGCTAGTCCATCCGAGGCATTATAAAGGAGCGAGCGATGCCGAACCAGCAATGGCAACTTATCAACGTTTGTGCATCAATTTCGAAGGCGTTCTTTAAGCTAATTGCATTTGTTTTTCTCTCTAAAATGCGTTTTTTATTTAGTGGAGCACGGTGACCTGATGGAGTCACCGAGTAGCGGCCACTGCAGCCGAAGCAAGCACGGCTCCAATGACAAGGCCAGCTCGTGCCAGATCGTCGAACGTTACAGCGGCAGGACACTCTTTGTTCGTGGCTTCTCTCTTTGATCAATTTCTTTCTCTCTCTCCTTGTCTCTTTCCGCTAGTTCTCTATCGCTCTATGTTGACAATGGCGCTCTTATTATCCATCTCTTTCTTCTTCAGATGCAGGATAGCAAATGTTGCTGCGAAGAGAAAGAAGAGTGCGGCGCGATCATAATGGATCAGGTGAAGAGCTTCGTCTGCTTCCGAAAAAGAAGGCCCAGCTTTTCGAATTCCTTGTAAGGGTGGATCCGTCGTGCTGCCGCTCTTGCGATTTGACTTCAAGCTTGATAATTGGCAAAGGAGCACCACTCAGCCACCACCGACGACCGCGACAGGCATTCGAAAAAATTTCCTTGATATTTGGATTTTAAAAGTTGGATAAGATTTAATAATTTAAAAAATTTAAATAAGATTCAAGATGTAATAATCTGTTTTATGTATCTCTGAATTATGTTTTATTGACCTTCCACCTGGATTTGGTTGCAGTTCCTCTTGAGCCGGCGATGCATTGGTTACGAGGGGCAAGAAGGGCGGAGGATACATGTTAGATCTTCAACTTTCAACCGATATTTATCTCTGAATGTATTTAAACTGGCGAATAGTCAGCTTAACGAGTGATTTGACACGCGATTGAGGCCGACCTTCCTCTTCGTAATCTTTGCGTTGGTGGCTCTGCTCATCCTTGCGATGGCCGTTGCGATGAACCGATCTGCGCCGAGAGTCCGTTTCTTTCCTTTTGAACTTAATTTATTAAAAAATAACAATAATTTAGTTTACAATCCAATTCGTTGAATGTGAATTCTTTGCTAAATATAACTCCAAGGCAGTCGATCCCGCGATGGTCTAACCAGCAAGGATGAGAATGAAGAAAGCATGAATGCGTGGTCAAGAAAGAAAGCTTCAATGCGTAGTCAAGAAAGCTTCCCCCTACACAGTTCTATCCCAATTTGTGATGACTTCAAATTAAACAACTGTTTGCAAGTCTTGTACTGATTGTGAGCCATTGTGAACCGTATACACATGTACACTTCGTCATTTAAAGGAGTTAGAAGAAACAAGAATTAAATAGAAAAGATTAAAAGTAGACAAAAAAGAGTCTCCCTATCTCTCACTCGTTCTCCCTCTCTAACTCTCTTTCTCTCTATTTATCTCCCTCTCTCTCTCTCGCTTTACTTGAATACCTCTCTATCTCAAAAAGAATGAAAA